>JANEYF010003585.1:0-182839 GCA_029963845.1 Rhamnusium bicolor
TATATATATATAAGTATAACCTTGCTGTCGTCTTGACATCAACGCAACACATTTGTGAACACGACCTGTAGATAAACCGACAATGGATGTATTCATCACCATCCAGTACTTAAAGCATTTTACTTAAAGTGCTAATGCGCTTTTGGTGTAGAGTTGATCCTTTTTAATTCCTTATACCCAATATAAGGAAGTATAGTAATCGTGCTTTTTTTTCGATCTCCAGATTTTTATTGATATATACGTTTTGAACCCTCCTGAATCCATTTTGACTATTTTCCGAATGTCTGTCAGTTCGTATGTGTATGTGTGTGTGTGCGTGTGTGCGTGTGTGCGTGTGTGCGTGCGCGTGTGCGTGTGCGTGTGCGTGTGCGAGTGCGTGTGCGTGTGCGTGCGTTCGTGCGTGCGTGCGTGCGAGCATGCGTGCGTGCGTTCGTGCGTGCGTGCGTGCGTGCGTGCGTGCGTGCGTGCGTGTGTGTGTGTGTGTGTGTGGATATGTATGTGTATGTGTGTATCTGCGATAACTCAAACAATACTAATGGGTGACTTCCCAAATTTGGCAGTTAAGATTTTCAACAACATTTTAGGTGACACATAAAATTTGGTGAATGTGGTACCACCAGAAGAGACGTAATGAATGAAAGAAAAAAAGGTAAAATTTCGGGAAAAGAAATTAAAAATTTTCATTGCATTTCTGGACGAATCTCGACGAATTGTAATGAAAAAACATCACTTTATGGAAAAAAAATCTGTCAGTATGTCTGTATTATTGCGATTGCAGCCACAGTTTCTGAGTTAAGGCTTTCAAATTTGGTACACATCTTAAATTCCAAAGACAATGATAAATTCGATGATGAGCCAAATTGACCAACTGAAAAAAAGGTCCAGAGGACTCAAACTTTTTTGTATTTGCCTTTACAAAAAAAAAAAAAAATTCTTAATGAAAGATTATTTATAAATCATGTCTACTATATCAAGCCAATAAAATATATTTTCCAAATACTTAAATAAAGCTAAGATAAACCGAAATTTGTTACACATTTGAATTCATAAAATGAGGTTAGGATAAATTTAACAGTTTGACATTTGAAATATCTAATTTAGTTACAAAAATGGCAATGTCAATAAGAAGAAATTATTAAAATATATGACATGAATTATTATTTAAAAATTTTAATGAAACATTTCAAGGTACGCTAATAAAATTTAATTGAGGTAAGTGAAGAATTAAATAGAATGATTTTTTTAGATTGGGATGATATATACTGGGTATAAGAAAGTTATGTGCTGGCCACATCAGATATTTTTATTTTGGTTTGTCACTTGTCACGTCGACATAACCTCGCCAGAAAAAATGTATTTTTTTGTAAGAAACATACTATTGGAGAATAATTAAATAATTTGACCTTTGAATTACTGTTAGAAAATATTGCTGCAATTCATTATTGGTATTCTATTTATATCACGTACTGTCCTATTTTTAACACGCTTTTATTAGCTTCACCTGTATGTTTGCTTGCTTGCTTGTTTGTTTGCTTGTTTGTTTGTAACCGACTTTTTGGACTCGATTTTGACCCACTTTAAACGGACAGATTTAATTGAAACTTTGTACACTTACGAAGAACCGGTAACAATACAATAATTTGATAAGTTTATATCATTATCCTGATCAGGATCGCCAATCCTTTCCTCACGTATCCCTGCGTGAAAGCAAAAGGCTTAATATGTAAGTAGATTCCATAATTGTTAATTAGCTCGGTGGTCGAGTGGGTTAAGGCAGTCGACGCGAAACGACAGACTCCTCCGGGAGTGAGTTCGAACCCCACGGCTGAAATAAAAAAATATATTTTTTTTCAGAAATATCTGTTGGATCGTAATATGTTATAATATCAGCATCAATAAGCAATATAAATATAGTTTAAAACAACTAAAAAACACGCTTTCATAGCACATCAAACTAAAAAGTTAAAAATAAATATAGTTTAAAAAAACTAAAAAAACACGCTTCTAAAGCACATCAAACTAAAAAGTGACAAATAATTATTAATATAAACTGAAAACAATAATGAACGAAAAATACTAGTATTATTGTGAAAAAAGCGTGGGGCGCTTTGTGCCATATTTTTCGTATATCGAGCAACCCACGCTTTTTTCACAATAATACTAGTATTTTTCGTTCATTATTGTTTTCAGTTTATATTAATAATTATTTGTCACTTTTTAGTTTGATGTGCTTTAAAAGCGTGTTTTTTAGTTTTTTTAAACTTATATTTATTGAACAATTGATGTCTTATGTGAATTTGACGTTTCAAAGCGCATTTACGATTCATCGGAAATAAGTTCTGCTGGATTATCTTGCGAGAGTTTGAATAATAGCTGCGCATTCAGTACAAAAAGTAATGCAAAATCTTAAATCACTTCAAGCGCTAGACGACGGTGATGAATGCATCCAATCAGTTTATGTGCCAAATTACTAACACTATAGTATTTTCCACAAACACCAAAATTTAAAACAGTAAATCGTCTTCAGATGATGCTAACTTGGCTGCCAAAATGCGATTCGAATATAGTACCCAGTATTTTGGTACTTCAGTGTTAGTATCGACACATCAAAGTTTTCAGTCTACTTGAGAATCTTACCAAGGTCTATATCCTCACCAATATTTCTAAGAAAAAAAGCAGAGATGGGAAACAATCGTAAACTTTCTTTTATTACCCTTTCAGTATACTTCAGATTCGGTAGGTCTGATGACACCAAGATGCGATCTTCTCCCAATACATCCATGGTCTCTTCGTAAACTTTTTGCTTAAATAGATACAGAATATTCATTAATCATCATATTTCTAAGCGTCAAATGCGTTTCAAATAAAAAGAAAATTATTAATGTAGAACTATGTTGGGACCCCAGATCTCATACGTAGCTTTTTTGATACTCTATTTGTTAAAACATAAAATAAGACATATATCCACAAGCACTACTAAGTAATTAAGGTAAGGTAGGGCAAATACGACCTCCAGAAACTTCAAATTATGAATCTCCATGAATTAAAATTGTGGCACTACTCTTGGCAACAACGCGTGACGGAAGGGACAGCATTGGGTGACTCTTTTTCACAATTTATTGCCAGTTTATTCATGAACAGATTCAAATCAGAATTAAAAGAAGAATTCGCGTATTTCCCCAGGGTTTGGCTTAGATATGTGGATGATATTTTTGCAGTGTAAGATACAAAGGTCACTGAAACGTCTAAATTAAACAGTCGTTTCGCGTCAGTTAAAGTTACATATGAACATAAAAACTGTAGTTTAGATGTATTAACAATTAGAAACAGTGAAAATAAATTAGAATTTGACATAAAGACCAGACACCAGTATTTTAAGATATATCCCTCAGAGTTCTTACATTGTGCTCAACAGGAGATGAGAGTTTTAATTTTCTATTTCATCGCCTGTTAAGCTTCTCCCTCTATAAGGAGAGGTTTGAAACGTGAAAACTTCGAAATTCCTCGATCTTTCAAATTGAAAGAGAAACTCTGAAATATATATTGATTCCATACGATCTTCGATTCACCCGTGGTACTGATAAGATTTTTAAAGATATAGGTATGACAGTGGTTCATTCATCGGGAAATAAATTACAACAACTTTTAGGCAACCTAGAAGACAAAAATTTAAACAAACGAAAAGTTGAGGATTTACGAAATTAGCTGTAAGGACTGAATCAAAAGTATGTTGGACAAACTAGAAGATCGATTTAAACTAGATTCAAAGAGCATAGAGCTCATTTCAAATATTGTGGAACAGATAAGGCTAGTGTTGCCCAACATGCATTTGAGAACCCATAAAATCGATATTGGTAATTTAAGATTGATTATGAATTTAACAAATACTAAACAGTTAGATGCATTTGAGAGCTTGGAAGACGCAAAATGTAAAAACAGTATGAATAGTGACAGAGGGACAATCCCAAATAGTCTGTTCTATTGGTTAGTGATTCATGGTTCACCAAACCGTGAAAATAGTTTGGTTGTAAATAGGATACGTTATTAACATATTAGATTTAATCATCTTCAGATGATGCCAACTTGATTGGCAAAACGCGCGTCTAGTACAATATAAGGTATTTTGGTGTTTTATGGAAAACCACGCCAGTATTTTTTGTCGTGTATTTTTTATGTACAATTGGTTGAGATATAATTAATGTAGATGTTATAAATGTAACATATCATCAAGATACGTTATTTCGGGTTTTACGTGTAGTTTTTTGGTTGAGAATGGTTATCAGTCTTGCCCCGCAAAAAAGCTTCGTGCGGCAAGTTGATTATAGTGGTCACTAGAGTTGGCAAATCGGCCCGCCAGTCATGGGCGCTTCCAGGTAGAGAAATACCCAAATACGTAAGAAAGCCTTGTTACTATTTTAGCAAAGGCTAACATTTGATTTTAGTGTATTGTTATGACACGTGTTGTGTACAATGTAATTTATTCCTCTCCGTTGTATTGTTGTTTTATTTGTTGTATTTTATTCTTGAAATTATTTTAACAATAAAGTATGTCAGACCTGCTCAAGGGTAAAAAACGGCCATACGCTGACAATATGAATAAATTTATCAGTGCATTCCCAATTCTAATTCCAATTTGATCAGCTTTATTTCCTATTTTATATACATTTCTAATTAAGGCTATTTATATTTTATTTATTTCATATATAAATATATAAAAACAAACAAACAATATGACATTTTACAGAGAATATGTGGGTCATTGTATGTACACAGGAAAAATTCCAAAAAACCTGCTCAAAATAATGATTTTTTTTTTTATTTTGAACTACTTCGACAACACAGTTTATGATCAATTTATTTTTGATGCTGATTATCTGTGCTGTTCCGCTGTACATACTCCATAAACAACCAAACCATTTCAGGAGTTCTGGAATATATACAATCCCAAGGTGACGTTACCAAGTCGCACAACGTTGCGTAACTATGTACCAACCATTAGCGAGGACATTGTAAATATGTAAAATTAAATGTGTATTATGTGTATTATGCGTTCTTTCTAACTGAGATCACAGTTATCTAAGTAGTTTTACGCTTACTGAGGCTATATCAAATAAAATTATCCTTTTATGTATGTAGTGTAACCGTAAAACTACTTAGATAAGCTGAAATATTAGATAGAAAGAACGCACCTATTGTAAATAAGATAAAATGTGTACTAAAAAATACATGGCTGTGGTTATGTGTTGACGAGACGACATATTGTAAAAAAAAATATATTTTAAATGTTGTAGTAAGTGTACTGTACCCTCTTAAACCGACATTTCCACTGTTACTAGCTAGGAAAAGACTAACTGAGTGTACTGGCCAAACAATTATGAGAGTGGTGCTGGAGATGTTAGAAAAATTTTACCTCTCAAAAAAGTCAAGTATTGATGTTTGTGATCCATGGTGCCGCGACAATGCGTTTGGTAGGCCGTTCTCTTCAAAAACACGATTGTAGGTTGGTACATGTTACTTGTAAAGTGCATGATTTACACCTTGTGGCGGAAACTATTCGACAAGGTTTTCCAGGGGTAGATGCATTAATAGCAAGTACAAAAAAACTGTTTTTTAAATCTCCTAAACGTCTTCGTGCATTTCATAACACACATGATGCTGCAAAGTTGTTACAGCTCTTCTCCAGTTTGTGATAACCAAGCTAGTTAAGAGGGTAAGTGGTGCATACATTGTTATAATTTTTAACAGTTTATTGTTTTTATACTAGTTAATTTCTTTTATTACACTTATTATGATACGTACGCCTATGTCCTGCGTCGCATTTTTGCCAACTCTAGTGATCAGCCTTTACAAGATATTTAATAGATCATAAACAGATTTGTCGAATTCTTTTACAGCACCCATATCGATTATTACACGGAAAGAAAACTATTCTATATCAAAGTAATCGAATTTTTATACTTATCACTAGAATAATATTACTTGGCATAATAAATTATTATTGTTTCAATAATATACCAATTGTAAACCAAGAACAGATATATTTTTGAGTTTCATTAGTGCAAGTCTTTGTCAATATAAGTTTGATTCCTTCGAAGTATAACTGTGTATTAAATATACTCTTAATAGTACATTTCTTTCGAGTACTGTTAACCGTGAGAGTAAGTATAAGGACATCTTGAAGTAAATTCTTATTTAAATGTTTTTCTTGATATACAAATACTACTTTGCTGGATGAATTATACTTACTATTAATCAATAACTCTTATTCTTGATTGAATACTTGCTAATCTCAATGTGAAGTGTTCTAATGTTGAAACAAGTGAATCACGCAGAGGTGGGAGGTAGAAAACTATGCCTTTGCTAAACAAAGACGACATACCTTACCTACTACGCGTCGAATTGTGTGTGCTGTACTTTGTTCATAGTTGTTGATTATTATGAAATAATTTATATTTGTAAAGTTACACTTGAAAAAGAAGTATATTAATATTATGAACTGTGAAATAGAAGTTAATGAGTCTACGATGGAAGAGCTATTGGCAAATTGGGAATTGGAGTCCTTAATTTCAATATTAGAAGGTAAGCCGCTTATTCCTTTGAGGATGGGTTAGTAAAACTCATTTGCAATTGATTTAGAAATCTAATAGTTTTTGGGCTATTTTATTATTAAAATAAAAAAAATAATAAATCTTTCTTTAATATTTCAGTTTCCTGCGTTAATTTACATAGTTATGTAACAAAAATTAGGTTAAATATTTTAATAAGATAAAAAGACGAGCTAAAAAACTACATTTGTGAAAAAAAATTTCAACACAATCGTACATTCATAGGAAATTATTTTTAAAACTTGATAATGCCTTAAACGTGAAAATTATTTAAAAACTTCTCTACTTTATATATTAATTTTCGAATGAGGTTTATATGAAGTTTTAAAAACTATATTTTACTTCCATAAATAATACAAAAATACTAAGTACAGGTAGAGCGTCCATTGTTTTCAAATTAAAGAGATATAGGGTGTTTCGAAAAACATGTGCCATCGCTTAAACGGAGATTCTACAATCAAAAATAAGACAAATATACCTAATTCCTATCAACATAGGTTCAGTTTTGCATCATTTCTGAGATATTGAAGAGTTTTATTTTTTCTTTGCGTTAACTGTAAAAAATATATACGCCACTTTTAGTTTTTGATGGCTCAATTATGTGGAAAGTTAATTGCAAGATGGAACGCATGCACTTTACACGTAACATGTAAAAACCTACAATCGTCTCTTTGAAGAAAACGGCCCACCAAACGCATTGTCGCTGCACCGTCGGTCACAAACATCAACACTTGACTTGTTGACAGTTCAAATTTTTCGAAAGTCTCCAACATCACCCGCGTAATTGTTTCACCAGTACACGCAGTTAGTATTTTGCTAGCTAGTAAAAGTGCAAATGTTAGTTTAACAGGGTCGAGTACACGTACTATAACATTTAAAATAGAATTCTTTTTACAATCTGTCGTCCCGTCAACACATAACCACAGCCGTGTATTTTTTTAATGCACATTTAATCCTATTTACAATGTCTTCACGAACACTTGGTACATATCTACGTAACGATGAACGACTTGGTAAATTCACCTGGGGATTGTATTTATTCCAGAACTCCCGAAATGCTGGTTTATCCAATATGCGCAGGGGAACATCACAGGCAATCAGCATTAACAGTAAATCAAACATAAACTGAGGTTCCAAAGAAGACACGCGCATTTTTTTTATTTTTATGCCGGTTACTATTGACATAAATTTTGCAGCCGTATTTATTCCAGCACATTAAGTCTTGATCACAAACTTTTCAAATTATTTCACATCCATCATAGAATAAATCCGGAAATTCACCGATAAATTTATTCACTTTATCAGCGTACGGTCGTTTTTTACTCTTTCCGCTCAACATTATTTATTATTTATTAGTACTCTATGCATCGACCGACAGATAACAACTGAAGTGTGTCGTGTCATCGTCATCGTAAACAAGCGCGCGATGGCATTGGTATTGTGCCCGACCCTGAATCTACCATCGCTTGGCCAGGCTTAATGATAACTACTCCTAGGGATCAAATATTCTTTTATATGCAGATGAAATCTAGGTATTTTTTGAGTTAGAATTGAGCCTTGATGACTATCTACTCCTTAGCACTGGTAAATATCATTACGTACAGTCGACGGGGTCGTTTTCAATCGTCCTGATATAACAGAAATCTGAGACTACTGTGTCTACTGGACTTCCATGTACTTAGGCTAAGTGATAGTAGCAACCACTTGTTTTGCATGAAGTATTTATAAATGTTTTCTCGTGTAATAAATAGTGGCTAACCACGTAAGTATTGAATCTCAACTTTTGTACCACAAATTATTTTAAAAAAAATATATGGTTCTAAGTGTTAATTTAATAACTTTTCTTTTCTTTAAAGTGCATTTGTTATTACTGTTTTTTACTGTGTAAATTATCTTTTAAATGAGTTATCTAAATAAATAAATACGATTTTCCTACCTGTATATCTTGAAACATTCCCATCATTGTAAACAAGCAGCATAAGGCAGAGGCAGTGGTGTCACTTCCCTACTTAGGAAAACAATATTAGCCAAAAATACATTTTTACTGAATATTCTGCTTCAATATTTAATGGTGTCATGATATAGACAAAAACTGGAAAAAAGTGAAACCTTTTAATCAGTTTCCCCAAAAACTGGTTTCGAATAAAACCGGGTATCCAAATATAAATCAAAACCGGTTCAGTAGATCAATAGGTACTAATATAAAAAACTCGATACAACCATTTTATAGCACTATTAGGTACTAGTTATTTTGGCGAGGTCGATAACATCCAAAATTAATACAAAGAGGGCTGAAAGCATTCGTGAATGTAATACCAATACACACACATATATATATATATATATATATATATATATATATATATATATATATATATATATATATATATATATATATATATATATATATATATATTAAACTAGCGATGACAAGAGTAAAAGTATATTGTCTATAAATTATTTAAAAAAAATTATTAAGTAAACCTCCGCACCAAAAGGATTGTTCTATTAAAACATATAAACAGAAAACTCTCGTGTTTAATATTACCAAAAAAAGAAATAAATGAAATGTTTCTCTTTTGAAAACGGAATCAGTGTATTCCGCTACCTTCCGATCTCTAATTCTATATAAATACTACATAATACGAGACGAGATGTTGAAGTTGAAAATTTAAACTGCAAGGAAAAGATTATTTTTCCTGATATAAACTAAACAGGCGTCGTCGGTGGTCACCTGTCCGCTTGTAGTTGTGATGTTCTGGATTAATGGAGATTAATCACTACTAACAAATTAAGGTTAACAATAGATATATTTGACTTCTCAGTGTGTATTACAAGTACAAGTGGCACTTGACAAATAGCTTGTTCCTAACTTAACATGTTATAGTCTAAAGGAGGTTTCACACTCACATTTGAAGGGCAGTACACACTACTGCATATGTCACATCCTCCTTTTCTGCTTTTTGTTTAACACTTCACTTATCACACACATAGTCCTTAAATCTAACAGGTTTTACAACATCTCTTCCTGACCTTGTCTTAATTACGTTACTACTACTTTCAGAGGGTAATGCAACATTAATTTTGTCATTTATACAGGACTGATCTGTAACAGGTAAATTTTTTAAATCATTATTAGTTCTCTGTTTAGGTGCAGGATTTGGTGATTTTTTAATAAATGAAGAATTCCTACGTTTAACTGACCCAAACTCATCCCTTACTTGATACGATCTAGGTGTATCGCATACACCGACTATTTCTCCAAGTACCCAATATTTATTATATATATTATCTGTCCTGATCATAACACTATCCTTTACTTTAAATTCATCTCTTTCCTTAGCGTTAATGTCATAATATTTCTTTGATCTTTCCTATTTCTGTTTTAACTGTTCATACGTACTATTCACGAATTTTGGTGCTAAAACTGTATTAGAAACAGGTAACGTAGTTCTTAACAATCTAGAGTTTAATAATTCTGACGGAGAAATATTTAAACCAGAAATTGGAGTTGCCCTATATTCTAATAATGCACTGTACAGATCTGTTTCCGAGTCACGACACTTTTTTAGTATTGATTTACAAATACCAACTGATTTTTCAGCTAATCCATTTGACTGAGGGTATTTTGGACTTGAGGTTATTAGATTAAAATTCCACTCTTTTGCAAAACTTTTGAATTCCCTGCTATTAAACGGAACATTATCTGACACGAAATTCTGAGGACTTCCCTGAGTGGAAAAAATTACTTTTAATTTTTTAATTACTTCATCGGCAGTTTTATGTTTCAAGGGTATTAATTCAATCCAATTACTGTAATAGTCAACTACAGACAAATATGATTTGCCAGCATAATCTAAAATATCTGCAGCAATTTTGGAAAACGGTAAATTTGGTCTTTCATGACTTATCAAAGGTTCCTTTCTAACTGCTTTACTATATTTCATACAAACTTTGCATTTGGAAATGTAATTTTCAATTTCAACTGACATACCAGGCCAGTAGAATATTTTACGAGCTCTAGCTTTAGTTTTTTCTATTCCAAAATGTGCTTTATGCAATTTTTATAACATTAACGACCTTAAACTTTTAGGTATAACTAGTTTATCATTGAAAAACAAAATTTCATCTTTAACTATTAAATCGTCTTTAATTTTGTGATACTGTCTTACTTCAGGTAATAATACTTTTGATTTTTCTTTAGGCCACTCAGTTAAGAAATGATCAAAGTCCTCTTCTTCTTTCTGCATCATTTCAAAAAACTTAAAGCGATCATATGTTTCATTTCTCATAGGCTTACAGTATTCCATGAATTTTCCAACTACTGCTACATAACTTTTTCCTTCTTGTTCTGTCAGCTTAAAAGTGCTAAATACATTTTGGGCTTCTTCACCGGCCAAATTTAAAAATATTGCAATTTTGGTTTCATCCTCTTTTTTTATGAGCCCAGATGCCATCATGAATATTTCTAAACTGCTCTTAAAGTTTTGAAAATTTTTATTGATATCTTGATCAAAAATCAACGATTTTGGTGCCTTAAAACACGAGGCATTTTTAGGTTATCTTTTGTAACTTTAACTTTAATATTTTAATTAATGCTTTTATCCAGCGTTTTTATATTAATTGGTTTGATCTTACTCGCTTTCTGTTATTATGGGTTATTTTTCATCTGACACCATGTGATGTTCTGGATTAATGGAGATTAATCACTACTAACAAATTAAGGTTAACAATAGACATATTTGACTTCTCAGTGTGTATTACAAGTACAAGTGGCACTTGACAAATAGCTTGTTCCTAACTTAACATGTTATAGTCTAAAGGAGGTTTCACACTCACATTTGAAGGCAGTACACACTACTGCATATGTCACAGTAGTTTCAGATACCAACTACATTTGAAAAAAAACGTATATTAATTAATTTTCCAAATAGTCGGTTATTCGAAAACCGGTTACTCGAAAAACCGGTTGTCCCAATAACCGGGTAACCGAATAACCGGTTTTCGATTTTGTACAAAACCGTGAATAATTCTAAACCGATTAACCGGTTATCCAAAAAACTGGTTTCAGGTGCCAGCACTAATATAGACTATTTTATTGTTTAAGATTTGTTTAGATTTTTTTTTATTTTCATCTCTATTGAGCTAATACTACTTAATTAAAATTACTTACAGCAATCATAAATATCTCGACCTCTTCTCTTAGTTCTTCTTCGGTAAAATTTGAATTTTCTAGGATCAGATCCAAAAATGCTAATTTCTTTTTTCCAGTTCCTAAAATTTAAATATCTGTAATATTTTAAGGGTCAGCCTACAATATCTTGCCTTCCTCAAGTTCAGCCACTAACGATGATTTCCTCCCTTGGTACTCTTCCATCTTTTTCTTAATGACCTATAGTAAAAACAAAACACAAAATATTTTTTATATGGATGTATCGTGTGTCAATTTTACTAGAAAATTGATTTAATAATAGAGATGTTTTAAAAGAGGTCTGAAAAAAGAAAAGACTACTTTATTGTTGAAAGTTACCTGAAGAGAACAATAAAAATAAAGCCAACAAATAACTGATTTTTCTGATATGGAAAGTAAGCTAAAAATGGCATCGTGTTGATAAATATGTGCCAATTATTTTTTGTCAAACCTCTCAAATTATTCCCTCAAATGATGCCAACTTGGTGGGCGAAACGAGTGTTGAGTATAGTAAAGAGTGTTTTCCTGTTTGTGCAATAAATGTTTATATATGTTTATTCCATAAACGTATATGTGTATTGCATAAACTCGAAATTACAAAAGCTACTGGAAACCTGTCAAAGCCAGCAGATAGATTAAAAGCGAGGAGTAACATTTTTATGAAAGTACATTTATAAATAAAAATGTTATGACTGTGATTTGTTTGGCCAAAAAAATCAGCTGCGCAAGGCACACATAAAGTTTATTATTTGTACAGGGTGATTCCTATAACGTTCTCACCCCAATTTTTTGGTTTGTCTTTGGATATAAATTAAAAATGTTTAACGTAATTTATAGTATTTTTTCCAAGGACTTCGAAAATTTTGTTTTCTGTTTTTTTTTTCGCTTTCTTGAAGGATTATCCGGGTCAAAACGAAGGACCATGTGTTTGGTAATAAAACAAATTGAATTGTATCGTTCTGCGTTTATTACCTTGATATTACACCAGTTTTTACAATGAATTTGTAATGTAGCAGAGACTTGTTCGTCCGTACACGTTGGATGTTGAGTGGCTACTTACTGGAATCGAATCATGACTTAACCTAAAAGATACATTATTTTCTTGTCACCCCTACTCCTGCCAGTATAGATGGGCACTGCCTTTTTTGACAGATCAATGGCGTACCTGCCTTATTTTAATAAAGGTACAAATAGAAATAATAGGTCCTTAATATTAAACAGCCATATATGCTGTTATTTGTGCAATAATTCTTTATATATGCACTTTCCGTGTTTTAATAATTTAATTTTTTGATAACTTAATTTCGTTCTTTCAAAAAGAACGAATCTAGTTCTAATAGGCATGTCGACAAAAAAATGATATGTGACTGATTAATAGTAGTTAAAATGATTTTTCTAAATATTATAAATTGTATATTGCAACATTTAACATAATCGCCAAAAAATAAATAATTATTTATTAGGTGCCTACTTAATTTATATGCATAACACTTCTGTATGTATTATACAGGGTGTTCCAGATTTAAAGTGACATAGAGTAATGGGAGATAAAACACACTTAGCTGGGTTTAAAACACCTCCAAACTTACTGTTGTATGTTTACCGTTTTTGAGATACAGAGCGTTTTAATGTTTTTGACAAAACTGTAGTTATATTTCTGGAACGGCTTTAAATATTTGATTAAAATTTGGTACACATATTATACTCTTTTAGCCCAATCAGAATCATAATTCTCTTTGGAAAAATTTCAGGGCCGGACTCAATTTTAGATATATCAGCAGCAGTTATTTATTATTACTTAAATTGCCCCAGGATAAAGAGTTATTTGTTTATTACTATGGACCCAGTAACATTGTACTAGTCTATGAGCAGTGAGCCAGCGAGCATATGACGTAACGTCAGGATATGTTCTAGTACGAACAAGTTTTTTGAAAAAAAAAATGGTTTAGTTTATTTTATTGTTACAGTGCTTTTTAATACAGATAAATCTATCATTTCCAGTTGAAATCAAAATGTTGTAGACAGACCTGTTGGACGTTTACTAAAGCCCGGATCTTGAATAGGAGTTAAAAAGCCCGCACTTTTAGATCAAGTACTTATCTTAAGTTTTATGTTTATTTTTCATGTGGTTACAGTAACAAATATTTCATAAATGAGTTATCTTTTAGTTGTCGTGGTTTGTATTAGGATTTTATCGATTTATATAAAAATCTAGTACTGGTTAATAGTGGTTAACCTTTAGTAGTTAACGATTGAGAAATCGGATCTAAGCAACCTATAGCCAATGTATATCCATCTTTGTTACTAAGAATTGATAGACATGTATCAGATTCAAGAATTTTTATCGTTCTTTTACCATATTTATTTCTGAGGCAAGCTGGGGCAAGCTTTCACAGTTTTCAAAGGAATGACTTAAAGGATGAAGGTTGTCTTATCAATATTGCATTCTCTAATACTCTCTCCTTACTTCTTCTTAAAATATAAAGTAAAACAAGGAAACGAGAACTGATGGCTTGATTCCCACATTAAAATGTGATAATTCTAATTTAATTTTTTTTACGTGAATTAAATCGTAGATGTAATTTTTTAAAACCCTTTACTTACTGTCGTGGTAACATCACGAAATCGCTTTACACATTTGTCTAACTCTCTACTCATTGGGTAAAGTTTCCACATAAAATCCAAGTGATGCCAAAATCTAAATATTCGTAGTGTTGTTATCTCCATTATTCTAAAAATTGTAATACATTTTAAAACAGCCGATAGGATAAGGTAAAAATGTGGATGAATTGGTTAAGGTAAGAAAATATGACAATATGAGCTTTCATTGCATAGTATATTTAAAAAAAATTCTCTCCTAAAATTCGTAAAATATTTGTTTAAATTTTCAGGAAAGGTGTGATATAAGAAATATAAAAATGGCAACAAATCGTCGACAAAGATGGCGCCAGGTAATCACTAGTCAACCCGGCGGCATCTTTGCTGGAGTCTTTGTTGGTGATTTGTGACGTTTCTAATATTTCTTATATCTCTGCAATCAACTAGGTGAGATAAATAAAACTTCTTAAATGCCAGTATATAATGTCTGTTGTCTATAAATATGTATCCCTTCCCGCACAACATTAGTTTATGGACACAGGGGGTTATGCTATATGTGGTGTTATTATTATTATTATTTACAAATAATAAATAGACAAATCAAACAATCGATCGAGGACAGTGCACTTATCATGTTTGGCTGCTCTGATGTAATAGGCCCCATGCAAAAATAGTATATTATTCAACGAGCCTATAATGATGGCTATTATTTACAAGGGTGATCGCCCGAGTGAATAATAGCAATTATATGCGGGTAGAATACTATACTTTGTCCACGACTATAATGTAAATTTTTAGCTCTATTTTACAAAACAAAAGTTTAGGCTTTATAGCTTTATTTAACAAAATTTATTTAATATTAACATAACAATTTATTTTTTAAAAGATACTACCACTAACTACTTAGTTATATTAATAGTTACATTGACGCAGCTTTGGTAATGTCTGGCGGTGTACAAGACATATCATTTTCACTATCGATATCCATAGTTTCACTTTTTTTTATTTTAAACAACTAGTAAACTTAAATGAATGAGGTAAATATGACGCACAAATTTTGACGTTTCAAAGCAATAACAAAATTACGCTTTGACACATTGTCATGGCTTACTAATAAAATAATTCAGTTTTTAGACACATAGGTAAATGGTTTCAAAAACAATGTTGGAGATTGCCGCGTGTTGCTAATAGATGATGCTTTAAAAAAAATATTAATGTAGTTTTTGAGTTTTCTTCGGCATGTACCATTTGAGTGCTTCCTAGAAAACTTTGAAAGACAACACTTGTCTTTTGGTTGCTAAATTTTGGCATTTTAAATTTTTTGTACATTAACGTGATTTCTTATAAACAACTGACTATCCTCATTATTCACTGCAGTGAATAATGAAATTATTATTCACTGCAGGAAATAATGGATAGCATTATTCTTGAGAAGACATATACATAATGAGTACATTATTTAATAGTCTTGGACAAATATAATTTTGGCATTTTTTTACAATATTTACTTTTTTTTAAAAAAATTTTCTTTTGCAAAAGCTATTAAACATTAAAGTTTGAATTCGTCCATTACACCCGCAAACACTGCCGACCAGACAGATTTATACGGTGACTTTAAACTTTATACTTACTTATCCATATTTGTTCCAAAATCACTCTCAGTAGTTTGGTTATTCATTTTAACACCCATTGCAGTTTCTATAATTTTAAAAGTTAATTAACTATACAGTATTATGATTGGATATTATTCACCGCAAATGATGTCCAACGTACACCTAGAAATAAGCGAAAATAAATCTAAATCTTTTTGACCAGCGTACTGCGTTAACTGTTCAGTAAGAATGGAACACTGTCCAGCAAAAATATCAACGAACGAGTCCAAAATCCTTTGGTTAAACGCTGGCATTATCACTTTTCTATGCTTCTTCCATTTGGCAGCTAAAACAAAAAAAAATTCGGTGTATTGGGAACTAAAATCACCATGGCGCATTTGGCGCTCCGATCAGACGAGTAACAATTAGCTGATTCTTGTCTTGTTTATGTTCATTTTAAATGCTTTTGTAGGTTCATTCTTAGGTAGAAATATACAGGGTGGGGCAATAGTGCATCTGACTTCGATATCTCGAGCTATATGATAGCTTAATTTAAAAACATAAGTAAACTAGACAAAAAATTCTATAACCGGAAATTGTTTTCGAATATATAGGGTCCCAAGCAACATTCTGACGACGAACCGACGTTGCTGTTTGCAACTAAAAGTCGGTGTGCGACGTAACACAAAACGTCGGGCTGACCCATATTTGTACTAATCTGGTCAATAAAATATGGGTCGATTCGACGTAGAGGACCAACTTTAGTCGTTGTGATTACCGACCAAATGTTCACCAAATTTTACGTCGGCTTAAGTTGGTTGTCAGGCTATTACCAACCTTATTTAAAATTTGCCCTTAATCTGACCTACAAAAGTCGGGTGTAGGCAGTGAAACTAAGCAATTTTGTATATTATTCTATTTGTCGTACCTACCTATTTATATAAAATGGATAAGGCGTGTTTATCATTGAGTACATATTATATACAAACTACTTCGAATAAACTTTTATCTGGTGGGGTAAAAACTGAAACGAAAGAAATTTTATTGATACATATATATAAAATAGGTCGAAAAATATAGTGAACCCATAAGAATAATGTTTATTTTAAGAACGAAAATACTATTTTTATTTTTTTTTACTTTCAAAAATATTTTCCCTTTCCAAAGAAAGCGCAATTGACATATTGTTTAATTAATTTTACGAGTAAATAAAAACTCTTTTGCTTACTTTATTTGAAAAAGAGGCAAATTTTGTGTATTTAAAATAATTGTACACATAATCAACATGGCCGCCCATTATTTCCTTCTGTGGAACCAGAAAATATGGCGAAGACGGGAATAAGTGCAACTATTTAGGCTTTGGTGCAGAAATCTGCACTAACACTAACGTTCATTCCAAACCATCGCGATAATATCGACCGTCTGTTGCAGTTGGTGTATAAATCTTTACTAAATATCTTCCAATACCTGAATTATCGACATTAATTTTGAGGTTATGTTAGACCAAGGTCCAAAGGCCTAACACCAACGTCCAGCCGACGTTGCTAGACGACTAAGTCAGTCAGCAACGTCTAACCAACGTTGGAATGTTACCCAAAAATTAGCTAAATCTACTTAATCAGTTACCAACGTCTAATCAACGTTGGATAATAAGTAATCTAAAAACATACTCAACGTATTAAGTAGATTTCTGACATGAAACCAACGTTGATAAATGTGCTAAATGTAAATAGTAGGTTTGCGAGGTTCAAGCTACGTTGCTCCGACGCTGTATCATAACTATAAAATTTAAGATGCTACTTGACTATTATTTGTAATAATTCTGACCTTATAATTAGTAAAAAAGTAGTCGGTAGTCGGTAAAATGTTACTTGGGATGAATGTAACTACATATCAAGTTGGTTACCAACGTTATACTGAAGTCTAACGTTGGTAACCGAAAAATTAATCGGAGCTACTAAAGTTAGTCATTAACGTCTAACCAACGTTGGTTAATAACTAAAAAGGACCAAACCTATTACGCCACTAACCAACGTCTAACCAACGTCGGCAAGTGTTCCATAACAAACTTGACCTATTCAGTTAGTCACCAACGTCTACCCAACGTTGGTAGGTTACTCAAAATTTAACCATACCTATTTTAGTCAGCTGTCAACGTCTAACCAACGTTGGTAAGTTATTCAAAATATAACCATACCTATTTTAGCCAGTTGTCAACGTCTCATCATCGTTGGATAATGACTTGAAAACATATCAAACCTTATTAAGTCGTTTTTTATCGGCAAATCAGCGTTGGTAAATCGTCCAGATTTAAGCAGTAGGTTTGCGAGGTCGACGCAATATTTGGTTCGACGTTGTATTACAACTATAAAATTTAAGTTATTACTCGACTAATATTTGTAATAATTCTGACGTCAGAATTAGTGAAAAGTAGTCGGTAGTTGGTAAAATTTTGCTTGGGGTGAGTCAAGACGATTCTACAGGGTCAAGTAACGTTTTTTAAAATGATATGCCATGTATATCAGAATATTTTTTGAAACCAGTTTGTGGCCTCCTTTCACTCCTGTATTATTATTGACTTTCTACCAACCACTTGAATGTAATGATTTTTTTTGTTGAAACTATAACATTTACAAGTGTATATTAAAAATATCACTACAATCACAACTTAAAAATTAAAAATGAGAGTTTTTTTTTAATAATTCAAGAGAACGTGTTATAATAAGCATGTTATATGATGCCCATAAAAACGTCACACCAACAACAATCCAAAATTTGAAGGAAAGGATAATAAATACTTTTAGAAGTCTTCCTCCGGCAATTTTATGAACAGTAGAAACCTCATTCCAAAGACGCATAAAAATGTGTGTCAATCAAAATGGGCAACATGTGGAGCACTTGAATTACAAAAAAAATTATTTTAAATTTTTATTGCTGAATTTTGCAGTTATTGTTCAATAAATCGAAAATGGTTACAAATAGCCATAGGGATGTACGTACATCAGATCTTCCAAAAAATATACAGGGTGTTCCATTTGGAAAAATTGAGAAAATTCAATTCAAAAAAGTTGTAAATTTAAAAATTATCTTTTGGCCACCCTGTATACTTTTAGGAAGTGAAAATGGCTGAGTATCATCACACAGATAACTGGTACTAACATATTTTTTCTTAAAATCGATAATCGTGACTGTAGTGATTTTTTTAATAAACAAGTAGTTGGGAGAGAGTCAATAATAATACAGGAGTGAAAGGAAGCCATAAAGAGATTTCAAAAAATATTCTGGTATACATGGCATTTCATTTAAAAAAAAATGTTAATTGGCCCTGTAGAATCGTCTTGGCTCACCCTGTATATTAGAAAATAATTTTCGGTTGTAGACTTTTTTGTCTAGTTTATTTGTGTTTTTAAAACAAGTTTCTAGCTATCATAGAACTCGACATAACAAAGTCGGACTCACTATTGCCCCGCCCTGTATATATTATTACATTACATTGATCACAGTTGATAAGTAAATTCAATATGTTTAACCCACTTTGCACTATTTCTTGATAATTTGTGGGAATACCTAACTTAAAAATGTCTTCCTATTATAACTTTATATACCTTTTGAATTACAGTCAATTAACAAGACAATTGAAACAAACCAATAAAAACAAGTATTTTAAAATGTTGCAAAACATCACAACAGAACAAAATTCCACACTCTCTGCGCGTCTCAACTTTTAACCACATAAATAGCTATCTCACTTACCTGGTGCAGTCATTAATCCTGTACCAATTACAATGGATAGAAATTTATAGAAATAGTCTTTGTCCATGGATTTTTGATTAGTTAAAACCCTCTCTATATGCTGAGGTTCTGCCACTAAAAATATCAGTCGCGGCCCAGCCCAAACTTTACTTAAACCAGGAAATCTTTTTTGTATTTTGATGAGGTTGTTCATAATATCTGTGACGGAAATACAATCTTGAGTATATTGTATCAGAATATTTTTATTATTTAATGTTATTAATCTATATTGCATTTATTTAATCCACCCAAAATTCGCCTTCTAAATCTAAATCAACATTTTAATAATATATACCTATACTTCTTTCGTACATATAAATTATTTTCATTCCTTTCACTTTCATTCATAGTCTCTGATTCACAACATTCTACATACACCTTTTAATCTGTCTGCCAGTGGGTGGAAATCTACTATCTTCCTAGGGGAAACTGTGGTTTGCGTTCGTTTCCTGTCGAGGAAAACAATAAAGAACTTAAACAAAATGCTAAGAAGGTATGGGGCATCATCAGACAATTCTTCTACTTTAGAGGTCATCAAGAGCGCGAGTAAATCGTACATTCCAGGTCCGTACATATCGTATCCTAAAACAGGGTGAAAAATATATGTTTTTTCAGAAGCATAATTTTAACTCTTTTACTCGATTTCGCTATGCGGGTCGTCAGAACGGGTGTGGTAACCGCTTTGTAGCAATATCTGCTTCCCCTCAGCTAACCACCAAAACAAAATTGTGCTAGGCGATAAAGGACGTGTGTTACTCTATGTAACCGACGGAGCTTTACATATGAAGGAATCTGCAGTGCACTTAAATACAATAGATTACATGTAACATGTTTAGCACACGAACTCCATCGCATTGCAGAAACCGTTAAAGACTGCTATCCCACAATAGACAGATTAACAGCCAGCGTGATGAAAATATTTTCAAAAGCGCCGCCTCGAAGAATACGCGAATACGCCATTACCAGCACAGCATCTTTGACGCGTTGGGGCGCATTTTTATAGGCGGCACGATATTATTATGTTCCTTTTGATGATGTAAAGTGGGTGACCGACAAATTAAATACAAATGACGCACTCTCTATTTTACACGCTCAGCTAACGTTTAATGCCCCAGCTGTTCGGGATGACTTAATGTACATCCGAAATCATTTTTCAAGAATTTATTTATCAATAGGGAACCCTGAGTGTACAAGTATTTCCCCTGGATAAACAATAGTTAATGCAGTTAACATTGCGTATTCAATCTGCACCAGTTTATTTTTCAGTTATCAGGAGACTGCTCAACGAGTGAAAAATAAATTTGAAAGAGTTTTACAAAACAATCCCTGGTTTCGTACACTATGTGTTATTATGGAGCTCTGTAGGTAATGTGGTGGGCTTTTCTCAACCCAATATCAAGTATCCTCCTTGTAAAATTTCATATATTTTAAATATGCTCATGTTGCCTCTGTAGTCGTTGAAATGTCGTTCTCTTAGTATAAATGGATTTTGTGCGACAGACATCAAAAGTTAACTCCTGAATATCTAGAGCAGATGCTGCTAATTTACTAGAATTCTAGAAATTACTAGTGTACAGTTGTGTGCTCAGTGAAATATTTAATGCTACGGTTATTTTGGATACTACACTATCGACAATTAAAAGATAATATATCATTTATCATATATTTATACCGGATGTAACAGTATCATGGGACACCCCCTTTTCTCCTTTAGTTTTGAAGATAATTGATTGAAATTTGGGATATCCTATATACTTAATAAGCGGCACTTTTTGACATACAAGTGTTTTTTTTTTTCACTTCCGGTTTCGCCGGAAGTGATACTAACTTTCGATTTTTAAATTGAACACCCTGTATATTATTGCATTTTTAAATTCTGCGTAATTTTCTGAATCCAACAATACCAAATAAGTGACATTTCAAACGACAATATTTTTTATAATATAATTTTTAGTTTTCCATTTAAGTGTGCCATAACTGTTCCGATTTATTCTAAATGACCCCTGTAATGCTAGAAAAATCGAAATCCCGTTAAAAATACTAAACTACGTGATTTATGAGCAAATAACTTCATCGAAATGGTTTTTGGGGAAAAACTCAATTTTCAAATAGAACCATATTGGTACCGTGGTGCCATTTATTAGTACTATTAAAAAAGAATTTATTTATATATCGTATTAAAATGTGCGATAAATACAAACAAAATTATAGCTAAAAGGAAATAAGAAAATACAATTTTGTTCTAATTACCTTGTTATACATAAGGTGGCTTTGGCATACAAAAAATGAACACAAAACATTACAACAGTTGTTCAAAATACTGTCCATTAACGTCAATGTACTTCTGAACTCGCATAGACGTTTCTCGAAGAACGTTCGCCAATTGCTGGGCCGTTATGCTATTAATTGCGCGTCTTACTCGTAGCTCTAAGTCTTCACGGGTTATAACGGCGGTTGCGTAGACGATATTTTTTATATAACCCTAAACGAAAAAATCAAAGGGTGTTAAATCAAGTGACCTTGGAGGTTCACCTCATAGGACCATTCGTCGAAATTACGTTTTATACGAATCTCCGTTGAAGGTAATCAATTACTCTCCTTGAATTATGGGGAGGAGCGCCATCTTGTTGGAAATACATTCCCTGTCGTAAATGGAAAGGTAATTCAGCTAAACTGTCCTCAATTTCATTTTGCAGAAATCCCAAGTATCTGGCACCAGTCAGGGGTCCTTCAAATATTATTGGACTAATGATTCTACTACCGATTATTCCAAGCCAAACCTTGAAACCGAACCGCACTTGAAAGTTACCCTCCCGTAATAAATTTTGATTTTCTTGTGACCAATATTTTGTATTTTGTCGGTTAAATAATCCCAAATTGGTAAATCTAGACTCGTCCGAAAATAACATCATTCCCAAAAAATCATTGTTTGGCTGCACGTTATTCTGCAAAATCCAATTGTAATATTCCATCCTACGTTCGTAATCATTTTCGTACAAGTGCTGGTGCAATTGGTATTTAAAAGATTTATAGTGGTATTTGTGCAAAATTCGGCTTACTGTTTGGTGACTGATTTCCAATTCAAACCCAATTTGCCTTAAAGAGACAGTCTTATCAACTTCTACTCGAGCCAAAACATTAATTTCCGTTCCTTCGTCAAGAATGAAATTTTCTTCGGGATCATTATTGGGCTCACTTCGGAATTGATTTTCAAGACGATTAAAATAATTTCTCGCTGGACATTGTCCATCAGGATATCGGTCGGCATAAAGGTGTCTAGCCGCAATGGCATTTTTTCTACATTTCTCATAAATAATTAACATGTCCACTTTTTCATCTCCTGTATAAATTTGAGGCATTTTGAACACAATTAACAAGAATTTTAAACAATTTTTAAAAACACAATAAAACACCGGTTAACCAACGAATCTTTGACAAGCTAAATATTTCATTGTTTTCAAAGCCGCCTTAGTTAGTCACTTCTTAACATTTAATTAGAACAAAATTGTATTTTCTTATTTTCTTTTAGCTGTAGTTTTGTTTGTATTTATCGCACATTTTAATACGATATATGAATAAATTACTTATTAATAATGCTAATAAATGGTACCACGGTACCAATATGGTTCCATTTGAAAAAATTCAGTTTTCCCGCCAAAACCATTTTGATGAAATTTATTTGCTCATAAATCACGTAATTTAGTATTTTTGATGGGATTTCGATTTTTCTAGCATTACACAGGTCATTTAGAATAAATCGGAACCGTCATGGTACACTTAAATGGAGAACTAAAAATTATGTTAAAGAAAATATTGACATTTGAAATATCACTTATTTAGTATCGTTGTATTCAGAAAATTATGCAGTATTCGAAAATGCAATAATATACAGGGTGTTCCCTTTAAAAATCGAAAGTGAGTATCACAAACATAAAATCACTTGTATGTCAAAAAGTGCCGTTTATTATGTATATAGCATATCCCAAATTTCAATCAATTATCTTCAAAACTAAAGGAGAAAAGGGAGGTGTACCATGATCCTGTTACACCCGGTATGTGTATGGCAGCGCATTGTTCTGGATCACCCACTGGTTATACGTCATGTACGCTTTACTCGCGGACCTTAGTCATCATGC
Organism: Rhamnusium bicolor; assembly: GCA_029963845.1. Lineage (NCBI taxonomy): Eukaryota > Metazoa > Arthropoda > Insecta > Coleoptera > Cerambycidae > Rhamnusium > Rhamnusium bicolor. The sequence continues at coordinate 23,915 of JANEYF010003585.1, forward strand.
AAAACCTTTGGTTTTGGCATTACTGGATCTGAATAGCAATTTACTATGATAGTCTGGTAAGTAAACTATTATAATGCTTTGAATTATTTTATAACAAGAGATTTAAGTATCTTGACCGCCTTCTTTAAGCGACCATTATCTTGAACGGGTCACTTTTAGATTAACCAACAATCTTTCTTTGTGCTTACATAAACATCCAAAATAATTAGGTAAAACCTATATTCTCCCCCCTGGGGAAAGAGTTTCCACCCATTGGCCGTTCATCTGTTTTCTAGAACCGTAACTAATCAATCTCAATTCCTTACGCAAGTTCTTACAACATTTTCCTGTATACGTAATAGACATCGTTATATGTATACACATGACGCACACACATCCAGATCACCGTACAACTTATTATTAAACAGAGAAAAATTTCTGTGTATCCCCCGGATCGGCTTCCCGATCGGCTGTCCTTCCCATGGGGAAGGTAAGTAACTGTGCGTGCGCAGCGAGATCTATATCATATTCCCTAATTTCTATTTAGGATTAGTTTGTCTATAAACGTCACAGTACATAGATGGCTGGACCAAGGTTAAAAATAAAACACCCTGTATAGCACCGACCAACTCATTTTATATCTTGGCATGGTAGTCGAACGGGTAAGCTGCTTATAGCTATTTACTCGGTACTGATTATCGATGGTTCGAATTTGTTTCGGTTTAAGATGGGAGAGAACTGTCGATGCCCTAGATGTGGTTCTGACTCCACAATAAACTGTAGGGCCTCGTCTTTCTTTGCTCAACACAAAATCCTACGATTTTCTGGGAGTTACTTCGGTGACTTGAGAGGCGGTTAAGAAAACATTTTAAGCAAGCAAAACATTTTTTACTTCAAGCAGGACTGAATCTCCAAGTGCCATTACAAAATTCGACAATTCGTTGTCCATTACACCTCTTGTTACATCTATCCTAGGATACAGTGTACCTATGTGTGAGGATGTCAGGCCTTTATGAGCAACGTAAGCTATCTATTATTCATGTAATTTGTCTGGTCCATGCATTGCGATCTACAGTGTATCCGTAAAGTATGGAATAAATTCATTATTTCTCAAACCAGAAATATTTAGGAAAAAATCCTCGGATACGTCCATTTTTAATTTCATTTGCGCATCTTGTCGGTTTTTTGTTATGACGTCATCACTGTTTCTGTTATGACGTCATCGATATATTTTTAAATGGAACGCCCTATATATTTCTCCATTTTGGATTCTGCTTCAACAGCTGGTTCCAAATATGTATCATATTTAGGGTCTAAAATTGAAAAGTTGGAAGATACGGCCATTTAAAAAAAGAAGTAAAAAAAGTAAAATAAACCGTTTTTTAAAAATGTATTGTAGTTTTTGTTTGTTTTTTTTTTGTTTTATAATTTTTGTCTTTGACAGCGAATTACATAAATACGTTGCCCCAGTAGTGGTTTCTCAATAATTGTTGTCGATTTATTTTAATTTATAACATGAGCATATCTGTAAAGCAGAGACTTGAAATTCTTACGATGATTGGATGTGATGATAGGATGCGAACTCAACAAGAAGTATGTAATTTATTTAATATTAAATATCCAGACTGAGCCATAACTCAATCGACAGAGAGCTAAATTGAAAATAAAGTTTGAGAGACTGGTACGGTGGAAGATTTACCCAAAACAGCTGTTGACGAGGATACAAAATTAAGTAAAATCCACATACCCGCGTTCGCCAGGTTAGTCGCGATTATGATGTTACTAAAACGTCAGTACATACAATATTAAAATTAGTAAAATAGCATCTCTTTAAGATTCAGCTTGTGCAAGAATTAAGTGATGGAGATCCAGATCGGAGTATACAATTTTGTGAAACAATGATCAATATGTGCAATGGTGACCCTCTCTGATAAAGTATATTATTATCTCCGATCATACACTTTCAAATTAAATGGTGAAATGAATCGTCAGAATTGTAGGTACTGGGGAAGGTAAAATCCTCGATGGATGCTGGAGCAGCACACACAGTATGCACAAAAGGTAAATGTGTGGACGGGAATTGTAAGAAATAGAATCATTGGACCCTATTTTTTCGATGGAACTGTAAACGGACTGACATATCTCCAATTCTCAATGGGCTATCTCATCCTAACATTAATAAATTTATTCCCCAATAGAATTAATCCTGGAAATATTGTCGGAAGTCTGTGGTATCAACAAGATGGTGCGCCTCCACATTATGCAGCAGACGTTCGAAGGTATCGACCAAATATTTCTGAACAGGTGGATTGGTAGACGTGAACCAATCTAACGGCCACCAAGGTCACCAGACCTCAATCCATTAGATTATTTTCTGTGAGGCCATATAAAAGCTTAGTTTATAACATCAAACCGGAAAAAAATAAACAACATTCCTTAGGAAACTATAAACAAGGTTCAGCAACACTTTATTTATCGTTTAGGGTACTGTCACCAAGGAGTACAGGTCGAACATTTACTATAAATTGTTTTATTATTAACTAACCGTTAGTTCTAGTGGCTATTATTTGTTCAAACAAAACATGAAAAATTAGTAAATTTTTATATTCAAAATAGCCGTATCTCTCAACTTATCAATTTTAGACCCTAAGCATGAAACATTTTTAGAATCAGCTGTTGAAGCAGAATCCAAAAATGGAGAAATATATAGGGTATTCCATTTTAATAAAGTTTTAATGACGTTATAACGGAAACGGTAATGACGTCATAACCAGAAAATAAAGGATAAAGTGCGCATTTGAAATTAGAAGTCAACGTGTCCGAGGATTTTTCTAAATATTTTTGGTTTAAGAAATAATGAATTTATGCCATACTTTACGAACACACTGTATATTAATGCCTTGAACACAATACGGGAGATTTCATGAAATCTTAAGGCGCTCGAGGTATGTGTTTTAATTGTTCAGGACAAATGATTATTATTGTCTTTTACCCTATATGCCGGCCCTGGGTGCACGGAAATTGTCCACTGATCGTCAGTGTCTAAAATACGACGTAAATATGTACTCGAAATTTTTTACACCTGTGACTGCTGCCGCATGAGGACGTCTCCGAATATCATCTAACACAAATAATTCATCTTTTTTTCTTTAAAATCTTTCGGTTGTGAGACTCCCAGAAAATGTTTTACGTGAACAATTAAAACAAACTAAAGCACAACTTTTTACACTTCGTATCAAAATGGGCTTATATTAAACACTATGACACTGACGTAGTTTTCCACGAAACACCAAAACACTATATACTACACTCGACGCGCGTTTCGCCAAACAAGTTGGCATCATCTGGAGATGATTAAAACTAAACTTATGCTAACAATCTACCCTATTTATACCTAAACTATTGTCATGGTTCACCGAACGCCACGGTTCGGCGAACCGTGACCCGCTAACCAATAAAGCGGGCTATTTGGGATAGGCCCTCTGTCACTATTCATACTATTTTTACACTTTTTGATTTCCAAGCTTTCAAATGCATCCAGCTGTCTAGTATTTGTTATATTCCTAATTAATCTTAAATTGCTAATATCTAGTTTATGGTTGTTCTCAAACGCATGTTGAGCTACACTAGACTTATCTGTTCTACCATATTTGAGATGGGCCATATGCTCTTTGAATCTAGTTTGAATTGATCGTCTAGTCTGTCCAACATATTTTTGATTACAGTCCTTACAGCTAATTTCGTAAATCCTCGACTTTTCCTTTGTTTCAATTTTGTCTTTTGGATTGCCTAAAAGTTGTTGAAGTTTGTTTCCCGATGAGTGAACCACTGTCATACCTACATCTTTAAAAATCTTACCAATACCACGGGTGAATCTAAGATCGAATGGAATTGATACAAATTTCGGATATTCTCTTTCATATTGAAAGGTCGAGGAATTTCGAAGCGACTCTTTAAACTTTCGTTTCCTAATTATTTTATCAATTAAACTTACAGAATATCCATTACTCGCAGCTATATTCTTAATCAATGCCTTTTCTTTTTCAAACCTCTCTTTACTGAGGGGGAAGCTTAATAGACGATGGACTAGAAAATTAAAACTAACCATTTTGTGTTGGGCACAATGGTGAGAGTCCTTAGGGATATATCTTAGAGTACTGGTATCTTTTCCGTAAATGTCAAATTCTAACTTATTTTCACTATTTCTAATTACTAATACATCCAAACATCGGGAAACAAACTTCAACAACTTTTAGGCAATCCAAAAGACAAAATTGAAACAAAGGAAAAATCGGGATTTACGAAATTAGCTGTAAGGACTGTAATCAAAAATATGTTAGACAGACTAAACGATCAATTCAAACTAGATTCAAAGAGCATATGGCTCATCTCAAATATGGTAGAACAGATTAGTCTAGTGTAGCTCAACATGCGTTTGAGAACAACCATAAAATAGATATTAGCAATTTAAGATTAATTAGGAACGTAACAAATACTAGACAGCTGGATGCATTTGAAAGCTTGGAAATCAAAAAGTGTAAAAATAGTATGAATGGTGACAGAGGGCCTATCCCAAATAGCCCGCTTTATTGGTTAGTGGGTCACGGTTTGCCGAACCGTAGCGGTTCGGTGAACCGTGACAATAGTTTAGGTATAAATAGGGTAGATTGTTAGCATAAGTTTAGTTTTAATCATCTCCAGATGATGCCAACTTAGTTGGCGAAACGCGCGTCGAGTGCAGTATGTAGTGTTTTGGTGTTTCGTGGAAAACTACGTCAGTGTTATCTTCACATCAAAGGTTCCAACTCACTCCAGGACTAAACACTATGCATCAAAACTTACCACTAGAACTGCCCATAAATAAATAGGCGACACCTACTATGGGTAGACAAAAAGGTCCTGGTACTTTCCTTGAGTAAATGTACAATTTTCTTCTATTCCACATAAATTTGACATACCAAATTAATACTGTAATGAACAGGAACGAAAGCAAACACTGCTGAATATTCCATGTTATCATTTTTTATTCCCTTTGACAAACTCCCAGTCTTCCAATACTTTTATCTAAAAACGAAGATATCTGCTTATGAACGTTATCTATTTAAATTAAATAAAATCTGTATTTTCGTTCTCGGTGATGTAGTTGGCTATAGCGCGCGATGGAAAACGTGACTAGATATCTTTCTATCGTAGATGTAAGATCATTTTTAATAATAACAATATTTAATACAAAGTAAAATTTACCGACTTTTGTAGTCGCCAAAATTGAGGAAACATAAATTCACTCGATTTGTATTGTAAATACGCGCACTTCGTCCCCCTCACACTAATCATTGTTGATTTTTTTTATTTTGTAAGGCAGAAACTAGTTGGCAAAAACACTTTCAGAAAAATACCATGTGTAATAGCTACAGTGCAATTATTGTATAAAGGTCAAGTATTAATAGCAAGCAATAAATTACCAGACGAGATAATTTGCGGTATACTTTCAGGTTTTCTTTCACAAAATTTTCCATTTATAATAAAACAGTAGCTTACATTGTAAACTTCTTTGTGGTTTATTTGAGAGGGATGGAGCCCGCAGAAATGTGCAGATATAAAATACTTCCATTCTGTTTGAAGGGGGCTGAAAATTTGGTGGGTATAACACTAACATTAACAATTTTAGCACTTATTTTAAAGGCAGTTGAACGTTCCAAGTATAAACATAGCAACACTGCGAAATTCTCAGCACTAACAGCACATGTATCGCGAATCCCTTCATAAGTCTTACTCTTTGTTGCAGAACTGAGAATAGTATAATTATCGAAACACTCAATATTTAGTTCCTTTGTCTGATTAATGTAAGTTTAAAAAGACGTGCATTGTAGTGTACTTCAGTGGTTTTAAAGGAGGGCTCAAGTAAATTTTCTTTGATTGCATACGCGTGGAAGAAGTGCGATATGTATTTTTCTTTGCTTGGTGATTTATTGCGGACTTAGTCTTTATAAAATAATTCTACTAGACTTGTCTGGGTTTACCAAATCCAATCTTAGATACTAGCTATTAACGGATGCAGGAACAGATATTACGACACAAAAAGTATCACGGAGGTTGGAAATCGATGGCACTTGCCGAGAACTATATTGAAAATTGGGTGCAAAGTAAACAAATATCAAATCAAGTACTACAGGGTGCAACTACGGTTCAAAAACTATATATCTTAGGACTGAAAATGTTTGATTTGATGAAATTTTTCGAATAGTAATTTCAATAGTTGTGAGAATGTAAACTTTACTATCAATGTTGATAAAAAAAGAATTGTAATATTCGTTTCATTGTATGAAATGGACGCTAACTAGAGAGTTTTCTGCATTTTTTTTTTGACAAAGTTGATTGGCACAGCAATAAGACAACGAGATTTATTCAGATGGCACTTGGTTATTGAGCGTCAAATATTGATAACTGAAATTGTTTAATGTAGAAAAAATTACATATTCCAGTTGATACGTTGAAGTAGTTATTTACGTAACACTACCGAAAAGTAAAGACACTTTTCGGGTGTGTTACGTACAGGGTGATCCCTATAACGTTCACACCACAATTTTTTGATTTGTTTTTGGAAATAAATTAAAAATGTTTAACGTAACTTATACTATTTTTTCCAAGGATTTCGAGAATTTCTACAAAGAATACAACTGAAAGTCAAATAAAAGTGGAAAAAAGCAAAGCAATGGTTTTTTAAATGGTATATTTTAACAATTTTGAAAAGAGATTTAAATCCTCTTTCAAGAAATATAACATAGCATATATATTTACCTTCATATTTAGTAAAATACTGATGATAATAATTGAAATAATTTATAAGAATAAATTAAATTTGATTTAAATTTAACAAAGGAAATAACATCAAATCAAGCTAGTGACATCAAATATCTTAACGAACAAATAACATTTATATTTAGAGGAACTGCTCAAAATGTCCTCCATTATTTTCGACACAAATATAGTATATCCTTTATATACATTATTCATTACCTTTTGTAACATGTTGGAATTATTTAATTTTCTATTACTGCCGAAATTTTAACTCTCAATTTTTCTACACTATTACTTCAATTTTTATAGACTTCAGTGTCCCCATAAAAAAATATCCAGTGGATTTAAGTCTCGACTTCTTGGAGGCCACGATATAGTTCCATGCTTTCCTACTCTAAATATTTGTTATTTAAATAGTTCCAAACAGGTATAATATTATGCACAGCGTTGCCAAATAATATCATTTAAAAGACCCATAGGCACAATTCTGTCAATGTACCTCTATTTCATTTTGAAGTAAACTAAAATATCTGACTTCAGTCAAAGCTCCATTAAAGAAAATGGGACCAACAACTTTATTGTTTATTATACCACATCACACTCCTATCGAATTTCTCCCTTGGAATCAAATTTCATATATTTCATATGGATTTTCTACTGACCAGCAAGGTGAATTTTTTGTATTAAATATACCTGCTGTTAAAATTTGCCTCATCACTCCATAATATATGTCGGAGATGGTGAAGATACGGGGGTAGTTTCAGGATCAAACTCCATGATAAAATTTACAAATTTATTTTTTTTGATAAATGTCACAATGGCAAATCAACGATTAATTATAAAATGAGAACAGAAACAATTCTGCAGAAAAGAACTAACGGTCCGCCACCGCCAGCCCTTTCTATTACTACCACTTTAAGCACTAACTTTATCCGAGTTTACAAGCTCTGAATAACTAATATAATCTCATCTCAATAAACGTGCGGGCTTCGGTTTTGTTCCGTTCGCAAGGGCGGACCCAAGCGCGCTCCTCTCCACAGTCCCTAAATTTAAGACATAACCATATATGGTAATGTTTTCAAAATGTAAACAGTGACGTTCAACAACAATCTGAGCTGAATGCTTATTCTGCTAATGTTGCAAATACCACAATTTAGTTGTGGTTACCTAGCATTATATTTTCACAAAAATCGTTGAGATTCTAACACAAACCACTTCAACTAAAAGTTACTTTAGCATAAAATATTTGTTGCTATAACCACTTCCAAAACTAATGTAAAATTCGAATTCTAATAGCGTGAGTTTAGCTATCCCACGATTGAAAAACCGACCCCTAGCAGTAAGTTCATTCCTGAATTTATAATAACTTTGGATGAAATTATTACCTACTTAAACGATTAATTTCTCCATTTGAAATAATTTTAAACATTTTAAAATAACTTTCAATGTGAGAAATGTACAATTTTGACTTTTTCTTGCACCAATCAACATTTCTTTTTAAGTGTTTCATATGGAATGTACAACTAAAACTAAATTTTCCGATGAACTGTAAACTTTTTAGGGAATCTCGAGAGGAATTTAATGTTCCCATCTAATTTTTTTTAAAGTTTATAAAAGGATTATTATTTTTAAGAAGTATGTACTTACCCTCTGCTATTACAATCATTTAAAATATGTAGGGGTTCAGGGAATAAATCAGCTCTCTACTATTTTATTGGTCTCTAATAGTAAAACACTAAAGGTGCAACATAATAACAATCAGGTGATAGAAAATAGTTTGCAGTATTTTCACACACTTCTGTCACTTTTTACACTGGTCATACCTAACAGTTTGCATTTTTTCCTCCATAATACTCTAGACGGTTAGGAGGATAGTATACGTAATTTTTAATAACTAAAATCAATTTCTTCTTGAGAAAATAGCACTTTATTTGGGATAGATGATAAAAATTCAACCACGCCATAATGTGAACTGCGATATTAGCGTGGTATATGTAATCTATGGTCTTCACACATCTAACCACGTTGCCAGACATACCATTTTCATAGTATTTATACCATTATTTTCCTTTGTGTACCTGCACTTTTTTTAAGTAATAAAACTAGTATTTAAAAATTTCTACCATTTTATACCAATATTAGCAAAAGTTAATGAAATAAGTCAAATTAAGGTCGTCAGCCCAGACCTCGGTCAGTTCTTCCATTAAAAAAGAGTAAACTGAATTAAATTTTATACCGTGTACGTAGATCTTTATAAATCGGAACCTCGCTTAAACAGCGCTAGTTGTGCAAGCCCAAATAAATAATAGTCTTTTGCTGTTTTCTGTTGTTTCTGTTGCGATGGTAAGACCCGTTTTTTCAATGCTCAGTTAGCTAATTTAACCGTCAGTTAGGTCAATTTTTTGAAAAACATCATGATTTATTTATAACGAAATTTATAACCTATGTGAAAATCTCATACATCTGGCAATACTACACCCCATGTAAAAATCAGTGCTATTGATAGATCGCGAGTGTTCGCGTAGCTGTCTACATTAGCATTTACAAAAATGTGTTTAATACCGTTATTTATAGTTTTTTGTGATTAAATTTGTGATTCTAAGTTTTGAGTTACTGTGTTACCGAAATTTATTATTTATGATTTGTTCCTTTGGTGGTTCATTTTGTGAAAAGTAGTGATTAACCATAGCGACTAATTTTATTATTTTAATGCTGGATATGTTAAAGGCATATTTTCAAGTAGATGAAAATGCTAGACAAGCAAAACGGCTATGGAATGCTATCCAAACGTCAAGCTCATATGATATGTTCATGTAGTAACTGTTGTATTAGGTAAGTAAACAAATCTGCTTTTTCGTTCTTTTAAAGTAAATGCGTCTTTTTAAAATGATTATTCTCAACTTTGATTCATTTTTAGAAATGAACCATATTAAACTTAAACTATAAATTAGAGACAATAATAATAATTAAAAATACATAGAAGAAGTATTGCGTATTTTTAATATTTGGTGCTTACGTGACGAGTTTTGTTTACTTATAAAAAAAGTGTCAGGATTACCTAATTTTACAAGGAAAAATAGATAAACAGATACTTTTAACACCTTTTATTTTAAGAGCAAGCTACAACTGACAAGTGTCGCTTTCCACAAAGGACTTTTGGTTGAAACAATAAGGTTGGTACCTAATTTAAGCACTCTAGATCTAGATAGCACCGTCTGACATATGTCAGTTGAATTTTATGAATTTTGTTTACAAAAGATTTCCAATTAAAAAATGTGTAACTTTAGTTTTAATTAGGACCCTGTAGATTCAAAAGTTAATAACGTTATTTCATAAGTACTGTTAAAAGTATTACACATATATGCTGAATTTAAATAAATTGTCCTTATAACAAAGCATGGTTTTATTTTTGCCAAATAACTTCTAAATCGTACAAGATAATGAAAAACATCAAGAGAGCGAAACGTTTAAGAACATAATAGCAAATTAGATTTTTTTTCTCAGTGTCGTCGCAAAAAAATTCGGGGCTTAAAGAATAGATAGTAGTAGTAGCTACTTATTTTACTAGGCAAGTAGGCCACAATGGGCCCTTTTTACCTAGGGACCTACAGTTTAGCGTGGACTCCGAACCACGGTCCTCGACTGTCAACTAACCCACCGCCTGGGCCTGCCCGCCTGCACCGCTAGCAGAGTGGCAAACCTCCTGGGTAGGTCTCTTCGATCCTCCACCCGGGCTTGCCTCTCCGCCTGCATCAGGTTAGCGGCCTTCCCGGGATTGTCTGTTGACAGCCTACCGACTGTTAGATGAGCTATCGTTCATCTATCCAATTGCCGGACTCGATCAGCGCTGCTTAACTTCACTGATCGAATATCGGAAATTAAACGGATGCCCATACCTCATCCCCTAAAGAATAGATAACCTCAAAAAATAGGACCCTGTAGATTGTTTCAAAAGTTAATGACGCTGTTTCATCGGTACTGGTAAAAATATTACACGTGCTTAATTTCAATTTAATTATCCTTAAAGCTATATAAAAATATTTAAATTTAAAAAAAAAAAAAAAAAACTTTAACACCCTGTATCTCGAAAACCTAGACGTTTAGATCATACGTTTATATGAACTTTTGTCTTAAAATAATACAAGATATCACCGCTTAAAGTTTTCCCACGTACTTAATTAACACCCAGTATAAAAGGATTAACAAAAAAACTTTTATTTGAATCATTTTCCCATTGAACAAATACTTTAAAAAATGCAGGCATTATCCATACATATGCTGGACCATGTATATATTTCGTGTTACTGGAATATAATATATTCCTACAAGTAATTAGTCACGTGATATATCACTATTTAAATTTCCTTTTTCGTTTTAGTTGTGGTTGATTTTGGAAATAAATCCACTAATATTTTGCAATGAACAAAATGAAAAGAAACGGAATACTTACCAAAACAAATTTATGGTGTGGAAATATTCACGAGAGGGAAGCACACTGAACACAATTTTAAAATAAACTTCTGATTTACTTATATTACACTAGCCATTAATCAATTAATGTAATTATTGTCCCTCCTTAAATCTACATTATCTTATATGGTGTCCAAAATAACAGTTGTACTTATATTTATAAAAATTATTTATTTTTGTGTATAGTTTCTTAAAATAACGTAAATAAAACTTTATTATTATGTAAATAAATATAGATTTATTGGGGTTCAAAATAAAACAAAGAAGGTTTAGTGCCATATTCCCCCAAAAAGAAACAATTACGCAGCTATGGACACGTGTTTCGGAGTTATTCCCCCTCATCAGCGTAGCGTAGCTAAAGAATTGGATCTAGGATGGGATAGATCAGGAACAAGAACTGAAATAAAGCTGGAAAGTACAGTACACAGTACTCAATTAGTGGCCCCAATTGTGGCACATGGGAACATGAAGGCACTAATTGAGTACTGTGTACTGTACTTTCCAGCTTTATTTTAGTTTTTGTTCCTGATATATCCCATCCTAGATCCAATTCTTTAGTTACGCTACGCTGATGAGGGTCAATAACTCCGAAACACGTATCCGTAGCTGCATAATTGTTTCTTTGGCACTAAACCTTCTTTGTAAATAAATATACACTTCTGAAGGTCCTAAACCTATTTCTAAATAGTTCTAATATATATCAACGCTAGATCACATGAAAACAAATTTTTTCTCTCCGTTATACATTACTGAGAATAATGTATTCTGTATGTATTTATGTTGTTATAGATAAGAAGTCATTATTTGTGTAGTACAATTATTCTACATGTTATACACATGTAGAATAATTGTACTACACAAATAATGACTTCTTTTATTCGAAAACATGATATGTATTGAACTGCTAATGTAATTTGTCCATTAAGTTTGAATTTATACATACACTGTAGCCCACGTAAAATAATTCACCTTTAATATTTCGAGAAACAGATGCTATATCGAAGTGAACTCTAATAAAAAAATTTTTAATTATCACCAATTCACCACAAGCCATCCCAATATTTTTCAAATAGCAGCGTACTTATTGTAGCAGATCTTAGGAAAGACAATACAAAACGTAATTTAGTGGCATAGTAAAATGAAAAAAATGTTAAAATATGGAAAATCTTCTGCAGAGCATAACAATTTCAATGAATACATATAATAAGTCGAATTTAATTATTAATTTTAGTGAATTAAAATATTGAATTTTTTGTACTTTCACACTGCTTTTTTACGAAGGCGTATAAGGGCCAACAACTTTATTTTTATATAATTATGCCGAATTGTCACTTTAATGTGACAACTGTCAATTCGAAGTGACAATTGTCACTTCTATGTGACAATTGTCACTTCAATGTGACAATTGTCACTTCAATGTGACAATTGTCACTTCAATGTGACAATTGTCAATTCAAAGTGACAGTGACAATTGTCAATTCGAAGTGACAATTGTCACTTCAATGTGACAATTGTCACTTTGATGTGACAATTGTCAATTCGAAGTGACAATTGTCACATTGAAGTGACAATTCGGCATAATTATATAAAAATAAAGTTGTTGGCCCTTATACGCCCTTACAGGACCAATAACTTTATTTTTTATATAATTATGCCGAATTGTCACATCAATATGACAATTGTCACTTCAATATGACAATTGTTAATTCGAAGTGACAATTGTCACATGGAAGTGACAATTGCCAATTCGAAGAGACAATTATCACTTCAATGTGACAAATGTCACTTCGAATTGACAATTGTCACATCAAAGTGCCAATTGTCGCTTCGATGTGACAATTGTCAATTTTGAAGTGGCTATTGTCACCTCGAATTGAAAATTGTCACATTGAGGTGACAATTGTTACATTGAAGTGAAAATTGTCACATTGACGTGACAATTGTCACATTGAATTGACAATTGTCATATTGAAGTGACAATTGTCAAATTGAAGTGATAATTGTCACATTGAAGTGACAATTGTCACATTTAAGTGACAATTGTCACATTGAAGTGACAATTGTCACATTGAAGTGACAATTGTCACATTGAAGTGACAATTCGGCATAATTATATAAAAATAAAGTTGTTTGCCCTTATACGCCTTCGTAGCTTTTTAATACAAAATGCTAAATATTTCATACAGAAGATAGGAGCGGACAGCGTTGCCTACAGCGTAAGAAGGTGTGCAGGATGTTTCATATTTAAAGTGTAATGGAAGATAGAGCACACTTAGCTGATTTTAAACCAGCTCCAACACCCTTGAAGGTTAAATGTTTTTGAGATACAGGGCGTTTATGGATTTTGACTAAAAATGTAGTCGGTACTATTTCTGAACCGGTTTTAATTATTTGAATAAAATTTGGTACAAACATTATACTCATTTAGTCCAATCAAAAACTTAATTTACTTTGAAAGAATTCCAGAACAATACTCAATTTTGCTATCAGTGCCGATAACAATGTATCATTTTTTGGTAAATATTTGTAAACGTTGTCAGTGGAGCAACATATTATCGCGAAGAGCTCTTCCTTATTTATTACCTTAGGTCAGAGTACAGATAAACTTTAAAAGCAAGACACGATAAAATGAACACTATATTAGCGGTACAGTAAATATCAACAATCTATACTATAAATGGTATCACTATATGCACCCCAAGATAAAGATAAAAGAGCTTCCGAGGTGGCGGCTAGCTTCAGTAAAAATTGGAGCGCAGATAGGAGTGTGGGTCAAGAGGATGTGGGCACCATACAAGGACCAATAAGTGGATCAGTGAAATGGCAATATTCAGTTAGACTGTATACACTATATTACAAATTACTAGTAAATCACAGAATATACAAGATAGAGTAACCATTCACTATATTACAGCGGTTAGTAATGATAACTATAAAGATACTTAGGCAACGAAAATTTGTTAGTACTGCGCTACAGAGCTCGGTAACGCAGTGGGCCAGAGCGTTGTGACAAACGTAGCTGGTTTAATGCCTATCGACTCCCAGATTTTGCTCTCAAGTACGATTTTTCATTACACGTATTGGCTCAGATGGAAATTGAACCCGAATGGTTATCCCGTATTTTATTGACAGATGAGGCCCATTTCTCTCTTAATGGTGTAATCAATACTCAAAACTGTCGAATATGGCCAACAGAAAATCCACATGAAATCGTTCAGCAAGGCCTTCATGACAAAAAAGTAACCGTTTGGTGCGGTTTCACAGCTAATTTCGTCATTGGTCCATACTTTTTCGAGGAAATACAGAATGGGGAGGCCGTATCTATAACTGTTACTGGTGAACGATACCTGCAAATGTTAAGGGATTATGCAATTCCACAGTTGCAAAACGAGCACGAAGGAATTGAAAACATGATTTTATGCAGGATGGAGCACCTCCGCACATTTACCGACCAGTTAAAGAATTGTTAACTGCGGTTTTTCAAGATCGTGTTATAAGCAGACATTTTGCAAATTCATGGCCACCAAGATCGCCTGATTATTTAAAAAATTTGGTGTTTAGAACACAGCCAACAACTCTGGAGGAATTAAAGGACAGTATTAGAGAGCAAATTCGTGCAATTCAACCAGAAATTTTGAATAGTGCTGTATACAATTTGGAGGAACGGTTGGTAATTTTACAACAACAAAATGGAGGTCATATCGAGCATTTGCGGTAACTAGTGTTTGACATCAGAAATCCCATTATGTAAGCAACTAGATTCCATTTACTTTTTATTATTAATTTGATTTGTTAAGAATATATAATAAGTTGAAATATATCCCTTACTTTATAATCACCCGTTATTTTTGTTATAGTCTTCATATGATCTGTTTAATTTTAATATTAAGTTTTCAGTTTCATAAAATACATTACTGTTAAGTTATAAATTTCAGGCACAAATTGAACGTATCTCTTCCTCATAAAAGTTATAAACAGACTTTTTTAATATTGCAAAAGTGCTGTTAATTTATAGAGCTATATCAGGATGCTTAATTGAAAATAATGTACATTGTAGATGTAAAAATCACTTAAAAATCCTTTTAAAACGATTTTCTCCACTGGTACAGTTCCTAACTTAATTATACTTTCTAACTCTTTGGTATGTTGCTACTCTGATTTAAAAGTTAAAGTGCAAAAAGTAGAAATGGAAATGACCGGAATCAATGCAAATTATTAAATATTAATAGACCAGGAAATTGAGAGAATAATTTAATATCACTTGTCAACTAGCACTGATGTGGTTGTCCATAGAATACCATAACGCGACATACACACGTTTTGCCAACCAGGTTGTCAACATCTGGAGATGTTTAAAACTAACCTTATACTAACAATGTATCCTATTTATATCTAAATTATTGTTATGGTTCGGTAAACCGTGACGCTCTACCCAGTAGAGCGGACTACATGTGATTGGCTCTTTGTCACTATTTATACTACTTTTACACTTTATAATTGCCAATCTTTCAAATACATCCAGCTGGCTAGTATTTGTTACATTCCTAATTAATCTTAAATTGATACTATCTATTTTATGGCGTTCTCAAACGTATGTTGAATAACATTTGAGATGTGTCATATGTTCCTTGAATCTAGTTTGAATTGATCGCCTAGTTTGTCCAACATACTTTTGATTACAGCCCTTACAGTTAATTTCGTAAATCCTCGACTTCTCGTTTCTATCGATTTTGTCTTTTGGATTACCTAAAAATTGTAGGTTATTTCCCGACGAATGAACCACTGTCTTACCAATAATAATACCACGAGTGAATCGAGGATCGATTGGAATCGATACAAATTTCGGATTTTCTCTTTCATTTTGAATAGTCGAGGAATTTCGAGGTGCGTTTTTAAATTTCCTTTTCTTAATTATTTTGTCAATCAAACTAAAGAATATTTATTACTCACAGTTATATATTTAATCAGTGCCTTTTATTTTTCAAACATCTCCTTATTGAAAGGGAAGTTTAATAGGCGAAGAACTATAAAATTAGAAGTTGCCATTTTGTGTTGAGCACAATGGTGAGAGTCCTTAGGCATATATCTTAAATTATTACCAGCACTTTTCTGTGTATGTCTAATTCTAACTTAGTTTCACTATTATTATTAATACAACTAAAAATTATAGTTGTCCACAATTTGACACCAAACTGTTCAATTTAGAAACGAAGTTGTCAATATCAGTGATTTTTGTATCAAACACTACAAAAATATCATCCATATACCTAGCTAAACCCTGGAGAATTATTTTTTTACTTCTATGTTCTATTCATGAAGAAAGATTTACTCGATCGAAACAATTTCATTGTCAGTCAAGGTGTAGTTAAAGAATATATTCATCACAGTAAACATTATATTTTTCTTTTTCTTTTTTAGGACTTACTGCCACATGAATAATTCTTCGTTATCTAAAATAGTATATTAAAGTACAAGTGGATATTAAGGTCTTTAAAACACGCGCGATTTTTCGAGCACGACGGCGCAGCCGTATTATTACTACAAAAAATGGAAATAAGAACTAAAAATGTAAAATGGTTGAATTCGTGATGTGACATCAGGATACCTCTCACTGTCATGGAAATGAGAAAAACAAAAATTAATTTGCAATCTGTCATATATGATTAATTGTTGTCACCACACAGTTGTTACTGGTTGTATATTGCTTTAAAATGAGTTCTAGCATTGATTACTTAAATAGAAAAGCAGAATCGCGGTTAATACCGCAAAAAATCTGAAGACGCTTATAAAAAAGAATACGACAAGTTCATCAAATGGATGGAAGAGCAAAAGGTAACAGATACAGATGAACGAGTTGTGCTTGCTTACCTTCAGGAAATGTCGGAGCAGTACAAGGTGTCGACTATGTGGGCTATCTATTCGAAATTGCGAAGTATGCTGAGGATAAACAATGGGGTCGATTTAAAATCATTTGTGAAAGTGCACGCATTCATGAAGGCCATTAGCAAGAATGATGTAGCCAAGAAGGCATATGTATTCAAGGGAGCCGATTTGCGGAAGTTTTTCACAGATGCACCGGACATTACATATTTATTTTTGAAGGTGGTAGCCATTTGCGGTATCTTGGGCTCTTGTAGAAGATGTGAATTGTGCGATTTACGATTACATGACGTCAAGGAAGAAGGAAGCGTATTGCTTATTACTATCCGACCATCTAAGACAGTGAAGGCTCGACGTTTTACTGTTGCCGATAGTGATGCAATTAGTTATGTGCGATTGGTGAAGCAGTATTTATCATTGCGCCCCCAAATTGTAAGTACAAACCGAGTTTTCTTACGGTATGATAAGGGGAAGTGCACCAATCAAGTGGTTGGTATTAATATACATTTGGATCATGTCCCTTGCAAATTGCACGTTATCTTAAATTGGACGATCCTGAGAAATACACGGGACATGCGTTTCGACGTACGTCCGCTACCATTATGGCGAATAGTGGCATGACAATAGATCAAATCCAACGACAAGTAGGATGGAAATCGACAGCTGTGGCGACTGGTTACGTTGAAGAGAGTATTAGCAATAAGAAGCATGTTTCAAACATTATTGGGAGTGCCATTAATGGAAGTGCAACCTCAATGACTTCCGAGAATGTTAGCAGTATTAATTTTAACAAAATTTCCTCTGATTTAAAAAACCGAAGTATTACTATTTCAAACAATACCAACTGTACTTTTCACATTCAGTTAAATAATCAAAATTGTTAAATATTTGAATAAAGCTTTTGAAACATTTGTTAGTAATATTTTATTTGAGTTACACGGTACTCGTGTCACACCGATAATTAAAAAGTTGACATTTTGACTTCACGTTTCTCTGGTTGTTGATGTTGCCATGGTAAATTTAAAACGCGCGTTTTTAAAACTTTGATTTAAACAGTGAGGCGTACTTTAAATACGCAAAATAGGGTACCAATTAAAAAAATATATAGTTAGTTATTGGAAAAATAAACTTCTGCGCCTGTGACTTTACGTCAAAAGATTAGTCAGAGGGTGTTTCTTGACAACTAGTGTGAGATACAAAAATAATAATATAATTAGTTGTCAAAAGACACCCTCTGATTAATCTTTTGACGTAAAGTCACAAGCGCAGAAGTATATTTTTCCAGTAACATACCGGGTAACTAACTATATTTTTTATTTAGATAACGAAAAATTATTCAAGTGGTTGTAAATTCCAAAATGTAGAGAATGCCAAAAAATAACGTTCAGACAAAACTTTACATGAAAAAAAAATTGCTTTCGATTCAATGATAGTTTCTTCGGATAGCATGAAGACATCGCAATGGTTAACTCTTTGTCACCATTCATTCCCAGTATCTTCGTTGCAAAACTATACTATAATAGTGTAGTTTTGGAACTTTTCCCTAGGTAAAAAATCAAACAATGAATTCAAGTGAGATACTGTGGACGAATTCTTACATAATATGGCTATACAGTCAAATTTAGCCTTTTAAAGAGCGCGTAAATTTAATTACATGTTCAAGCATATAAAAAAAAATTTCACCTGAAAGAAACGTGACAATATGGCAACCCCCATAGTAGGGTAGTTCTTTAAAATAAATCAACTACCTGCCTTTACAACCTTTTTTCCCACCCGTGAATAACAAGAATAACTAACCCAAACGACTAACCAACGGTCCATTTCTTATATGTGCATAAGTTAAGTGTACGCTACGCGCACGCTTGGCGCGGTGCAAGGCATCCTCCCTCTGTCGCAACAAAAATTTGTATATTATTGGCCGCCACGCCGTTACGACGCGTCGGATCGAATTCGGTCATTAGACTTTTCTGCGCCGTTCGTGACGTAGAACGACACGCCGTACGCGATTTTGTCGTTGGGGCGCGTTCCGGAAATTAGCCTCCCCCTCCCGACCCCCCAACCCCCCCTCCAAATTTTTCACGAAAACCGCTCCCCAAATAATATCCGCCCACGGGAGCGCGCTCCTTAATCTGTCAACGAAGTATTTTTTACGGACAATGGAAAATTTTCGGCGCGCTGACGGCCGCCACGCCTTTACGATGCGTCGGATCGAATTCGGTCATAAGACTTTTTTGCGTCGTTCGTGACGTAGAACGCCACGCCGCCCGCGAATTCGACGAAAAAGTGTTTTCCGAATTTACTAGATTTCCCATCCGTTTGAAAAAAAAAACGCGAAAACGCGATCGATTTGATCCGCCTACAGGCTAAACTAAGCGTCGTACGCGTTTCGCACCCCTATACTTTTTGGTAGGCCTGGACATTTGCCTCTTCATAGGGGGGTCGCGACCCTCCTTGTCTGAACTCGGGGTATGTAGCACCCCCTTCCACGCACCCCAATGGTGGGCGGTGCCTCGAGATGGAAGTTTTTTCATCTCGTATCGCCCCCATGGCCACCCACGGGGTCCTAACGGAGCTCGAAAAGTCGCTACACGAGATAACGGTTGCTCATTGGGCAGCAATGGGGGGGGGGGTTCTGGGCCTTATATCTCGGCGACGGGAAGAGATATCGAAGCGTTCTCGACGGCGTTATACTCGTCTAGTCGTCCCATAACCTACTCGAGGCGACCACTTTTTCAAATAAACGCATATTTCAAAATTCACCTCCCACCCCCGCGAAAACACGCTGACAAACCATCTAACTTTATAAGAGCAAAATGTGCGCAAAAGCACCCCTTTTATGTAAAAAATTCGTCGCGCCCGCGTGAACGTTTTCTAAAATCGTGACGTTCCCCATTAGCGGGAAACCCGCTAATGGGAACGCGCGTAGCGCACACTTAACTTGTGCACGTATAAGAAATGGACCATTGGTTAGTAGTTTAGGTTAGTTATTCACGAAATATAAGATTTTATATATGCATTACGTCGCCATCTTGATGACAGTGACTTAGGAGGTCTTGAGCTACAATAAGCCTTCAGACATGTCAAACCAGAGGGTGCTACAGGAACTATTTTAGACCTTTATTATGCCTTTTCTTATATATCACAATTTTTTTCTCATATATCACTATCTTACATTTATTTAGTCATAATTTTTACACACTACAATTTTAATTTAATTATTTTTGGAGGTATTATTACAATATACAGTTATTTTGTATTAATTAAAAGTATTATATTAAACTAAAGTCGTCATGTCATGTTTAAAATGACATCTGGTTACCACTTATTATTCACATGCATATAATTCCTCACCGCTAACCTCAAATCTCGTACTATTATACCGTTTATAAAAAATTATAAAAATACTAACTAATATTACAATTTACGCAGAGTCCAAACTTAAACTAAGCGATTAAAAAAATATCTTTTCACAATTTTTCATGCTAAAACTCGTTCAGTGAATAAAGATAAATTACACAGTTCTCCTGTGTTTTTAGTCAGTAAATTGTAGAACTACAATGAAACTGGGCATAGATTTTTATTGATTGCACATAATTTGCACATAATTTTGCAGAATTATTAGAGCGCACGTAATTTGCATGTCCAGCATAAATATCGCGGTTATTATCTGAAAACAAGGAACATCGTTTAATAACTGGCTTTCACATTTTTTTAGCAACTAGTTAATATAACCACACGATAGAAAAACTAAGGTAAATAATTTTGTCTCAAAATATTTGTACATATAAAGTAATTAAAATACGTAGGTACTCTAAATCCTTTTCGTAAACATATGAGTGAGAAATATTATGATTATTTATTTCCATTAGTAGATGTACTTTTGGATATTACCAGTGATTTTAAAACAAACAGGTCAATGCGCCTGTAAGCCGGACACTACCGGTAATCGGACAAAACACACTTATTTTGAAATAACTTAAAGTAATAAGACTAAAATCTCCCTAAATAAAAAGGAATCAGTTGAGCTAATGTTACTAGATAATTCTATTTAATTCTTTATTTGGCAGTTGCCAATACTGAAATGTTAAAAGCGCGCCAATTGGGTGATACGTACGTAACGGTTTTTTCTTGTGCATTGTAAATAGGTGAAGTGTATTACAAAGGTAAGTAAAAATTATTATTTTACCATTTATGAACTTATGCACATGTTGTATATCTTATAAATAATCTATACTTGCATTATAATCATTAAGAATTGAAGATTTTTAAGTTTTGAAGTCATTAATTGGGTGGCCGGTCACTGGACAAAACTTTTGGTGAAATTCCAGTAGTCGGACAAGTGTCCGACTACTGGTAGTTCAAATTCCTAATAATTTATTTTCTTTTGGCTATCATACATGGCCTATTGTCATCTCTTTTTATATTAAAAAACTATAAAGCTTGTTTCAAACTCTAGCCAGTGGTCGGACATAAGAAACTAAATGGGAAACAGATTATCACCAATAAAAAATCTGTCCGACTACTGGGAGTTATGAAATTTGTTAGGGTTCCAGAAGTCGGACACTAATATTTTTTACGGCTATTCATGACAAAAATCATCGGGTTTTTTTCTTTTTATATCGTTTCAGACATGAAACCCAAAACCAAAATTGGTACATTTCGTCGATATGATGGAAATAAATTACAAGCAGCGGTACAGGCGGTTAGAAATGGCGGCAAATTAAGGGAAATTTACCGCCAATATGGGGTACCTAAGTCTACGGTACAGGACCGTATTAAAGGTAAAGTTGCAGATGTAGACAATATTATGAACATAAACAAAAGAAGAAAAGAAAAGAAGAGAAAGAAAATGCAAAAAAAAGGAGAAAAGTAAATATGAATAACAATAAGAAAGATAACAAAAATACAAAATCAAAAATACCTTCTAACAAAGACACAGACAATCATAAAAAGCGAGAAGAAAAATGTATGAGAGAGATTGAAAAAAGAAAATGAAATTGAACATGATGATGAAGCAAACCAAAGTGTATTTAAACACAAATGTGATATATGTCAAGAAAATTTAGAAAGTGACACCGAAATAGAAAACGAGAAGAATGTAGGCTGTGATTTATGTCCCCGCTGGTATCATTTAGGCTGTACCAAGTTTACGGGGCTTTCCTATAGCCAAATCTATAATTTAGATTTTACCTGCGATTTTTGCGACGACTGATATACCTAGTTCCTTATATAGTTTGTTATAACTGATAGTTATTCGTTTTGTGTCTTTTTCCCAAGCAGCATGGTGTCGTCTATATGACGTGTTTACTTCATCAGTATTTACGTCGAAAATACGTGAAATTAACTGCAAAAAAGACGTTAGGTATTCCATCTTGAAAATTATAAAAATATTTTGCTTCTAGTCAAATTTTATTAACGCAGGCATTATTTCTATAAACTAATATCACGTCATTTTGTACGTCATTATATGGTCAAATGACGTCTACTGACGAGAGATCACCTAAAAACGACGTCATAATGACGAACACCTTGTTACTTGGGTTGTTTAAGAGTTTGTAATTTTTGTTTATATATAACCACAAAATAAAATGTTACTTTTTAGCTATACTTTGCATATTTTTTATTGACATATATTTAGGTATTTATTTATTGTACTAATCAAAATACCTACCATATATGCTCTAAAGGGTGTTTGTCTTTTTCTAAGTTCCATTAGTTATATTTGAATGTTTTCAACATCATGAAAACTAGCAATATGCGTACTTGCGGCAGCTAGTGGTCAAAAATATTGCGTCCTTTAACACTTTCATATCTGTAGATTAAAAATTACCAACAGTGAATGTACAGCGATTTTCCGTTTGACCAAAAAAACTGCTTTTGACAAGACAGATGTATTTGGAATAGCCTATGGACAATTCACATTAAAATTCCATTAAATGCGGATCTGTTGAAAATGAACCAATCACAAGCTGTCCGACCACTAGCAAATACGTGGTCGACTACTGGCACACACTGTCCGACTACTAGCAGAAAAGCACTTTTTTATTTTTTTATTGCTGGAAATTCGTATAACATTGAATAAAATTAACTTTATAGATAGACATAAAGCCAAATACTCACTATATCGCCTGGATGAAGTTGAAGTATGTTTATTCTAAAACTGAATATTCTAGTCAAATTTGTAATTCATAATTGTGTAAACTGTCCGACTACCGGCCAGTCCACCCCATTTTTATTTTTAAATTTGAGTTTTGGCGAATGCGCCTGGAATAATATATTTTATAACATAAGTTGTAATATCATGACTTATGCAACCGACATCACTTAAAATAGTAACAAAATTATTAAATATATCGTGTTCAGATACGATCCTTATCTATTGCACCATAAGGTTCAAAATAAACAGGCTGAACATTGTGTGCCTTTACTCTTTTCTAATATTTAAATATTGGTAAATATATAAGTACATTAATATCTTACTCATTATGAACCAAATATGTCTCTTTATGTACGTAATAGTTTTGATTACTTTTCTTTAATTATGGTCTGTTAATTTATAACTTCCGAATATTAAATTATTGCTAATTTATATTAAAATCTATTAATTTCAATCAGAACCTAAAAATAAAGATATTATAGCATATTTCAAATCAAAGAATTTAGGCGGAGTTTTCAGTGCCCTGAGATCTGTTCACAATTCCCCTTTTTTATTTTTTTGTTTCTTAAAAGCAACACGTCGTGTATAGGTACAAATATAATTCGTGTCATTACCAATAGACACTAAAGTTTTTATGTTTGTACCTATATACGAAATACAGAGTGTCCACGGATGAGGTTGCCAAGAGGAAAAACGTCTTTATTTAATCATTTACGAAAAAAAGTCCATCTATATAATAAATTCTGCTTCACTTGAAACCCTTAAATAGCTGTTCAGATTTAAGTTTATATACAGGGTGTCCAGGGGTGAAGTAATATTTTCTACATTTAGTGAATTTAAGCGGAATTTTCAGTGCCCTGAGGTCTGTTTGCAATTCCCCTTTTTTATTTTTTTGTTTCTTAAAAGCAACACGCATAAATCATGTATAGGTACAAATATAATTCGTGTCATTACCAATAGACACTAAAGTTTTTATGTTTGTACCTATATACGATATACAGAGTGTTCACGGATGAGGTTGCCAAGAGGAAAAACGTCTTTATTTAATCATTTACGAAAAAAGTCCATCTATATAATAAATTCTGCTTCACTTAAAACCCTTAAATAGCTATTTAGATTTAAGTCTATATACAGGGTGTCCACGGGTGAAGTAATATTTTCTACATTTAGTGAATTTAAGCGGAATTTTCAGTGCCCTGAGGTCTGTTCGCAATTCCCCTTTTTTATTTTTTGTTTCTTAAAAGCAACACGCATAAATCGTGTATAGGTACAAATATAATTCGTGTCATTATCAATAGACACTGAAGTTTTTATATTTGTACCTATATATGATATACAGTGTGTCCACGGATGGGGTTGCCAAGAGGACAAACGTCTTTATTTAATCATTTACGAAAAAAGTCCATCTATATAATAAATTCTGCTTCACTTAAAACCCTTAAATAGCTATTTAGATTTAAGTCTATATACAGGGTGTCCACGGGTGAAGTAATATTTTCTACATTTAGTGAATTTAAGCGGAATTTTCAGTGCCCTGAGGTCTGTTCGCAATTCCCCTTTATTATTTTTTGTTTCTTAAAAGCAACACGCATAAATCGTGTATAGGTACAAATATAATTCGTGTCATTACCAATAGACACTAAAGTTTTTATGTTTGTACCTATATACGATATACAGAGTGTTCACGGATGAGGTTGCCAAGAGGAAAAACGTCTTTATTTAATCATTTACGAAAAAAGTCCATCTATATAATAAATTCTGCTTCACTTAAAACCCTTAAATAGCTATTTAGATTTAAGTCTATATACAGGGTGTCCACGGGTGAAGTAATATTTTCTATATTTAGTGAATTTAAGCGGAATTTTCAGTGCCCTGAGGTCTGTTCGCAATTCCCCTTTTTTATTTTTTGTTTCTTAAAAGCAACACGCATAAATCGTGTATAGGTACAAATATAATTCGTGTCATTACCAATAGACACTGAAGTTTTTATATTTGTACCTATATATGATATACAGTGTGTCCACGGATGGGGTTGCCAAGAGGAAAAACGTCTTTATTTAATCATTTACGAAAAAAAAGTCAATCCATACAATAAATTCTGCTTCACTTAAAACCCTTAAATAGCTATTCAAATTTAAGTTTATATACAGGATGTCCAGGGGTGAAGTAATATTTTCTGCATTTAGTGAATTACGAAAAAGAGTTACTCTTTATTTAAAAATATACATCTCTGAAAGACTCCAAGTATCTCTAAAAGTGTTTAATTAATTACGGGGTGTACCATGGCTGACCCTTCGATTTTTGTTTTTGATTTGCCAACAATAGTTAATAATAATAATAATAAATGTCTTTATTGTGTAAAATAGAAGGAATTTAACACAAAAGGTTAGTGGTACAGTATACACTGATATCAAAACTACTAACCTAGGATACCATTGGTATAGTATTAGTACGGTATATAATATGCAATATTACAATATGTGTATATCTAACGTATATCTAGTTAAGTACATGTCTCTACAGTATATGAACATATAATATATATCAAAAATAGTATTTATCTATATGATGTCTAGATTTTATCACTATTTTATCACCGTCTAAAACAATTTTAAATTTATGTTTAATTCGCCGCTCAAAATCAGAGACTTTAGTTGACGTTTTAGTACATTTGTTGATTTATTGTGTAGCTGTGGAGGTAGATTGTTATAGACATAAGTCGAGAGGTAGGTAAAGGATGATCGAAATGTTTCATATTTAGGCCTTATTGTATGCAATTGGTCGTTTGTATATCTCAAGTTTCGGTTATGCATAACATTTCTCGCAATTAGTTTATCATAGAGATAAATAGGTTTTTGCGTTAGGATGACATTATTTAATAGTGAGGTGAAATGTAGGAAGCGCCTCTCATTTATTTTTAGTAGTTGTAACTCCCTGATATGTGGTGTTATATGCTCATAGATAGAACTATTTGTTACAAATCTAATACAGATATTCTGGATTTTTTGAAGTTTGTATGCTTCTGATAAATTTAAGCAAGGCCCATAAACATAATCACAGTAATTGACGTGTGATTAGACTAAGGACTCACATAACAGTAGTTTAGTGGCCCTATCAAGGATATTTCTAAAACTTGAAATCTGTTTAAAAGAGCAGAAACATTTTCTAAGGACTTCTGACATATGAGGAATAAAATTTAAATTTTTATCAAAGGTTAGCCCCAAGTTCTTCACCTTGTCAACTTGTTCTATAATTATATTGTCAATTGATAATTGAAAGTGAGTAAGAACCCTTAATTTATTTGCAGTGCCAAAGATTATATTTTTACTTTTATTTGGATTTAATAGGAGTGAATTCTGAAGAGTCCAATTTTTTATTTCATTTAAATCATGATTAATTTTGGTTTGGGCTTCCTCAGGCTTCGTCACATCAAAAGCAAGGTAAAGTTGTATATCGTCAGCGTACATGTGCAGGGAACAGTACTTCGTGACTTGTGGCAAGTCTGCGGTGTAGATGTTAAAAAGCAAGGGCCCCAAGATCGAGCCTTGGGGCACTCCCGAGAGTAGCAAACGTTCGTTAGAGAGTCTTCTTCCACTTGTGGTGTTAAGACATGTATATTGAAAACGATCTAGTAGGTAAGACGTGAGCCACATTAAGATATTATCCTCTATCCCATGGAATTTTAACTTTTTTATTAGCAGTTCAGTATTTAAGGAATCGAAAGCTTTTGACATATCTAATAAGGTCAAGGAAGTTACTTTATCAGAATTAATTGACGTCAAGACATCATCGAGAATAGCGATCAAGGCCGAGGATGTTCGTTGATTCTTTCGAAAGCCGGACTGTATTTTGGGAATAACATTATTGTCTAGCAAATAAGGTGTTAGTTCTTTGTAAAATAGGGAGCGTCTCTCAAAATCCTATAAATAGCTATTCAAATGTTGATTTGTGTATCCTACGGTCATCAAAAAAGAACAATATTTATAAGGATAGAAAGAAATATTTAATAAAAGATAATATTACTATTATTTTTTTGTGTTCTATTATTTTATTAAATAATTTTTCCTATTCTTACTAAAATTGTTCCTATTGATAACCTTGGTTGTTTATGTCATGGGATACACAAATTCCCATTTTATTAGACTTTTATAAGGTCTTGAAAGAAGCCCCCTGTTTTACAAACAACTTTTTTCAAATTAAAAAAAAATCCGTAAACTTCTACCATGGGATATCCCGTAATTAATTAAATATTTTCATGGATATTTGAAGTTTTTAAGAGATATACATTTTTTTATTAAAAAGAGTAGCTTTTTCTCGTATATCACTAATGTAGAAATTTTCACTTCACCTCTGGACACCCTGTATATAAATTTAAATCTGAATAGTTATTTAAGGGTTTTAAGAGAGCAGAATTTATTATATAGATTGAGTTTTTTTTCGTTAATGATTAAATAAAGAAATTTTTCTTTTTGGCAACCCCATCCGTGGACACACTGTATATATGTTATATAAATACATAAGCGTAAAATACCTTTTGATACCCAGTAATTTTATCTATTTGTTCCCTGTGTTATATTATTTTTATGGTGACCAGGAAAGCTCATAATTAATTGCCTTGAGGATGGTAATAAAATTTACCGGAACGTCGGTAAAAGTTGATGAAATAGTTTTTCAAAATAAAGGACCCTTATCCAACAAAACTTTTTCCAACTATTAATATATCGGTCTAAAAACTGTTCTATTAGCAATAATAATGTTTAAAATTAAAATCATTCTAACTGATATACTTACTCCAAATACCGGGGATGAGGTATGGACATCCGTTTAATTTCCGATATTCGATCAGTGAAGTTAAGCAGCACTGATCGAGTCCGGCAATTGGATGGATGAACGATAGCTCGTCTAACAGTCGGTAGGCTGTCAACAGACAATCCCGGGAAGGCCGCTAGCCTGATGCAGGCGGAGAGGCGAGCCCGGGTGAAGGGTTCGAAGAGACCTACCCAGGAGGTTTGCCACTCTACTAGCGGTGCAGGCTGGCAGGCCCAGGCGGTGGGTTAGTTGACAGTCGAAGACCGTGGTTTGGAGTCCACGCTAAACTGTAGATCCCTAGGTAAAAAGGGCCCATTGTGGCCTACTTGCCTAGTAAAATAAGTAGCTACTACTACTACTACTCCAAATACCATAACCGTTCCATTTATTGCCATCTCCTCCTTTGTAGTTCTCATATATTGAAGGTATCCCAAAATTGCTACTTTCGTTACTTTATTGATATTTTTAGTCATACCCATATACTTTACAATTATTCAATATTTTTTTTCTACAAAATAATGTGGCAATTCAGCTAAAAGATAACAGAGCAAAATTTGCATGGGCGATCAACTGGTCATTAAGGTTCAATACAATGACCCGTCCACTCTCCAGACTTAACATCATTGGATTTTGTCCTACATTATATTAAAGGTGTACATAAGAGAACCACAATCCCTTATTGATTTAAATAAAGGCACTGAATGTTCTGGCGCTAACGTGATAGAGACATAACAATAATTCCAAGTGACTTAAAAACTAACCAGGATGACATAGTGCTATACTGACTTTATTAGTAATAGTGTCTTCGATTGATTATCAAGATGCTTTGGTGTTACTGAATTTAATATACACATACATAAATAATAAGGATTGCGACAAACGACGAAAAGTGGTGCATCCCTATTGGAGAACACATGTAAAAAAATGTGTTGCATTCAATGTGTTGAAATAATTAAAATGTCCAGAATTTCAATCATTTTATACGGGGAGGAGCAATAGTGCATCCAACCTCGATATGTCGAGTTCTATGATAGCTTGAAACTTGATTTAAAAACATAAATAAACTAGACAAAAAAAGTATATAATTGAAAATTATAAAGATTGAGCCAAGACGATTCTACAGGGTCAACTAACATTTTTTAAATGGAATGCCATGTAGATCAGAACATTTTTTGAAACCTCTTTGTGTCCTTCTTCCACTCCTGTATTATTATTGACTCTCTCCCGACCACTTGGATGTAATGATTTTTGTTGTTGAAATTATGCTATTTACACGTGTATGTTAAAAAAATAACTACAGTCACAATTATCGATTTTAAGAAAAAATTTGTTAGTACTAGTCATGAGACATCTGTGTGATGACACTGCCATTTTCACTTCCTAAAAGTATACAGAGTGGCCAACAATAATTTTTAAATTTACAACTATTTGAACTGAATTTCCTCAATTTTTTCAAATGGATATATATTTTTGGACAGTGTGATGTAGAATTGAAAAACGAACATTTTTTTGTACGTACATCCCTATGGCTATTTGTAACCATTTTTGATTTATTGAATAATAACTGCAAAATTCAGCAATAAAAATAAAAAATATTTTTTTTTCGTAATTCAAGAGAAGATATTATAAAAAGTGTTCCACATGTTGCCCATTTTGATTGACACAGATTCCTATGCGTCTTTGGAATGAGGTTTCTACTGTTCATAAAATTCCTTGAGTGATACTTCTAAAAGCATTTATTATCCTTTGCCTCAAATTTTGGATAGGTGTTGATGTGATGTTTTTATGCGCATCATATAACACGCTTATTATAATACCTTCTCTTGAATTATTTGAAAAAAAAAACTCATTTTTAATTTTTATTGTTGAATTTTGCAGTTATTGTTCAATAAATTGAAAATGGTCACAAATGTATAATGCTAAAGACAAAACTAACAAATTGAAGAAACCAGGAGTTTATAAATTGACATATCCAGATTGTAATGCCTTTTATGTGGGTCAAACTGGCCGTTCATTCGAAATTAGATATAAAGAACACTTACGTTCTTTTAGACAAATTCAACTTTTCAAATCATATTAGTCAGGTCACGATGTTTCAAATTTAAACAATTTTAACAAAAATTTCCCACACATCTTTTTAAAAAAAGAAAATCCCCAGTCCAGTATAGTAAATAGCCGTCAATATTACCGACACTATCCTTATTTCTAAACCTAATTTGCATTCACATATGAATTTAAAATTCTCCAACTTTAACGTAGTAAGTAGTGATAAATATTGTAATTTCTTTGTGTATTCGTTCACTTTAGAATTGTTTGAGGATGGTATGTTAAAGTTCCAAAACTGAGGTAACGTTAAAATAAATTAGTGATAAAAAATTAAGTAAAATGTATTATTTGTTATACAGGGTGTCCCAGATTTAAACGGACATACTTTAGAGGAAGGTAGAGCACACTCAACTGAGTTCAAAACACCCCTATACTTACCGTTGAATGTGAACCGTTTTTGAGATACGGGGTGTTTTATGGTTTTTGACCAGAAATTTAGTCCGCTATATTTTTGAAATGATTGCACATATTTAGATAGAATTTGGTATACATGTTATACTCTTTTAGGTTAATAAATAGCTTAAGTAACTTTGGAAAAATTCCAGGACCGACCTCCATTTTCTTAATATGCTCTTAGGGTCGTTAACATCACACTGTATATTATTTTTTGGTAAATGTTAGTAAACTTTTAAAAAGCCTATGGACCAGTTTATGGAATAATGTCATAATATTTGATGGCACGTTTATGGTTATTCTTCAATAAATGTTCAAAGGTATTGAAAGACCAAATTTGACATTCTACAAATAACACAATCCAGTTGCTAACATCATTATTTTATTAATTTTAGCTAAATACCCCGCAGAAGAGGTTGTTAATTGTTTTTGTTTTGACATTCAGTGTTTTCCGTCCAAAATAAAACACATTCCATTTATTTCACGAATAAAAAATAAGTAATAAAACGATGCGATTAGCACATGACATTGTTGCATTAAAAATCCCAAGTAGGCACATGTCAAATGTGTAATTTTACATTATATTAGAATATGTGATAAAAAACCAGTTATAAAACTAAAAATTTTAAGGTGCCGTTTCAATTTAGTAATGAAGATTATGTGGATATTATTTTTGTGTATGGCTTTTGCGACGGAAATGGGAGAGCTGCAAAAAGAGAGTATCAAAGGCGTTTTCCAAATCGCCGTGTACCAGATCATAAAACGTTGTCAGAGGTATACCAATTTAGTAGGGAACATGGACAATTTCCGTCAATGACAAAGCATGAACATGTTCCCAGAGGTTTTCCACAAGAAGAGCAAATATTACAGGTTGTGAAAAATAATCCATCCATTAGTGTTAGAAAAATAAGTAATGAGTTAGCAGTACTTAGGACAAGAGTATGGCGAACATTAAAGAAGG
The DNA here is from genome assembly GCA_029963845.1 of Rhamnusium bicolor. Taxonomy (NCBI): domain Eukaryota; kingdom Metazoa; phylum Arthropoda; class Insecta; order Coleoptera; family Cerambycidae; genus Rhamnusium; species Rhamnusium bicolor. Next base: position 55,468 of record JANEYF010003585.1, read on the forward strand.
AAAATTTGTATCCATTTCATGTTGTAACAGTTCAACGTCTAGAAGACGGCGACGACGTTCCCCGCTTAACATTTTGTAGGTGGATTTTGGCTCACAGAAGAACAATATCGATAGTTCTATTCACGGTTGAAGCCCAATTCACACGTGACGGAATTAACAACTGTAGAAATCAGCATGTTTGGGCAAGCGAAATTTTACATGCAGTGATTCAGAAACATTCCCAATACAGATTTAATATTAATGTGTGGTGTGGTATTTACAATAATCTAATAGGGCCCCACATTTTTGAAGAAAGGCTAACTGGTGAAGTTTATTTAAACTTCCTTAGAGATATCTTGCCAGATTTATTAGAAGGCATCAATACTAGGGGTTTGTGGTTTCAGCACGATGGTGCTGGACCCCATTTTTCTGTACCGGTCCGGGATCATCTGAACCAGCATTACACCAACAGATGGATTGGTCGCGGAGGTCTGGTAAACTTGCCACCGAGGTCTTCTGATCTTACACCTCTGGATTATTTTTTATGGGGTCATCTCAAGTCAGAGGTGTACAATGAAGAGTTCAATACACGAGAACAGCTTCTAGAAAAAATTATTACTGTATGTAATAACATTAGAAATAACCCGGAAGTGATTGATAGGTCAGTGAAAAACATATTAAAACGTTCTCGAAAATGTATTGACACTGGGGGCATTCATTTTGAAAACCTGTTATAGTTTTAATTATTTGCACAGTTTTTGATTTTTTTTTTCAATTATTTAAAGTTCTAAATAAATTTATTTTGTCAAAATAAAATTGCAAACTTTTGTCTTTAATATTTTCAAGTTATTCTCAAAAGGTGTTTAATATTTTTTTTAAATTATGTTTATTTATTCAAGCCTCTTCACTAACATTATTTTTCTTTCATGGAAGAAATGGATTGTGTATAATTTTGGATGAAATTTAAACTAAAAAAAGCTTAGAAACACTCATTGTCAAAACAAAAACAAATAACAACCTCTTCTGTGGGGTATTTAGCTAAAATTAATAAAATAATGATGTTAGCAACTGGATTGTGTTATTTGTAGAATGTCAAATTTGGTCTTTCAATATTTTTGAAAATTTATTGAAGAATAACCATAAACGTGCCATCAAATATTATGACATTATTTCATAAACTGGTCCACAGGCTTTTTAAAAGTTTACTAACATTTACCAAAAAATAATATACAGTGTGATGTTAACGACCCCAAGAGCCATATTAAAAAATGGAGGTCGGTCCTGGAATTTTTCCAAAATTATTTAAGCTATTTATTAACCTAAAAGAGTATAATATATATACCAAATTTTATCTAAATATGTGTAGTCATTTCAAAAATATGGCGGACTAAATTTCTTGTCAAAAACCATAAAACACCCCCGTATCTCAAAAACGGTTCACATTCAACGGTAAGTATAGGGGTGTTTTGAACTCAGCAGAGTGCTCTACCTTCCACTAGAGTATGTCCGTTTAAATCTGGGACACCCTGTATATAGTATCGTTAGTTTTTTTTAAAACTCTGTGGCATGAAAAAAGCTGTCGCTATTTAAAATTATTGAGGATAAGTCGCCAGTTAGAGATAAAACCGCAATATGTTATTTTTCATAGAAGCACCCCAAAAGTGATTGCTCTACATTAATATCAAATCGTTCAAAAGTAAGCACTGAGTATGCGACTTTACAACCTCATTATTTAGGTAAAAATTCGTCACACCTAGTACGTTTCCTTTTATACTGTTTAACGTGTAGGTCACGTCATATATTGTTAAATATTCTTTCAAAGGCAATTTTTTAACAAAAAGTTCAATAATGCTTACTATACACACCTTTGACAAAGGTAGAAACAGCCATATGTAATTTCGCATGAATATCAAAGAGACATTATTCAATCTAATACGCTATCTGAATTTTATAGAGGATATTTTCCATATCGAAAATCTTTCTCTAATATTCCACTGTGTTTTCGTAACTGTATAATGTAATGTGCTGTGTACCACTTTTCTCTAGCGATGCAATGCTAAATTCAATAAAGCTTATTTTCATAAGGAAATGGCTTATGTACAAATGAAATATTGCACTGTAGAATTCGTCTATTGTAGTACGTATTGGAAATAGATTACAAGATTATCATCCCTAGTTGAACACATTAATATTAGATAATATCTAATAGTTTTTTTTTGTTGGGATTTCGGTCAGGTATAACTAATTTTATTATTTTTTTCTAACGTTTCGGTTTATTACACCATCATCAGAGAACTACAATTAATATAATATTTTAAAAACATAGCTATGGTTCTTTTACATTACAATTTACTTACACTACTAATTATTAGGTATTTGTTTTAAATTTTGTTACATGTTATTGGATTGTCTGTTTTAACGCAACTGAGATATTTTAACATGGTTTGTAGGCTCCTAAAGTTTTGTTTATGTTACAGAGATAACGTTGGAAATATATACATATGATTTACGTAGGTGTTTAGCTTAAATAGTGAGTATATAATAAGATATTTTATTTCAAGAATTATTATTTTGTATCAGTAAGATGTAAAAATTGATTTCATGTTGTAATGTACCACATTCATTTAATTAAGTTAAAATAGGTTTCGCTTAAATTTTCTAGATCAGTGCGATTACTTATGGCGTTGGTATGTCTTTTTATTTCCAGCATTTCATTAATGTTTCTTCGGTTATAGTTAGGTTCTTTTTCTAATATTTGTATGTTGTTAAAATTAAATCGGCGGTTTTGTTCTATGGCGTGTTTGGCTAGTGCTGTCGTGTTTTAGTTTTGAGTTTTTATGCTATATTTGTGCGTGTATACTCTTTTATGTAGATATTGTTTAGACTGGCCTATATAGGTACCATTACAGTCGTTGCAGTCTATCTTGTATATAGTGTTAGTTTCGTCTTCGGTTGGTAGTTTCGGTTTAAGTTTTGTGAAAAATTTTTTTCGTGGTATTGTATGGTTTATGGGCTATTTTTATATTGTGTTGTTTAAATACATTTGCTATTTTTTCGGATACTGTTGGTATGTATGGCATGGACATATATTTATTATTACTATTATTTGGCGTGTGGGTTATTTATAAAAATAAAAGTGTTTAAGGTAGGAGTTTGCTTCTAGAACTTTTTGATTTTTTTCAGATTATTTGGTCTGTATTTTGGATGTGAAAGTTGGATGGCATAATCTGTTAGGCTGTAGATGACGCTTTTTTTGTAGTTGTTTAGTGTGTGGGATTTAAAGTTTAAGTATCTTTGCGACCACACTTTTTTTGTGTACCAGTTGGTTTCGATAATACCGTCCTTATTATATTTAACTGTTAAATCTAAGAAGTTTAAGCTATTGTTTTGTTCTATTTCCTTAGTGAGTTGTAACCTTGAGTGATAATTATTGAAAATATTAATCGTATATTCTATTTTGTCTTTTTGGTAAGCAAATAATGCAGTCATCTACATATCTTTTGTAGAATTTTGGTTTATGGTTTAGTGATTTTAATACTTTATTTTCTAATTCTTCCATTACTAAATTTGCTATAGTGGCCGATATAGGTGACCCCATGGCGGTTCCGAAAATTTGTGAGAGGAATTGATTGTTGTACGTGAAATATGTAGAGTTTAAACATAAGGTTATTGCTTTGATAAATTCATCTTGGGTAATGGGTGAATATTTACTAATTTCGGACCATTTATTTTTTATACATTCTATTGCTAAATCTGTGGGAATCTGTATATAGTGAGGTAACATCAAGTGAAATAATAATATGATCCCCGAGAACTGTCTGTTTTTTTATAAATTCACAAAATTGCCATGAGTCTTTAACAAAGGATTCATTTTTTCCTAAAACGTTACTTAGTATCTTAGATAAAAACTGTGAAAGATTATATGTGGGACTATTTATATTGCTTACTATTGGTCTTAATATTTTCTTAATGCAGTTTTAATAGGCCGTATATGAAGGGAGCGCCAAAAATTTTTTTGTTTCTTTAATGTAATGATTTAATTGATTTTTGGTTCTATTATTTGCATTTTTTAGTTTATTTTTATAATTTGTACGTATATTACAGATTTTTTTCTAATTTCGATTTTATTTTCGTTGTTAATTTTTATTAAACTTTGTTCTACACTTGCAATTATTTTATCTCTCTGTCTTGTAATACATTTTCTATCGTTGCGCGTACTATCCTGGTTGCAAATTATGTACTCTTTATTTAAGAAATGAATGGAAAACTTCTCTGTTTAAGGTTCTTCAAATAAAACTATATGACACATTAAGTCGGGCAGCAATCCGTCTAGTATTACGAGTAGTTTCGGATTTTCAAACATACGATCTATCACTTCCTCTTCTATTTCAACAACATGATTTCGGGCAGAACCACCAGCACCAATATGAGAATTACTAATTCCAAACTCTCGTAGCCCTTGAAAAGCGTTTGAAACACCAGACGAGATGGTCGTCGCCTATTAGGGAATCTCCTGTTGTATTTTCTACAAGCTCTTAATGCGTTTCCGTCACAAAAGCCACACACAAGAATAACATCTGTATATTCTTCGTTAGAAAACTGCATCTTTAACAAAACAACTAAACCAATAAAGCAACTTTGAAGTCTAATAAACTTGGAAACAATTTTGTTTTGGCACCTCACATACTTTTCATATCATAAATTTCATGGCTTGTTATATTTACTAAAGTTAAAAATTCATCACATACAGAAACTTTGAGTGTAATAACTCGGAAACGAAGCCCTATCGGCAAAAACCGGTAACCGGTCTGCGCGCATCGCATAAGAATCGGTGATAGAAGTTGGAGGAAGTTTACTTATAGTGTCAGTTTGACTTATCTGTTATAATTGTCTTTATTAATTAATTTGACTTATAATTGCTATTAACAAACTCAAACCAATACACAAACTTCTACAGAGACAAGCCTGACTGACATATTATATGGGTCACCCTATCATTAAAATAGTTAAATTAAATTTTATTGAATGACACAAAAATCTAATAGCATAATACATATATTCAAAATAAGCAATATTTACTACTCTCTTCTCTGGGTGGGGAAGCAAAGTAGTTAACCGAATAAATCAAATAAAACTTACGACTAAATAAATCAAAAACAAAGACATACAGGACAATCGCCAATTTAAATAATACAAAATAACAAAGCAACTCAATTAGTTGTTATTAGATGCCACCATCTTTTTAAGATTAAAATAGACTACGTTTTTCTTAACTTAAAAACAACGAGGTACCATTGAATGATAGAAAAAATGGGTAGCTATTTAAACAGTCAATAATAAGCAAACACAAATAAAGGTAAAATCTTTACACGACTTTAGTTCAAAGGCACGGGGGAATTTGCAAATCTTATAGAAATGTTCGTCAATAATTTACTGTTCACTCGCAAGGCACTTAATTCAGATACAAGTTAATAGATAGTGCCTAGGTGCCTAGGGATTCGAAGTTAAAATTCTATTAAATTACGTCGAGACGGCAATAAAAGTAAACATTCTTACTCCTTTGTTAAGTGTCCGGCCTGGGCCTAACAATTCTCCCCACAGTCCAGCTCCTTCCACAAAGCGGCATCGCCTGGCCAACGTTTTACACTCGCCAAGTTAACAATTCAAAACATCCTCTCAGGCCTTCAGCATTTTACACATCAACAACGTTAATTCTGCTCTCTCGATGGCCTGCCTTGTTCTTCTCGTGCCGCTAGCCGCTCTCGTTCTAAAGTTCTCCCGCTAGAACACACCCAATTAGTCCATGTGCTCGACAGTGCCTAGCCGTAAGCAATTTTGTCTGCCTGCGCAGTAGCGGCACGCTAAATAGTTAGTACAATACGGTTTTGGAATTTAGCTTGTAATTCAAATGATATTCATATAGTCCATAAGAAATGTTGTCCACATTATTAATCTAAAGAAACGGACCGTTACAATACATACAAGAATATATCTACGTAACCGCACAGAAATATCTAAAAACTAATACGCCAACATCAAATCACATCAGAAACTTCTTCTCTTAATCAATCCACAACCCTCAATTACCTTAAACAGGTTTTTTTAATCAAATTATTCGTGTATATTCTCCTAAATCCCACGTATGTGCATTATTAAGTTCATTTATTATATTAATTTAAAACACTGATATCGCTCAGTAGATAAATAAAAAAGAATTTAAGTTTCTCTTCTTATCGCGCGCACGAGAAGTCTGCTAAAGCATTATAAAAATCATACCAAATTTCAGAAAAATATCTTGATGCGAGAACCTTTTTTTTTTTAATTCAACATCCTTTATCTTAAAAATAGGCCGTTTAAGGCATTTGTATAAATTAACTTTTTGTGTTAGAATGAGGCAATATACTGCCCTTTAGAATCTGTTGCAATCATTTGGGGGACACCCTGTATGTAACGTAATCAGGATTTTTCAGTAAAACACAGAAAATTTATCACAAAGTTAATTAACATCAAGCAAATTTTCAAACTAAAAAACCGAATAAAAACTATGAGTTATGCACTCGATATTTATTTAGTTTGTCAGTATTCCACTTTTCAATAATTTACATAATTTAATCAATAAAATAAATTGATATTATTGCTGATTATTTACTAGTAGCCAATTTTATCTGGCTATATTATACGTTACTGGACTTTAAACAAATATTTTAATATGCAAATGTATAAAAATATTTGATTAATTACGTCGGATTTATTACGCTTTTATTATTTCCTTAATTTATAGAATTTCCTGCATCCCAGTAATGACAAAACACTAATTCTTAACAAAATTTCCATCTCAATGTTCAAACTATCATTGTTTGACATAGTGACAAGTTAATCAAAGTCCAATTTGCTTTAACATAGTCTTGTTAATTGTAAATAATTATAGAAGAAACAGTCAATATCTTATATTAACAACGTAATAATTAAGGTAAGCCAAAGTCCAACCGGCTGGCAAGGCACTATTAGATGTAAAACAAATTAAAACTGATCTGAGAGAGTTTTATCTAAACATAATATCCTAGAGCAGCATCGACGATATTAAAGTATTAAACAAATATATACCTTCAAATGAAAACCTTATTAGACACGTCCACAAAAAAAATTATATGCTTATAATATTAGTTAAAATAATACATTAGAACCCTTGTTACCAATATCTGAGATTTATTTGAAAAATGAAACAATCGTAATTAAAACAGCAGCCTCCAGAAACTGTTTGCTTTATTTGAATTCAATAAACGCTTGCTGACGTCACATGCTTGCAGCATGCAGTTCAGCGGCTGGAGAAAGAACGTCCATCAATTTTCCTTATCTGTGGCCTATTGTACGTACAGCGTTGTTATTTGCTATTTATTTAAAATATAATTTAGAAGAGTTAATGTTTGTTATTATTATGTATAAAGAAATGAAAGATTTTCGGAAAGGCGATTCTTGCAATTTGCCAAAAGTAGACGTTATTTTTATTATAGTGTCTAATTTTCTTGCGTCACATAGTGATTCTAGTAAACCGCTGTCCAGTTATGTATAAATAGGTATTTATTTATCAACGTTATAATGTTTGATAGTTTTCTAAACATTATAAATTTTATATTGCAATATTTAACAAAGATTCAATAAAAAATAGTATTTATGGTATACATAAATACTATTGCTTACTTATTTTATACGCAGTTCACACAGTTGTTGGCGTTTCAGAAATAGTATGTCAAACTTCTACAGAGGGCCAAAATAAGCAAAAGAGTTCTTATGATCACGTGTCCAAAAATGAACCGTTTCCTATATACAAGATGTGTAATGTATTACCAGCTGTTTTTTTTTTTTTTTTTTTTTGAGAAATATTGGAGAAATTTACAAAAGTTGGAACGTAAACCAAACCAAGAATTAATTTATTTTTTGAATCCTATCTTCGTAACAGAAATCAATTTGTACAATACCAGGGTCATCGATCTATGTAATTTATACCTCAATCAGGCGTTTCACAGGGTTCACTATTGGGTCCCTTATTGTTTATCACATTCATAAATGATATCGTACTTGACCTCCAATGTCCATCTCTCTATATACTTATGACTTGACCATAAAATTGATATTATATCCAACTGTAATAAATTACAGTGTCATTCAGTCAAACCGTGTCTAAAGTCATAGACGAACAGGATCGAGTGTATACTTTGTATACGGACTTTACCAAAGTTTTCCACCGCATTGATCATCAGCTACTGCTACAAAAGTTGGAAAAGTTCGGATTTATCTAAACCTACTAAACTTTTTTCGATCATACCTAACAGAGAGAAAGCAATTTGTATTTTACAAGGGACATAAATCATCGATATACTTGGCACCATCCGGATTACCACAAGGTTCCAATCTCGGGCCCTTATTATTTCTGTTATTTATAGATGATCTGTGTATTGGACTACAATGCGGTTCCCTGATATTTGCGGATGATTTGAAAGTTTTGAAGCCCATGAGTTTCGTAAATGATTGTATGTCTTCAAAATAACCTCGACGAAGTGAATAATTGGAGTATTCTTAACAAAGTTGGCATCAATGCCACCAAATGTAATGTAATAACTTACACAAAAAAAGATAAATCATATTATCTACAACTACAGAATCAATGATACTGTCCTAGAATGCACAAATACAATCAAAGATTTAGGCATATATTTCGATCCTGAACTCAGCTTTACCAAACTTACGAACATTAAGTTTAAAGAAGCAATCAAAATGCTAGGCTTTATCATAAGAAATTGTAAATCATCATTTACTAATTCAACATGTCTAAAATTATTACACTACTCTTACGTAAGATCAAAGATCGAGTACGGAAGCATAATCTGGAACCCCTATTACCTTATTCACAAAAATACGCTAGAACAAGTTCAAAAAAAATTCTAAAATTCTTATCTTTTAGAGCTACAGGTAATTATCCCGAAAGAGAGGGGTAGACAATAGGTATCTACTGGCTAGCTTTATTTTGAGAGTCTGGAATTTCGACGAATCTGTTCCATGCTAATTTTTCTCCATAAACTACTACATAATAAAATTGACTGTCCTCAAATTGTTTATTATCAGCGACTGTCAGTTGTTTTCTAACGCACCTACTCTAGTTATTGTACATTTTCTCTTATTTCCTTTTACTAATCAGTAAAATAAACATACAAAATCTGAGATTTTGCAAAAGAAATGTCTGTGATTAAGACATTATTATTATTATTATTAATTATTATGAAAATTTTGGCATGAACTATTTTCAGCACATAATATGGTTGAAGTTATTAAGTTATCGAAAGGTTAAACGATTTTATTACATGCAAAATTGCAGGATTTACATTTTTAATCTTAATTTTCCTTGAAAACTAAAGCACGGAGAAAAAAAGGTAAGAGTAAAAAAACTTTTAAAATTAAATTTTATCTTCAAAAAATTTATTTTTTTGCCATTGGTGTGCTCATAAAAAAATGGGGGGTTAAATGGGTCACATGACCCCCACTTCTCGTCTTTTGAATCGAGATAAACTGATCATAATTACTTAAAATATTGAACTACTACTAGTGCTATATTGTACCAAATTTAAAGAAGATGTCTTACAAGGACATTAGCGGTCGAGCAAATTTTTCATTTTTTATTTTCGACTTTAAAGGCCCATAAAAATTTTTGGAAGCATTTTCACATAGAGGTAAGTTAAGTCATATCGTCATTATTTGTTGCCTAGAATCTGCCATTGAGTTTATGCTTTTTTGTTACACCCTGTACAATGTTCTAAGATTTTTTAAGCGTAGATGCTAAGCAAATTGGATGATAGCTATGAACATGTTTAGATTCAGTTTCCATATAGCTTGATACAGTAATGGCTAGCTTTAGTTTGATTGGGTAAATTCCTCGGACAAAAATGGATTAATAACTTGTGTCAAGAAGGAGGAAATAATAAAAGCAGTAATTGTCTTTAATATGTAAGGCAGATCTCCTCTCCTCTCCTCTCTTTCTCACTGGTTTGTTATTAAAGTTTATTTTTTGGAGTACTCTGTGTTATATTCACGAGTGCATTTTTAAGAAAGACAAAATTCATTAGCAACTGCCTGCCTGTTGATTTTTAATGACTCAATTTATGTTCTCAATGTTTAAATTTTTGTCGGTCTTATTTTCCCCCTCTTTAGTAACTATACTCCAAGCAGTTTATTGGGGTTTTTTTCGTGTTTGATAGTTTAATTTTATACCTAGTACTTTTTTTCACTTCTTTTTTAATTCTAGGTATATGCATTTGTAGTTAATTAAGTTTCGCTCTGTATGTAGAAAAGCGTTGTGTAATAATAACGTTTACATAAACCTCGGTCTTGACGACCCATAATCGTCCGACTTGACTGTAGGTATCTTATAAAGAAATTAATTATGCCAAAGCTTAATTACGAAAACGTCATCAGAAAGGTGGGTATATATTTTACTAATGGATTTGGCCTGTTTCGAATTGTATAGCATAATTTTATACTGAGGGCAGGTATTTGGTTATCTACCTAAACCGCCCAAATTACAAAATGGCAAAATGACTATAACAGTTGGACTCGCTAGGATTTTTACAGAATGACCGAATACGAAGAAAATATAATCTACCGAATATATTAAACTAATATACGAATCAAATATACAGAGCCCTTGTTTTGTCTGTTTGACTTTTTTATTCACCAACCAATCCCTCGATCGATAGTAGTTGAACTAAACTTTTTTGAAGAATAAATTTATAGAAGTATTTCTATGCAATTCTTTTTTTAATACGAAGCTCGTTTATATTCAAATATGGACCAATCTTTTATCCCTGAATATGAATATATTATAAAATCAATCGCTTCTATACACAGATTAACCAGAGGTATGGAAAACAGATCTGATATCGCTTGATGCATATTTTTGTTTCAACTTTTTTTGTTAGTTATAAACATAGGTGGTCTACATGCAATATACCGAATAAATACTAGTAAAATAATGATTTAAATTAATATTATTATTTAAACGCTGGTATCTTAATAACATTTTTTTATACTTGTTGAAATAGTACGCACGTAAGTATAAGTACATGTTCTGATTAAATATTCTCAAAACATTCCTATCATAGGTATAATGTATATTTGGTTAATAGCTATACATAAAATATATAAACACCAGTGTCCTTTGTATATACATTATGTGTATGTAAGTATATATTAAAATACAGCCTCCTGCAGACAAAGCGGATACGCCTATGTCTATCTATGCTATCACAATTATTGTAATATAGTACATTTTACGCACACTGTATGAATATTAATTTAATATGTCTGCAACTTAAGAAAAAAATTTAGTGAATATTGATGCATTGAATGCAAAAATGTTATTTGGGTACCTAGTAGGGCTAATATTGTAATGAAGTGATTTTTCCGGTAACCATTCCCGCTTGTAGTAAGACCTAATTGGGTTCATCTTTCACATTGGTACACCCTGTATATAATTAGTATTAATGTTTCTTTTAAAACCGTTTTGAACGAGAGTTCAAGTTCTTTTTAGAAGTCCAGTATGTGGACAATTATTTATTAAACATAATTGTTTCAAACCGGTTTATTTTCAGGGTAATCTTAAGTTATTTTATTATCTCAATTGTAATATTTCTACTAAACAACCGCCAAATAAGACGTTGAAAATTGAATCCAATTTAGTTTAAATTCCAAGCCGAGTTGAGAGTAGTTCTACAGTGGTAAGAATCATTTTTCAAAATTTTATTGCTTTATTGTTGAATTTGGTGCATTTTCGTCATTTGCCATTTGTGTCCGCATTTCTGCTATATTCTCTTGTCCGTTAATTGTCTACGAATACCGAACGACCAGAGATATCCGGGAAATATCGTGGTTGATCAAGTAAATCCGGGTTATCTATTTTAACTACGAGCATATCTGGACTTCATTAGCAGATTCCGTACGAGTGAGGTTTTTCTTTACAACTGCGAAAAGAGTCTCACCGTGCCGCGGAAAGTAATACAAGAACTGTTCTGTTCAGCACGTGTCAGGTTTTTCTCTAGAACTGTGAAAAGAACCTCACCGTGCCGTAGGAAGTAATGCACTAACCATCCTGTTCAGCACGAGCCGAGACAACCAGGAGACATTCAAGTACATATAAAAATTTGTTCGGTTTTAGGTATAATTATTGATATACTTCCATCCTTGTTGTACATAGGTGCTTCTCAATTAATCTATCTTTGTTGAAGTTTGGGAAGATTTTCGTAGATGGCGATAGCAGCACAGGAAACGTCATCGTTGATGTTGAATCCGGTCGCCATATTGTTTGTTTTGATGCTGATATTGTGTGGTGCCTGTCGTTTTTTATTTTATATTGGATTACGAACTGTAAAATACTGTGACTTTTAAATACTATTTTATTTGAACTTTTTATTAGTGTTAGTGTAATATTTAATTTTATTATAACTATGCCACAAAAACATTGTCTTGTTTGTGGATTCAATATAGATCAGGTAGAAAAAATGCACTACTTTCCAGTCAATGACCAAAAGTAAGTTTGTGTTTTGTGTTGTAAAGGTATTTAAATAAAATTGTTTCCTTCTTGTTAGGTCCAAAATTTGGCAAGAAATGATGGGAATAAAATGTGTGCCTGATATATCACTTCGCAACTATTTGATTTGCAATCGTCATTTTTCTATAGACAGTTACATGAACCTTGCAACACGGAGGCTGCGTGCTGATGCTGTTCCCACATTATTATCATGCCAAGTACAACTGGATCCTTCACAAGAAATGGTAATTCAAAGAAATGTAGAGCTTACAAGTGATCAAGAGCTTTTAGAAAGTACCAATACATGCATAGGTATGTTATAGTTATTGGTTACTTACTTCTTTTTACTTGGAGTATGTACACTCTACGTTCTTATTATTGTACTGTGTTGTTAAGTTGATAAGTCAGATTCGCTGATGTTTCTGTATCGCATACTCATTTTTCTATTTTCTGTCAAGCTACAAACATCATACTACTTAATTTGCAAGATTGCATATGTATTAAAAGACATATTTTTTGCATGTAAAGCTTTGTGGCTGTTTTGTTAGCAAAATCACATTTTTTATCTGAATTTGAGCAGTACATGGATATTGTATTACAGGAGAAGCAGTAATTGAAGACCCAATTCCAAGCTGTTCCGGTTTGCAAAGGAGTCCAAGTACCCCTACGCACCGCTCAATGTTTCGAGGTATTAAGGGAGTCTCTCGTGTTGATGCTTCTCCTAGAAAGCAACATTTAATACATATGATAGAAACAAAAGAAGCGCATATAACAAACTTGAAGAAATTATGCAAGAAAAAGGCCAGTGACATAAGGGCCTTAACAGATCTTCAAGACAGTCCTGTTGTAAGAAATATATTCAAGGGCATGTCAAGAATCACTACAGATTTCCTCATCTCCCAATTACGTTGTGCGAAGCATACAGCACACGGCAGAAGATGGAGCACACAAGAAAAAGTTATTGCCCCAGCATTGCTGAAAAAAGCCCGAGGTGTTACACATTGCTAAGAAAAATTGTGGCCCTTCCTTCAAAAAATACTTTTAATGATGTTGCAAAAGGTACCATTTCATTCTGTCATCAACGATCACCTCTTTAAGCACATTGCAGAGTGTATAACTGAAGAAGACCAATTTTGTGTACTGTTGTTTGATGAAATTGACATCAAGAAACATCTGCAATATGATAATTATTCTGATCGTATCATCGGCTTTGAGGAGCTGGGTGACAATTATAGCTCCAAAAAATTGGCAAATAAAGCATTAGTTTTCATGCTACAGGGTTTAGTGCACAATTGGAAGCAGCCAGTTGCATACTATTTTTCAAACGGACTTGTCCTGCTAATGCTTTGCAAGTTTGCATTACCGACGTCATTCAAGCATGCCAACATGTAGCAAGGGTGGATGTAGTCGCTACAATATGCGATATGGGGTCCACAAGTGTGAAAACTTTAAAGGAAATGGGCTCATATGTAGAACAACTTTCATATTTCTATTAACAGTAAACATATTTTTACTATGTTTGACCCGCCCCATCTCCTTAAGTGCACAGTTTCGTTATTTAGAAAACACAACGTACTATTACCAGTTGATGTTGCTGGGACACAACAGACAATGGAGGCCCATTTTTCAGATATCGTGAAAGTACATGATATTGACCAGACATCACCTTTAGTGTTTAGACCGATGCACAAAATAAAGTCTACCCATTTAGACCCAAAAATGCAATTTACCATGAAAGTGAATATTGCTGCCCAAGTGATGAGCCATACTGTAGGAGCATTCTTGTATACATTACTAAGTCGAGGTAAGTCGAACAGTTTATATTTACACAGACATCTGAAATTATTCTTTAATTTTGCAGGTGAATTGGAGCAGCGTTCTTTGGCAACAGCTACATTTGTGAAAGAAGTGGATGAGCTGTTTGACAGCTTCAATGGTAGCAGAGCTTCACCTCCAGACGGAAAGGAGCTGAAATGCTGTGTGACAGAAAAATCAGCCCACCTAAAATATTGGAAAGGAGCCTTTGAAATGGTTAAGCGGTGGCAGTTCCAGAGATTTACAAAAACAGGAAGTCTGAAAACCAGCAAACCGCCGCGCCTTCCCAGATTGGTTGGTTAATTAGTTTGAACGGTATTAGGCAGATTCGGACATACATTCATTTAAGAGGAATAACTGCTTTAAGACCTCGCTCTCTCAACCAGGATGCGTTGGAAAACTTATTTGGGGCTGTTCGCGCTGGCTGTGGGTGCGGAGACAATCCAACAGCCGTGCAGTTTTCAGCCAGTCTAAAAACTCAAATTTTAAATGGGTTGACGAAACAAAAAATACACACGCAGGTTGCTATAGTTGCCTGCGTGTGCGATGCTTGGTCGATGCTCTCATACAGAGCCATCCAACGTGAGGATGTCAATCCAGGGATAGACGGTATAAATGACTTGCTACTCGCGGTAGCTGTACTATATCGGTAGATCAGCGACTTATGTCTCTAGCGAATACAAGGATCAAACGATATGGTTACCATGTTACGCTACGCGACACGGTGAGGCTCTTTTCACAGTTCTAAAGAAAAACCAAGTGGAAGCCACAAAGGTGCGACTGGCTCCCTATCAGTGGTTTTCGTTTAGTGTCTTTTTTGAATTTTGTCCACCAATTTAACTCAGCTACACCGTGCTGATGAAGACCAATTAGTCAGCAACACGTGTCCACGGTTTGCATTCTTCTGCCATTTGCAATTTTTGCATTTTCCACCTTATGTTTTTTATGCGGACGTGTACCCCTTAATTAATATCGTTTTTTACTATATATGTATATGTATATGTATATATATATATATATATATATATATATATATATATAGCTTATTTTTAAAGGGCAAAATCTACACAATAACAACTTGCTTATTAACAATACTAGCAATTCAGTTGCAACTTAAAAATTATTTAGAGCTAAGATAAGAGATATTCAGTCTAACAGTTACTTCAAAATTCCTTTCAAATCATTAGAATATTCATGTCACTGCGTGCTTTAACCTTGGCTGACGAATAATTCTCTCATCACATAGATCCAACAATTAAATTAAATGATTACAAAATCACCAGTCTACGTTAAACTCTGTGAATGATATCTTTTTAATAATCTGGTTAATATTTTTGAGACTCTATTTCGCGAATGCGATGGTGTTTACACAAGAACAAAAGAGGGGTAAATATTTTAGATAAGGGCTTAATTATAACTTATGTTCCACAAATGGCTAATCCATCTGTAAATATTTGGGGGATATACGTTCAACAAATATTACAAGAGAAACCTATTTAACGTTATGCATGCAAATTACAGATTTTATTTGTACATACATATTTTAATATTAGGCCAGTTGAAATAAGCCACTTTTTATCATTACCTAGAAACAAATTAGAATTAAGTGGATTTTTTTATTGGACTATAATGTACATTATACTCCAATAAAAAAAATCCACTTAATTCTAATTTGTTTCTAGGTAATGATAAAAAGTGGCTTATTTCAACTGGCCTAATATTAAAATTACATTGATGAGGCCTATCTCATGTCACTTGGAACCTATCAAGTCTGAAACCAATTCAAGTACTGCGTCAACATTACTATTAATTACTCGTAATTTTAATTACTCACAATTACTATTAATTGCTGGTAATTACTATTAATTGAATTCTTGAACGTAAAAGTACTTCGCGTCCAGGAACATTTGAATTAATTTATTGAATAAAATGCATCAATATATTTATAAATTTATAATTTTTAACATTACGAGTTAGTCCTGTTAGTAATGTAATCAAAAGTATGTTGGACAAACTAGACGATCAATTCAAACTAGATTCAAAGAGCATAAGGCCCATCTCAAATATGGTAGGACAGATAAGTCTGGTGTTGCCCAATATGCGTTTCACAACAACCATAAAAATAGATATTAACAATTTAAGATTAATTAGGAATGTAACAAACACTAGACAGCTGGATGCATTTGGAAGCTTGTAAAAATAGTATGAATAGTGACAAAAGGCCCATCACAAATACCCCTCTTTATTGGTTAGTGGGTTAAGGTTCACCGAACAGTGACAATATTGTGGGTATAAATTGTTGGCATAAGGTTAGTTTTAATCATCTCCAGATGATGCCAACTTGGTTGGTGAAACGCGCATCGAGTGCAGTCAGAGGATGCAAAATCAGAAGCAAAGAGAATGGATATATATGTTTTTCTCTGTGTGAAGAATATTAACAAGGATACCCTGTTTTCAGCTTAAATGTTACACGCGGTATATGTATATACAAACCTGCGTTGTTGCTGTTTACCAATGTTTACATTTATTTTTTCTTTCATCTGCGTAAGGCACATTTGGTGTTTTTACTCTTCACAAACTAGTTTTAGTTTTAAACAAGATTTGCTATTTTGCATCCTTTGAAAACTTCTCAAAGACATCATCAAATATTTATGGGTAGGTGAAGGAGCATCTCATGGACAGGATAACTTCTAGTCGAGGAAAATATAATGCTAAAACGGGGACTCAATAAATAGGGAATGCCTGGTAGTAAACAATTCAGATCCAGTAAAAAAAATATCTTCATCATTGGATATCTATCATTAGGTACATGAATTAAAAATGCTTCTTTTCAAGTATTATTTCGGCTTATGGGTCCGCTCTTGTGTTTTAATGTAACTCATAAGTTTTATAAATTGTGATATATCCTAATGTCCACATTTTCATATAGGTACAGCAGGGGCGTGCGGTGAGTTTTGATACAGGGGAAGCAGTTTGTGATATAGAGTGATGGGTAGCGCGAGGCCCCGAGCGAAGCGAGGCAAAAATTGTTTTAAGAAAAGGGACGTGGCTTCCGTATACTCATTTTAAAACAAATGTCGAAAGCTGCAAAGTTATGATATCTAGAAAAAGTACACTTGTAGGACCGCCACTCCTCAATAAACATAAAACATAAAAACCACAAAAATTAGACAACCCCCGATTCCAAAGCCGAAGCTGCACGGGCGAGGGTTACACTTATGAAAAAAACGCAGACACACAACCATATCCACCGACATTGCCAGCGCCGGTGGCGAGAATTGAACCCGCAGCGAAATAGAGTATGTTAAGTAGTTAACATGCACATACCTACCTATTTACAATGTAGTTTAATCCGCCTCTCTTTTTTTGCGATGTCGGAAATAACTTCGTCGTAAAAGTTTGAATTTTTGGACATCTTCACAAAAGTCACTTTCTATTGTTAACAGGGACAATTTTGAAAGCCGCTCTTCACTGGTTAAATTTCTTGAAAAAGTTTTTATTCTCGTGTCCGTTTTGATGCTGCAGGCCCCCCAATTCACCAGCCATTACAGCGGCCCCATCTTAACTTTGGGCGATAAGTTTGGCACCACACTGTAGATCATCGACTATCTGACAAACTATAGTATATAAAGCTGCGGCCGTTCATGGCGTTGCTACGTCTAAGAATCCTAAAAAGCGCTCTTGGAATTTCCCATTTGGATTTATGTACCATACTACGATTGACAACTGACTAATATTCGTAATATCGGTTGTTTCATCTAACATAACTGCACCAAAGGAGCTTTTTTATTTCTTGCTTGATCTTTTCTAAAACAATATTGCTTATCGACTGAATCAAATCATTTTGAATATGATTTGATGTACCGCGAAATATCGTGGAGTGTTCCAGATGGTTACTTAAAATTGTATCGTATTTTGCTAATAAATCAACTAAATTGATAAAATTGCCCCTATTAGCAACGCTTCGAGATTCAGTATGACCTCTAAAACTAAGTTCATTTTCGCCGAGAAAACAAACAATATCAATAAGTCCTTTTAACACTTTCTTTCAACTGCTGATCTAATGAATGCCTCAATTCGTGATTTTCCAAATGTTTATTCTTTTAGTACCGCTCCCAAATGAGTTTCACACTTACCATGCCTTTTTGTCACTTTGTGAATGTTGTTTAAATCTGAAAAACCATTTTTATTCCAAACACCTTTTTCATTTGTGAACAGTACACATGGCCAACAAAACAATTTATACAAATTTTCACAACCCCTTAACCACTGATTAGCACTGTACACTTCAATATTAAAGTACCTATAGCATGATTTAACTTTCGTTTTTAAGAATTTTAAATCAGGTGTTGAAGTTTCCCATTTCTAATAATATCCAGTTTATCTTGAAACGAATATGTTGAAAATCCCCTTTTCAACAAATTGCACACCACACAAACGCAAATAATATTTTCCACAGTGCTAGAACCAGCTTCCAAATTTAATAAGTAATTCTAAATCTGCGTACACGCGCACTAATATTCAACGTTTTAAAAATCACTTGTCGCCGCACCACAGGTTTAGAAACACCAAAAAAGTTTTTTCAAATATAGCACAAAAGCTGAGAATAATACTAGGAAGATTAATATTAAGTATAATATTAAAATCGATATTAAAATCGAGATTAAAATCTATAAAATAAAACGTATTACGATGCTATATAGCTCAGATATCAAGATTATGAAGTGGGGATGGGATGCATTTCAATAAGTTACCTACTTACCAGAGACAGTTGTCTCTGCTTACATATATCGAAGTTGCGCGAGTTCGTGTTGGCTGGATTAATCGAGTGCGTCATCGTTACGGTTTTATCGTGCAACATTATATCAGCTGCTGAAAAGCAGGGCCGTATCTATTGAAATTGGGTAAAAAGTAAATTTTAATGATTAATATATGTGATAAATAATAATTAGGTTCTATTTATGTGTTTTTTTATAATAATCCCAGGGGAAGCACTGCTTCCCTTGCTTCCATGGACCGACCGCCACTGAGGTACAGGGTTATTCATAATAAATTACCCACCCCTTTTCATCGTTATTATTGCCTATGGAAAAAAAGTTTTAAATAAAAATTGTGTGGTTATGACTGAATTTTGTTAAAATGCTATCAAAAGTACAGTAGCGTGCAGATTTCAGGGGATACAAAAAAATAATATATTATTTTAAATGGCATAACCTGTATATTATTAAATTTTCGGAATGATTCTTTGTTCCTGACTTCAAAAATATACCATGTGTTACCCCTACCATATACCGTTTTTGAGTTATTAAACGTCGAATATCTTAGTTAAACTAGTTACTGTAAATATGGAAAAGTTAACATTATTAAAGTAAGCTATGAAAAATGACAATTATTATGTTTGATAAGTGATATTTCTTTAATGAAATAATCAAAATGGTTTACAGTGAGGAAAATAAAGTCCAAATATTTACTTATACAAAATAACAAAAATAAACGTGCAGCAAAAAGAGCATATAGGGTGTTGTATCCAAATCGTCCAACACCATCAGAAAATACGTTCAAAAATATTTACCGAAAGGTGAATAATACCTCCAGATTTAGTAGAAAAAAGCGTGTGGTTCAAGCAAACCAGGAAGAACAGCTAGAATATACTGCTTCATTTCGAAGGTTAGCCCATCCATATCTATTCGCGAATAGATTTTTTTTAAACATTGTAATATTTTTTAGAAAATTCTGATTGTAGTATAAATAATGCCGTCGCTCAATTAGGTAAAAGTTATTCCAAAATCCAACGTATGTTAAAAAATAATAGCTGTAGACCATATAAAATTTTACCCGTACAACTTTTAACAGAGGCTCATAAAAGGAAAAGGCTGGACTTTTGCCGCCAGATGATCCAAAAGTTGGATGAAGATCCCGATTTTTTTACTGAAATATTATGTACTGATGAATCATCCTTTTCTACGATAGGAGTTTTTAATAGGAAAAATCGAAGGTCGTGGGAAAATAAGCACAACAGAAGAAGATTGGTAAAATAAATAAAAAATAAGGAAGAAAAATTTTTAGCGTTTGCTGTGGAATTTTTAGAAACAAAATTGATGGGCCTGTATTTTATGATTATTCTTTAATTGGAGTTACCTATCTGGAAATAATTATCCCAGAAGCAGAAAATATTCTTTTGCGGAATTTTTCGGAAACCGAACTTGATGATATGATTTGGATGTAGGATGGAGCAACTCCGCATAGTCTCCTACCCGTTCGATATTATTTGAATAATGTATTCCCAATATGGATAGGGAATAATGGACCTATTAAATGGCCACCTAACAGTCCGTATTTGACCCCTATGGATTCTTTTTTTGGGGATTTCTAAAATACATTGTCAATAATAATAATAATCACAGTATTCAAGTCATTAAAGACAGGATTCGACTTGAAATAAACAATATGAATGTAAATAATAAAGCCATTTCCGGTGCAATTATAAATATAAGAAGACATTATCAATTATACATTGACGATAACATCGAATATCTTTTATGAGTTATGATTTATTTATATTTAAATTTCCCAAATAAATCTTTGTTATATATTTTGTATAAATATCTGTTTTTTTTTTCGTCCTCACTGTAAACTATTTTGATTATTTCATTAAAGAAATGTCACTTATCAAACATAATAGTTGTCATTTTCATAGCTTACTTTAATAATGTTAACTTTTCCATATTTACAGTAAATAGTTTAATTAAGATATTCGACGTTTAATAACTCAAAAACGGTATATGGTAGGGGTAACATATGGTATATTTTTGAAATCAGGAACAAAGGATCATTCCAAAAATT
Source organism: Rhamnusium bicolor (assembly GCA_029963845.1). Classification (NCBI taxonomy): domain Eukaryota; kingdom Metazoa; phylum Arthropoda; class Insecta; order Coleoptera; family Cerambycidae; genus Rhamnusium; species Rhamnusium bicolor. The sequence goes on from JANEYF010003585.1 coordinate 76,679, forward strand.
TAATAACATACAGGGTATTCCATTAAAAAAATATTTTTATTTAAAACTTTTTTTCTATAGGCAATAATAACGATGATAAGGGGTGGGTAATTTATAATGGATAACCCTGTACAATCATGGTAGACTTCAACATTGAATACCTGCTGTATAAAGAAGATATCTTGTAAATCGTTCCCCAAACTAAAAAAATGAGCAACAGTACCACTCGCACCTTTTTTCTTTTCTCCACTCATCAAATTTTCGGCTCTTGCTCATATTTTTTCCACAATTTACGTGGTAATAGGTTAAATGTTGCATCCTTGCTTTTCTATTTTTTTTCCTTTTCACAATTTTTTTAGTAGAAAAACGAAACAAATTATATAAACGACGAATAGTTACAAAACTATTTACTTACAGCAGCATCCCTTATTACAATAACAACCTTAGTTACAAAGCAATCAAACACCAGTCTACGCTTTACTCATTTGTATCATAAATAACTATTGACTGTGAGCGGAATGTTTACTTCCCTGGGATATTTTGACTGTTCCATTCCTTATTTCGAATAAATAAATAATGGCGACTCATACTCCACCTAGGCCATTAACAAATTGTCACGTCTCATTACGATTACTTATGTGAATTTATTACTTCCTTTGATGTGTCTTTTACATCCTAAATTGAAGGCACTTTCTTTTTAAAACACAAAATAAATCTTTTTTTTGTGTAATTTTGTTTTGCCTCACTTGCAAGGATTTAATCTCTGCAGACTCCGGCAGGATGTTCATAAAATATTTCTGAGCAGAGAAGTAGCAATAATTTCTAGACACCCGTGAAAAATACACTTCGTGGCATAATAAGGTCGTCAATCAGAATTGTTATCTAGCAGAATTTTTTGAACAAAACTATAAAATTTTGATGTATTTTAATAAGAACGGATATAGCTCATACGAAGGATTACAGTAGATCCTAATACTGGAATAGGCTCCATACCAAAACACTCGATACTACACTATGAGCACGTGTCACCTAGCAAGTTGACATCATCGGGAGATAGACAGTTTTAATCATCTTCAGATGATGCCAACTTGGTTGGCGAAACGCTCGTCGACTACAGTATCGAGTATTTTAGTGTTTTGAGGAAACTAATCAAGTCTGCTCGGTGGTGTAGTTAGCTAGCGCAGGCCATAAATATTTATAATTAATAATATACTAGTGTAAAATATTACATTACAAAATTGATGTGCATGGTAAGAAATATAAAGTATATTACACTTTATTTTGAAATATTCTCTAGAGACTAGTTTTTCAAAATGACAGCGGATAATTTCCGTGAGTCCCAGGCCGACTTCTCAACCGGCCTGTCTGAGTGCCCATATGAGAGCACAGTAGCTGTGCGTGCACAGCGAGATCTAGACCGTGTTTATAAACTATTTAGCTTACTACAAACGTCGCAGTATCTGGACGGTGCGAGGTTAAAATAAATGGTAACAACTATGTTGAAACCCATTCCTCTTTGAAATCTCACTGAAAAATGAAAATGAACTGTATTATTTTAACCCATAACTGAAAATGGCTATAAGAGGTGCTTTTGCCTCTGCCCTACATAAAAAATTGAAAAATGTATTTAAAAATGGACCTGCCCAAGGATTTTTGCTTTTATTGCTTTGTAACGATCTTCTTTAAGGATGCTTTGTATAAAAAATATATGTTTTAGGTTTCCGTCTACAAACTTGTTGTAAAAAAATAATTTAATTTAATATTTGTGTACCTAACTTTAAAAAAAAACATTAACTCTACTTATGTTGGTTTATACCCATCATATAATAAACTACAAATTTCTTAGAACTATATTTCTGGAATATTAAAAAATAAATCCCGCTTTAATATTCCTTTCATAATTCACTTTTAATTTACCTTAATTTACTTTCTAATAGATATTACTCAACATAAAAAAGCCCATGGTTGAATCTCACTAATTTAATTATTTGTTTTCTTACGTAGGCATTTATTTTAAATATTATTTTTATTATTTGTTAATGTAACATTTGACAATATTAATTATTATTGTACTAGATACACTTATTAGTTGCTGATATGGTAACAAATATTTCATTTAGTTATTGTTTAAAACAATAGAATCCGTTAGATTGCTTCCTAATCCAATAAGATGCACAAAAAGTAGCCCAGACACGTAGCATACATTACACCACAAAGTCAACGTGTAGGTATGTGCATTTTTGTAAAAATGTTGTGACTTTAATGTTGGGGATCCTATTTTAGATCGATTTTAACTAATTAAATGTCGTAGTGTTTTGGGCAGATTGTTGCACCTTATTTTTAATAATCAAATAACTAAGTTGCCTTACTGATATTTGCACATTTTATTTTCAAAACGTAGTATTTGAGTCTTTTAACTGTAATTATTTCTTAACATTTTGTGCTTTTTAGCAAAAATTCAGTCTTTTAATCGTAAAGTCTCCACTGTTATTATTAACACAATATAAGTGTTATATTAACTAAATTGTTTGAAGAAACATTATACACGTAATTTAGTGTCAATTTACAAATTGTGGTGTTAAAAGTGTACACAAATATAAGTGAAAAAAGAGGTAGGGTCACTTGGGTCGGCCCTAAATTAACATTACATGTTAATTTTTTCTACATCGTATTATAAATTACTTATAATTCTCATAAATTCGATTACAAGCTAATATCTAATATTTATTGTGTCAAATTACTTTTCCTAATGTAGTAATATTACAGAAACAAACATAACAATGAGCATTTTGGACTAAATGTTTAGTTGTCTATAAATACTATACGACAAATCCAGACTTCCCGCGTAGATCCTGATTGCATATATTACTGGTATATAAATAAACGCATACATATCAATTAATTAAATTATATAAAGACTCTTTAAAAAATACAGTTATTTATATAAGTACCGACTCTGAAAAATGGTATGTATTTCCGCTGCCTGATGATGAGTTGTTCTATAGCGAGCTTACACGATATCAGTATGACTATAATATTTTACAAACCCATTTTGCTTCTAAACCTTTTGTAGCAAGTCTCTGATGACATTTGCATGGTTAAATTTCGCAGCATTTACTCCCTCAGGATTTAATTGCCGAAAAGTTCGTACAACACTAATATAAATTGAAATGTTGGGATATTTTATCGACTAAGTATAGCAACAAGTGTTTGAAATATCTAATGTCGAGGTTTTCGCACAGATATCCGTTATATACAAATGCTCACAAAAATATTATTTTTTGTAACAATTCTAATACAATATTCAAACACAAATAATAACACAGGCACACAAAAGAAATTTTGCACTACCTAACAGACTACCATACCTATACGTATTTTGTGGCGCTGAAACCGAATCCGAGGTCAGAATTGAATTTAGTGAACCTAAATTCTTAAAAATTTAGAGAACGTGATGTAATGGACCCCCTCCCTCATGTATTTAGTTTATGTTATCCTGGTCACTACAGCGCCAGTGCAACACCCTATCCCACCTATATACTTTTACTTTATTATTTAAATAATTCCCATTTTGATGTCTTACCTTATCGTGAAGAGACAGGTAATAATTAATTGGCCTTTTTTGTGATCATCTAGTTTTAGTGGTGGATCCCAAATTTGTTGTATTATTGTAACCTCCCAGGTACGTTTATAAAGATTGGTATTACTTTGTTTCGTTTCTGAGCTTTAATTTGATTTAACTTTAACCAATTAGTATGAATCTTAATCTGCACTGTACTAATATATACATATTTTGAAGAATGATGAATATAAGTAAAATATGACTTTATATGTATTATTATGACTAATTTTCTTAGAATTCATTTTTGTACCTGAAAATAGGAATTATTCATGGAAACTCAAATATCGCTTTAACAGCTTTTATTTCGGTACATAGACAACTGCCTACAGGAAAACCATTACATTTATATAGTTGAACCTGCAATGCAACAAAACCTTGTTACATGCGGCGGAAACTTCCGCCCTGTATTGGAAGTAACATATGTAAAGCTGCCAATTAATATTCGGTGGGACAACTGTCCAGTTATTTGTTAGGCTTGTCGAATACACCCCGCCATCAAGGCTTAAACCAAGGTGAAACGAACTACTTCGTAGTGTTTTGTAAAGTGTTGGCAAACGTCAATTGCATCCAGGGCACACGTATGTAGGCGGTGGTCATAAAAAACATTAAACGATGCCCACTGGCTGTCCACCACCGAACCTCCTCTCGAGAGACAAGGTCCCAGGTCAACATCTCAGAGGATTGAATGAACTAGCATGTTGTGTTATCGACATCAGGCCGTACCGACCTAACAACAGATCGCTCGAATCCCTCATACAAGGAGTGAAATTTGATAAAGTTACATTGCAGATTCAGCTGAACCCAATTTATTATTTACATCATCTTATTCTGAAACCTGACCTAACAGTGCTACGGACAAATCAACGAAAGTTCCAACTATTGATACCTGATCTTATCTGAGTTAATATTGAATGTCCTAATTATTAATGAAAAAGGTATTGAGAAATGCATTATAAAAGGTCTATCTGTAAATTATTTGGTACCACCGGTCAGATCCTATTAAAACTGCGAAACACCAAGCATATAGAGTCGTACTGTGATTAACGTTGTCATTTCACTTGTTACAAAATAAATTGGTTTGGTTTAATGAAATTTAGTGAGCTCGAATACCTTATTTATTCGTGTACACACGGAGAGTTCGGCGGGATTTACTCCCCCGGGTTCTTGAGTAACCCCTGTGTTATTTGTCTCCATATCGGCGGTGGCGTCGGTCGTGCTTACACCCTAGTACAAAGCAGTGTACGGGTCCTCGGTCATAGAGACCAGGCCACAGAGATTTCTGCACAAAATGTGTGGAACGATAATTAAGCGGGGCTCTCTGTCCTTAACGGCGGTTATGAAAACCGGAGTAGTGGTTTCTCTTTGACTTCCGGGCTCCGAGGAGCCAGCGTAACACTATGGTTGCCAAAGGTCTGACCACGATAGTGATGGCGGCTATGAAAGCCGGGAGAGCGGTCTATCTTTGACCTCCAGGCTCCGGAAATCCAGCGTAACACAATGGTTGCCAAAGATGTGACCACGACTCTACGCCGTCTCACGTATTTATATGATTTCCTGTGAGGGAGTTCGTTGTTCAAGTCTGTAAGCTTGACGCAAAACGCTAGTTCCCTAATTGTGGTCTTCGAACATACGATACTTAACGTATAAAGTGACATAATGACACTATCTTTATTAGTCTTCGACCCTATTCTTGGTGAAATATCTTCCAGATCTACGTGTTTACGTCGATTTGTTTATTTTACCCGTTGTCGGCTAACAAACGCCTTGAGATTTTATATAGTTTTGTCAACGTTTCAAAATATTTTAATGAATACTGTGTGTTCTTTTACAAGATAAATAATTTAGACTGTATAGTTTGAATACATATGTTTTTCTGCCAAGATTATAAGAAAATGGTTTAACCTTTTTATGTAGTAATTAATTTGGAATTTAATGAGATAAATGCTACGAAATAGTTTAGTTTTATGTAAAAAACATAGGAAATTTATCTGCGATGAAGCAGCCCAGGGCTGGGGTGCTTCAGTGGGTTGCCTAATGAACCTAAAATTGCACTTCTTGCACTCTCATCTAAATTTCTTTCCTGAAAATCTAGTGCATTATAGTGAAGAGCAAGAGGAACGGTTTCACCGAGATGTTCGCCAGAGAGTCGATATCAAGGAAGATGGGAATATGATGGCAGACTACTATTGGATGTTGAAACGGAATATACCAGAAAATACAAAGAAGAAAAAAATAATGTCATTATACAGGACTTTAGAAAATAAGAGGGTATGCTACACTAGAAGATTGTAACGCAATTTATAAAGATTTTTTTGAGGTTATGTAAAAATTCTAACGTGATGGGTCAATGTTGACCTCGGATTCGGTTTCAGAGCCCCAAAATACAATAGTGAAAGTAGTTAGCTCGTTAAGGCTCTTAATTTATTTTTAACCTCAGTTTTAGCTGGTTTTTACCTGTTTTTTGAAGTTATGTAAAAATTCTAACCTGATGGGTTAATGCTGATCTCGGATTCGGTTTCAGCACCCCAAAATGCAAATAGGTAAAAGTGGTTAGTTCGTTTAGGTTTTTAATTTATTTTTAACGTCAGTTTCGGCTGGTTTTTACCTGTTATTGGAGGTTATGTCAAAATCCTGGTTTGATGAGTCATTTCTGACCTCGGATTCGGTTTTAGCGTCCTAAAATACGTATAAGTATAGTAGTCTGTGGGTAGTGCAAAACTTTTTTGTGTGTGTGTGCCTGTGTAATTATTTGCTTGTAGATAATAAAGAAACATTAGAGAATAATTATAAATCACGAAGCAGCTGGAAACACTCTTGTTCCAGAATAATTATTGTCTGATATTTTACGTAATTCGAATATAGAGATTACTATAAGTACTCTATTAATTTAATTCTCATTTAATTTGTTTCATTTTTTAGTTTGCTGTGCAAATTTATCTGATACCTTTTGAAGGTAAGTTTAAATGACACTATTTGTTTTCTTTATTATCCTTAACATTTACTGCACAAGGATGAATAACACGAGCAATGAGGTTACGACATTTTTTTTAATTACTGCTAAAATAAACAAATTTCTTAAGCAAATAATCATCTCGGTCTGTGTAGGATTTTCTTCCTTTTTGTTCTTAGAATAAATTTAAGCTTCTTAATTGCTAGGGTACAGGGGAATTCTGTAAGACGTTGGTGTTAAACAAAAGTAAATATGGCAGTAATATGATGTCGTCTTAGAATGAGATGAAGAAATATTGGTGACTATTATTCATATCCTGTTTGCAGTGTAGATATGGGTACTATCTTATATTATTTGGGGATTTCCGAGACGCAAGTATGAAGAAAATTGTCAATAACGGTCAGGTGACTCGAATATTTTGGAAAAATATCTTTATTCATGCAATAAATTATTTAAAAATAAATATAAATATAAAACGGATATCCTAATTAACATAAAAGAAAGATTGCTTTTTATGCACAACGGCGTTTCTCCCAATTTTACTAGAATAGCCAGGTGGCTGTACAGTCATTTTCTAGAAATATGTATTGGCATAGGAGCAGGTGAACTATCCACTGGCCTGTACGTTTACCAAACCTTAATCCGCTTGATTTTTCATTATGGGACTATTTAAAATCAGCAATTTATAACACCGAAATAATCAATACTCTTAAGTAATTGACAGAGGGAATCGTTAACGAATTTACAAACCTATTACCAGAGCTAGTCCTTACAAAATAATAAAAATATAATATAATTGTAAATAGCATTAACAATAAGTGGAGCTGAAATTTCTCCAAGATACAATTAATATACTAAATTTTCTATTACGCAACGGGCCGCCAGCAACAAAAAAATTAGTTTATAGTGAGCGGCGATGGTAGCCACGTACTCCGGCCAACTAGTCAGCGGGGGAGTGGGCAAGAAGGGTGGTAATTTCTAACTGAGTGCACTGAAAAGATATTAACTGGTAAAGAGAAAAAAAAGTTAAATATAGTATATCAGTAGCTATTTAATCATAATTAAAAAAAGAAGTATAACACGTTAAAATATAAACACAGCAAAATGGTTAACGTTATGACGTATTATAATATTTAAACAAATTACACGTGTAAGTTTTCTCGAGAGAAATACTAGGAGTTTATCAGAACAGTTTAGGGTAATAATAATGTAAAAATAAAGTTCTGTAGGCCGAATGTGATCACCTTCGTCGCTACCCAGTTATTATATAATATACACTGTTCGTCTTTTGTATAGGGACAATACTAGACAAAATATTCGTATGTATTCCTACGGCTCCCAAAAACAAAGTGGTAGCTACATAAAATATTATTTAAAATATGATAATAGATTTTCGGATAGTATGTATTCTTACGACACACAAAAAAAATGGTAGCTACATAAAATATTATTTAAAATATGATAGTAGATTTTCCAGATAATCGGATAAAATCAAATTTATACAGGTTGTTAGCACTTATCTGGGGTCCTACAGCGCGAAGGGCGTTTTCTCCAGGTGTCGACAGATCCAGAGCACCACGTACAGGAGGGATGCCAGGAAAACCATAGACGGCACGCTATAAGGTAAGGCCTGACTGCAGAGTTCACGAGGAAGTAAAGCCAGATACTCCAACAAAAAAAAGGTTTTCTTGTTGTATAACCTATGACATCCACTACTGCATCACTGTACCAGATGAGGCAAACGCGTTCCAGGCCGCGACGAGGATAGAATAAAATATACTCGTATAAATAAAATACTTCATAAAAATCTTACTAAGACCTTACCAAAAGCCCTGAAGAGACAAGAATAACACACATTCCATCACATAAAGGACAACCATAATGCCTATACTCACTTCTACACCCTGTAGAAGGCTTCTCGAATATATCTCTTGTTCGAGGGTTGATTTTCTTTATAAACCACCTGCAAGAAAGTAAAGGAACCCTATAAGAATCTTTTACTTAAAATATCGGTTCAGAAGACTTACCGCGAGCTAGGAAATAATCCGCACACGACGAAAATATTGCAGGAAATATCACAAATTTCTCACAGAAAATCTTCCTCGCAATTTCTAAATACCTTTAGTAATAGTTCTCCCAATTAAATGGACACTTCACCAATTTACTACTAAAGTAATACCGCTCACAGTTCACATCGATGTTAACATTTCGACAATTCGAACGAAAAACAGGATTCGAGTCGAGCAGTAAGGATTTTTTTCCGGAAGGCCAAAAAACATTACCAGAGAAAAAAACTAATAAGAATATAAACGTACAATACAGGAATATTACAATAACTCACACCTCAGATCATTGATTACCACATATTTAATAATTTCTTTAGGGGCTACATTTCGATGGGGCAAGGCGTTAATTTAGCGATTCCTTAGACTTACGAAAAATTAAATTCAAACGTTTACGTACTAAATTAAATATAAATAAAAAGATCAGATCCATGTTTTTTTACCAGTACACAAAAAAGGGATCACTTCATAGACGACAAAATTATAATTAGTTGAATTATTTTATTAAAAATATTATTTCCATGCAAATTGATAAAAGTGACTACTAGTAGGCAACCAATTATTCTCCGGCTATTTTCCTAGAATAGGGAATCTATAGAATTTCACAATTAAAAGGGTACGATTTTTATTTAGGGAAGTATTTTTGTATGTTTTAGTTCATCTACCTCGGAAAAATAGACAATTGTTGTTTAAATTAATTTAACCCCTAACAAACCTTCAAAACAAATGGGGGCAAACAACATGTATGTTCCCCTTTTTTAACAAATAATTTATTGTCGTTTTATATATATATATATTTATTAAATACAATACTGTATATATTTTCTTTTTACCAATGACTTATCATTGTATGTGCCGATGGGGTCATGTTAACCCCTAAACTAGGTATACACCATATATAATTTGTAGGAATATGATAAGAACTTTTTGGAAATTGAACCATTTAAGATGACTTGTCACATAGGTGAAATGGTAAAGAATTTAATGTCAATTTTTACATCACATGGTAAAAAAGTTAAAATACAAAATTGTAAGCGATATCAATCGTTCAACATTATTTGAATTACTTAATTCTGAAATTTCCAAAAATAATGTATAATTCTCCTGGACTATTAACTGTAATTGAAAGGCATTGGCCTAGAATTTCATTTCAATGAAATCTTCCATTGATGAGTCGTCATATCGCGAGTAATGTGACATTGTACAAGGCTTAGTACAAGGTACATGTATTTATAAACGTATAAATCTATTTTTAGAACTGTATTTACCATACCTTGTAGACATACGAAGAATATTAATTATTGTATTGTAACAGAAACAATTTTATTTCTATTACACCTTCTAAATTAATATCTTGTTTTAGATTTATTTTATGCTTTGTTCAGTCAAAATAAAGGTGTACCTACTTAATATTTCATCTCTGCAAAAAACGCCATTAGATTCATTCTTGTGTAACATACAACGGCAGTTTACCCTATTCATTAGTTTTTCAGTTTTACATTTTTAACTAGTCTGCACTGATGAAGAGCAGTTATTCCGAAACATTGTGTAGGGATACGATATGCCGGCGCCGTTAAAGCCTCGAAAGCAAATACTTGGGTTGTGTTGTTTTGATTAAATGGACGGTTTTATAGTTATTAATGATAAACATAACCGAGGAATAAAAGACTATTGAGTTTATTGAGTTAGTCAAGCGATAGCTCGCATATAGTATTGATATAATTATCTTCATATTAAAACACTAGTAAAAGTTGTATTTTTTAAAGGGTGGTTTGATTTTCAACCCCAAGGTAAAACTTTCTACAGTTCAGAAGTCGGATAGGGGTGGTTTCTATTGTACAATCACCCTACAGAAAACTCGGCCGGTTGTGCAAGTGATATTGAAATTAATTAACATCAAACTGTACGGTGTGAGTGTGGACAAAGTGCATGTGCCGGACAACATGGATGCCACTGATGCCGTATCCCTGGAACAGAGGTCTGAAACTCCTCCGCTAACTGCAGAGTATGTACGGGAGAGACCAATGAATTGCAAGTATCGCTGACGAACGATGAAATGCAAAACATTTTTATGTCAGCATTTACAAAATTTAAATCGTTAAATCAGGTGCAAAACATGCTTATGTCGGCACGCTGACGAACGATGAAATGCAAAACATTTTTATGTCGGCATTTACAAAATTTAAATCATTAAATCAGGTGTAAAACATGCTTATGTCGGCACGCTGACGAACGATGAAATGCAAAACATTTTTATGTCGGCATTTACAAAGTTTAAATCGTTAAATCAGGTGCAAAACATGCTTATGTTGGCACGCTGACGATCGATTAAATGCAAAACATTTTTTTGTCGGCATTCCGATCGTCAGAGGTGGGTTAAAATACTAATTAACGGTGTTATTGCAGGGAGATGATGACGACCCATCTGACGATGACCCAGCTGATCATAGAGTCTGGAAACGACCCGATTGAAGACAATCTGGAAGAGCAGGATGGCCGAATGTAGGGATACGATATGTCGGCGCCGTCAAAGCTTCGAAAGCAAATACTTGGGTTGTGTTGTTTTGATTAAATGGACTGTTTTATAGTTATTAATAATAAACATAACCGAGAAATAAAAGACTATTGAGTTTATTAAGTTAGTCAAGCGATAGCTCGCATATAGTATTGATATAATTATCTTCATATTAAAACACTAGTAAAAGTTGTATTTTTTAAAGGGTGGTTTGATTTTCAACCCCAAGGTGAAACTTTCTACAATTGATGTCTGTAATTGTGTCGTTATATTTTGATGATTTGCATAATACATTACATACAATGACAGTCACTTTGTGACGAATTATTTATTTGGAAAATTATCTAAATAGTAACCCTACCCAGTTTCAAGGACTTAACATACATACAACATTAGTTTCAAAGAAAAACACAAAATATATGAGCGTATTACTCATTTTTTTCAATCTTTTTCAATTTCCGTCGAAAATATAATCATATTAATCATACTTTGCAAGTCAAGGACGGGAAATATATGAACCCAAATGGTTATTAAAAAAATAATTTGATTAGTACTGTGTATAATTATAATTACAGCTGGTCCCTTAGCTCATTTCAGGCACGACAGTAATTGATATTGAAAGCCAAAGAGTAATAATTTTTTATTTCCAATTGCACATGACAAATGACATAATTCCATGCAATACATTTTTTTCTAGAGTTAATCTTATATGTAGGTGAATTTAGATTCAGATTTAAATCTGAGATTTAAATTTATACAGTTGACCAAATAAGTAGAATATACGAATGTACATAAAAAGCTCTTTACTTTTATTTAGACATAATTTTTAAATAAATTCTGAACATCAAAATTGTAGTAATAATCTTAACACCGTATTAAAACTAAATTTAAAAATTGTGGGGCAGGGGAAAAGAATATTACCCGTTAAAGATAACTTACGCAAAATAATCGAAAATATATTCAAAACACATGATTTTGCCGTTTAAGTGATACCAAAGACAGAAAAAGAGCATGATTTATAAAAAGAAAAACAACTTATTCAAATAACCACCACGGTCAGAATTTCCACCCCTATACCACCCCTGACATTGTAGAGTATTTTGAATAGTGGAAAAATATTTGCATAAAAAGTTAAAAATAACCTTAAGACCTTATATTCCAACTAACCGTCAGGGGCGAGATATTCACCCCTATATGAAAAATATGTTATATTAAATAAAACAAAATTCTGACGTTACTGACTATTTCTGAAGACAACAAAGATATTCGTTTTGGATAAAAAAAATAACCTCTTGAGCTTCTTTTTGAAATAACCGTCTTGGTACAGATATTCACTCCCTACACACATAAAGTATTACTAAAAATAAGTCGTCATTCTGACGTTGTACGTTATTTCTGAAAAGCGGAAAAATACCGATTTCGGGCTTGAGAAGTAATAATCCAGTCACTTATGTCAAAAAAAGAGGGTCAACCTCGGAATGAGAGATAATAAGCTGTAAAGTTGTATAAACCTTTATTTTGGCGTTCTTAAAGTTGTCTCCAAAGTCTCATAAAATCTCGTGTTCGCGTCTTAAGATATTCGAGGTCAAAGGTCACAAAAATAGTTTTTTTGCAAATATCTCGCTTCCTATGGTTTTAATGCCATTTGAATTTATTATAAAAATTATAGAGAATAAAATTCTCTACAACTTTTGTTCCAAACATTTTTTATATACGGAGAGCGCGCCGCGCTTATCTATTCACAGCATAATGCAAGGTCGACCGTAAGTCCCGGTAAATAATACGCCGTATAAAGTCTATAAATCATTGAAAAATATATAATTATGAATAATTTGCATTGTTTATTAATTAATATATTATATTTAAATAATATTTTTCATTTATCGAATATATATTTGTTTAATATTACTTACCTTTCCGTGTAATCAACTGCAAGAATGGTTGTTGTTCACGCTGCGGATGCAGGAAATTGGGATTGTAATGTTCTTTAGCTTGTGGGCAGTGTAATGGGCAAGCGTGCCTCAATGCTTCACCGTATCAAAGCGATCTCGATGAAGATAGTACATTTTACCCCAAAATTCTGGAAGATCTAGAGACAAATATCCTTGACAACGAAAATGATGATATTGAATTGGAAATTTTCGAGCGACCGAAAGACGATGATGAAGAGAAGAAGAAAATTAAGACTCAAGTCCTACTAATTATAAAAGTTTTTGAAAAACTTCCCCACATTTGAACTTCAACTGTAATAAATATATGAAAAAGTATCTCTAAATAAAGATATAATTAAAATGTATTTACTCTATTCTTTTTCTACTTAAAATATAATTAACAGGTTGACTGCCGACTACTCCCATCGGAGTGTACCGACATCAGCGACGCCCCCTACTCCGATCGGAGTGTTGTGTATAGCGACTCCAATCGGAGTGTTCGGCATCCCGTGAAAATATTAATGCCTGACGCCGGCAACTCTGATCGGAGTATAATTTTTTTTCGCTAATTTGAGACAAAAAAAAATAAAATGATAATAAAACTATAATTTACATGATTTATGGCATAACTAAAGGCAACAAAACAAATAAAACTGAACGGCGTCCGAGAGTGCCTCAAAAGTATGGTCGGCAGTCAACCTGTTAACATATATATTAGAATATAATTAAAATATACTTAAAGTATTCCAGTCAACAATTTTTTGATTAGACGGAAAGGTAAGTAATATTAAACAAATATATATTCGCTAAATGAAAAATATCATTAAATATAATGTATTAATTAATAAACAATTCAAATTATTCATAATTATATACTTTTTAATGATTTATAGACTTTATACGGCGTATTATTTACCGGGACTTAATGGTTGACCTTGCATTATGCTGTGAATAGGTAAGCGCGGCGCGCTCTCCGCCCTCTATCTCAAAAACGGTTGAGTATATAAAAAAAATGTTAGGGACAAAAGTTGTAGCGAATTTTATTCTCTACAATTTTTATAATAAATGCAAATGGCATTAAAACCATAGGAAGCGAGATATTTGCAAAAAAACCGATTTTGTGACCTTTGACCTTGAATATCTTAAGACGCGGACACGAGATTTTATGAGACTTTTGAGACAACTTTTAGAACGCCAAAATATAGGTTTATACAAGTTTACAGCTTATTATCTCTCATTCCGAAGTGAAACCTCTAATGTGACTGGGCTATAACCTCAAGAGCTTATATTCCAAATAACCGTCGGGGAGGAAATACTCACCCCTATATGAAAAATGTGTTATATTGAATAAAAAAAAACTATTTCTGAAGACAGAAAAGAAATTAGTTTTGGACAAGAAAATCAACCACTAGAGTTCATTTTTTAAATAACCGTCTTGGTCCAGATATTCTTAAACCCCCACAATGTTTCAAAAAAAAAGAAATTTAATTATACATAACTTGATGTAAAAAAATGCAGTTACAAAATGTAACGTCAAGAATGGAACACTTGGTATACTATTATTGAATTTCTTTAAACTGTAGAGCGTAACTCACCTTATGGTCTCTCTGCACACCAAAGAGCAAATGAGTATATTTTACACGAAGAAAGTTAGAAAGGTTATTGTAAACGATTACACCTGTCAACATGTTTTTAAAATGTCAAATATCTCTGAAACGGCTGGGTTTAGGCATAGGTTATCCTCATGTTTTTACCTCAGAAGTTTATGCTCTTTTCAAAAACCGTAAAATATATAGCGTGTTCTATTTATAATAAGCAAGTTGGTATCGACTTCCGGTATAACCGGAAGTGCCAGATGCTTGTAATTATTTTAGTTGGATTGGCCTAAACTTTCAAAATTTTCTGGTGCGTCTTTTCCCTATATCGATCGATGCAGTTCCTGGTGAGACACCCTGTATATCATTCTTAATATCTTGATTGTTAAATAATTCCTCTGTCTCAGAAATGGCTTTTAAGTCACCAGGTTTTAACTGAAGTACAAAAGTTTTTACATCATTAAAATACTTGTGATAGATGGCCAAGTCCCCAGAGAAAAAATAACGCAAAAACTGGAATTAAATAATGCATATTTGAAATTTTGCATAGAAGTAGAACACCTCGAAATAATTATGGAAGGAGTATTTGGGAACCATGTGATCTGACAATATCTGAAGGATGGCGACTGACAGAGTCTCTTTAATTCTCCCATGACTTGAGCGAGGGCTGTGACACATCAACTCCCCTGAATTTTGCAGCCTGAGTAGTCCCATCCTCGCCTCCTCTTTAAATACTATATGGAATGGGGAAGGTTTAACAAGGCTCCAATTGCTGCAGTGGGCGTCGAGCGCATTTTCCCCATTATACCCAAGCACCCAAGTCTTTGTACCTGTCTTAGTATGTTTGAAGCTATTGTTTGCATCACTTAGGCCACTGTGCCAGGACTGCATATGTAATTGAGGGTCCTACAACCATGGTATAGAGCCAATACACCATACTAGGCTTAAGTATCTAGGTTTTGCCACAGATTCGTCTAATTATCGTTAGGGTAATTTTCTATTTCTGTTTTATTTTGTTGATGTGTTGGTTCCAGGTAGGGTTTGGAGTCGGTTATGATTCCAAGTTACTTTACCGTCCCAGACAATTCAACTCTTTTACCAGCAGATAAAAATGCAGATGACGATCCATCAGGGTCTAGAAATCATGCTATCACATTTACCACATGATACCTGTTGTGTCCGTCATTTTGTCTACCGCTATCCATTTTTTTTTTGTTTCAATGTCACCAGTTTTTTTTTAATATCGCTTTCCTAGTTATCATGAATAAAATAAGTTTACAAGCAATTTACAGATTTACGGTCTAGTCCAAAGTCAATTCAACTAAAGACCAAAAACTTCAAGAGAAATAATAAATTATTCTTTCTCCAATATATATTCTTATAAACCATTTGTTTTCATGTTATATAACGATGTTTCATTCGGTTATCTTTCCGGATTCCACCAAATGAAACCAGTCAGTAGTTAACATATTGACCCTATAAAATAATAATATATCAATTTAAGATATGTTTGTTGTATTTTCCTAGACATGCCGGATGTACAATTTTCCTTCTGTTTCGACAAATTCTCAGAACCCGTAATTTATGACCTTTTGCTGTAATAATGGCATCGCAAATTGTATACTATATTAAATTTTTCATTGTAATGAATAATATGTGACGCTGTACGTGGTATGTGCCACATAATTATTTGAAAAAATACACAGACACATGTTCCGGCAACTTCCAGTAAAATAAACTATCGAATGTTGATGGAGTTATTACATTTTTTATTGTTTTACGCATTCTGTATGAGTCAAAGGACAAACAAATGCTAAAATGTGGAAACAATATTAAAGTCTCTACATTTTAAGTGTATTGAATAACACAATTTTTGTATTCTATAAAAAAATACCTTGCGAGCCACACAGAAAAACTGTATTAAAATGTTAATTTAAATATACTAGGTGTCTCTGGAAGGTGTGTACAAAAAGCTTTCACATATTCGCGACACCAAAATAAAGCGATTAAGTTACTATTGATCGCCACAGTTAAAAAAATGGTTTTTTTTTTATAAATGAAGAATGCTCTTAGTTATTCTAAAATTCTATTTAGTTACCGATGGTGGAGTACCACAAGATAGTGTTCTTGGGCTGTTTCTCTTCCTACTTATACTAATTATCTAGACTCCATTCTGTCCATTTTCTTCAGCACTTTTGCAGATGACGTCACAATTATTGCATGTGAAACTAAATTAGAAATGTTAATTTCCTAATTAATCTTAAATTTACAGTCACTTAACTTTTATTTTAATTATAAGAATTTAGTAATGATTCAAGATAAAACGTTCTAATTGCAGTTTGATCCTATAGAGGAAATTTACCTATCTATCCCTCTATTAAAACAGCTAATATTAAAACTTAAATCATAGAAAATAGCAATCGTTCAATAAATATAAAACTATTGCTTTTGAGATTGTGAGTGACTGGTAAATCTTGGAATGGTTTGCCATGTGTTAGAGTTGATTCTAAGTTACTTAACAAAAAGAAAACAAAAATATATGATCAAAGATGTGACAAATCAGAAAATAACTCTGGCTTATGATATACCACAAGGCACAGTTTTAGGTGCTATTTACCATAATGGTAGGACTCGGCAAAAAGTTAATTAAAACGTGTGGAAGAAAACAACATAAGAAGAAAATATTTTGTTTATTTAGGTCAAAGATTGTATAATAATTTACCTTTTAACGTTATAAATAGTAAAAATGTGTTTATATTTTAAATATATGAAAGAAATTTTTTTAATGTTTCAAAAATATTTTATTAGAAACTCTACACGTATTTCGGCTTTTTAGGCCTTTGTCAAGAGTACAGGGAATACTGAACAGTAAAATTTGTGTTTATTGCTTATATATAACCACATCGGGTACCTACTATAAAACTATTCTAAAATATGTTTTGATAAGTTGAATATTACTTTATTTTTTAAATCTAAATTATTTTATTTAAAATATGGTGGCCGGTAAAAATTTGTTGTTCATTCGTTAAATTTTTCTTATTTTTAACAGCTTTACTTATTTCTAATTGTTCTAATAGATCAAGTTTCTTTCCTTTCTTTTTCGAATGGAGTAATTTGACATTATTTAAATCTATAAAATAATATACATTGTTTACAATAGATTTCCTGTGTTCATCGAATCACTTTTTTACATTTCGTCCAGTTTGTCCAATGTATATAGCATCACAGTCACTACATTTTAACTCATATACTCCTGTTTTTTGTAGCTTTTCAGTTTTGTCTTTATTATTAATTAACATTTTACCTAAATTATTTTTATTTACTGAAATTGTTCTACATCCCAGTTTATTCAGTTTATTACTAACTCTATTGCTGATCTTAGGCCTATAATTAATACATTTATATCTCTTATTGCATTCCTGAGAAGAAGCGGCATAAAACTCTTTACGTAAATTTTTCTTTTGTTTGTTTTTTATTAGTTTATCTATTAGGTTGTCTTTATAGCCATTGTTTCTCGCAATTTCTTTGATTACGTTAACTGCTTTTTTAAAATTCTCTTCGCTTAGTGGAAATGTTAATAGACGATGTATGTAGCTGTGGAATGGTGCCATTTTTATTTGCAATGATTGTTTAGATTTACTATGAATTATTGTATCTGTGCAAGTAGGTTTACGATAAATGTCAAACTCTAAGCTATTATTGATATTTTTTATATTAATGTCTAAAAAGTTTAAACCCTCGTCATTTTCCATTTCTAATGTGAATTGGATTTTCTGATTAAGTGAATTTAGAAGACCTAAGAATTTATTTAACTGCCTTTCCGTACCTTTCCAAATGGACCCGTTACGTAGATAATGTGTTTTGCATATATTTAAAATATTTAATGATGTTTCACAAGGAGCCAACCGCAGAATCAGTTCAGTGTATTAAATGTGTTTATGTTTAAAAACTTTGTTAATAATTGGTTGAGGAAAAATGATATGTGTTGTATGAGCACAATTATAGATTCAGCTGCTCCACGGAAAAACACAGTATGTGTATAGTTAGAAAATGTTCAAAAATTACTTATTATTCAATATTTACTATTTTAGTAAGTTACTGTGTTTGAAAGTGGATTTCCACAAAACATTTATTTTTATTTTTGTTTTTTACACAGCATCTCAGTTACAGAAACTGTATTTTATGTTGGGATATGTTCTCATTTTCTTTCACAATCCTATTGAAAATCACAGCATCTACAGTCTTCATAACACTGTATTCTTTCCAATTATTAGTTGTACTGTGTTTTGTATTGTGAAGTCCACAATTTTAGTGCAGATACTGTATTACTGCAGTTATTTTCATATCTTTTGCAGACAGAACAACTGCTGTTGGATAAGAAGACGCAGCACAGCACAATATCTGCACATGAGTGAAATTCTCAATATTGAAAAAAATTTTTGGTCACTGTATTCTTCCTTGGAGTAGCTGGATTGATAGTTCAACATTTGTCAGAATTCTCTTTATTGGAATTGAATTAATTTTGTAGCATTTACGCAAGTAATCCTTTTTTTTATAATTCAAATATGACACAATTACACTAGATTGGAGCTTAAAAAAATTCCACATAAATCCATGTAATATAACATAAGACTTTCGTTATGATAACGTTAATAATCAATAAATAGTGGTTAAATGTGAAATAAATACATGTAGCTGTAAACGCTATCATCGTACACAAGTGGTCAACACATGAGAAAAAGGAACAATGCCCTTACACCATAAACTTCAGGTCCTAACATCTGAAACGAAGTGTATTTGGAAGCGATTTTTAAGTATAATACATTAAACATTAAGATACATTAATTGTGTAAATAAATTTTTGTTTCATTATCATAACAAAAAAAAGACAATAATTAATATAGAAAGTATTGCTTACAATTTAATAGAATGTGAGTCTAAGAAACTGAACTTTTTTTATCGACTGTGAGTGTATCCCTAAAACGTGTTATTAAATTAATAGGACAGGACCAAACTTATAAAATATATTAGAATGTCGATAGTAAAATGTGGCACTTATGCAACTGAAATAAAAAGAAATGATAAGACTGTAGTCAATTGTTTTATATGTGTTGGAAAATTTCATTTTAAGTGTATAAACTTCACTGATGAATTATGTAAAATTCAACTAACCTACGACAATAACTAAAGTACATATGTAATCATTGCAATAACACAAATTTATTGGAAGAAATTATAGAATTCAAGAAAAACATAAAAGAGTGTATTAAAATTATTCAGAATCAAAATAAAAATATAGAGGAACATAGTAATATTATGGAAAAACTGATGGTACCACACGGCCGACATCTGTAAGGCAGAGTTGTCCCTGCCTATCCAGAGTGCACCGCGAGGAGGTTGCCCGTCTGAATATTATTATTATTACAACAAAGAAGGTTTAGTGCCATATTTCCCAAAAATAAACAATTATGCAGCTACGGACATGTGTTTCGGAGTTATTGCCCCTCATCAGCGTAGCGTAGCTAAGGAATTGGATCTACGATGGGATAGATCAGGAACAAGAACTAAAATAAGGCTGGAAAATACAGTGCAATAACTCAGAAACACGTGTCCGCAGCTGCATAATTGTTTCTTTTTGGGGGATATGGCACTAAACCTTCTTTGTTTTATTTTGAACCTCAATAAATCTATCTTGTTTTATTTGTATGTGCCAGGTGGAAATGAGCAGTACACATAGGGCTCTGTGTGTTGACTGTGCTCATCGAGGCCCCAAATGTGGCACATGGGAACATGAAGACACTAATTGAGTACTGTGTACTGTACTTTCCAGCCCTATTTTAGTTCTTGTTCCTGATCTATTCCATCCTAGATCCAATTTCTTAGCTACGATACGCTGATAAGGGGCAATAACTCCGAAACACGTGTCCGTAGCTGCATAATTGTTTCTTTTTGGGGGATATGGCACTAAACCTTCTTTGTTTTATTTTGAACCCCAATAAATCTATCTTGTTTTATTTGTATGTGCCAGGTGGAAATGAGCAGTACACATAGGGCTCTGTGTGTTGACTGTGCTCATCGAGGCCCCAAATGTGGCACATGGGAACATGAAGACACTAATTGAGTACTGTGTACTGTACTTTCCAGCCCTATTTTAGTTCTTGTTCCCGATCTATTCCATCCTAGATCCAATTCCTTAGCTACGCTACGCTAATGAGGGGCAATAACTCCGAAACACGTGTTCGTAGCTGCATAATTGTTTCTTTTTGGGGGATATGGCACTAAACCTTCTTTGTTTTATTTTGAACCCCAATAAATCTATCTTGTATTATTATTATTATTGTCGATATTATATTCAATGCGAACAAGGTCTTTTACCCTAGGATACAGATATGCCCATAAAATTATATAAAATGGAGATGGAGGAATATGATTCTTGATATAATAATAATATACAAAATAATTTAAAAGTTCCGACATTGACAATTTGTGACCTTAATGTTGAGTTTTCAGTTTATGACACACTTGCTTCAGCAGTATTCTTGATTCAAGTTTTTAAGGTGATTGCATTGGACTTATTACGTATACATTCTATATGTGAAAGGATAATGAAATTTAATGTATTTTTAAACATAACATTATATTACTTTGTTGTAACTCATAGTCATACTCTTTAAAGAATGAACAATTGTTTATAGGATCTCGCATAAAAAATAACAATAAAAACCGTCTACAAAAATGTAAAAACAATTTTTAAATATTTTGATTAATGTTTCCACCTGTGGCATCATCTTCAAAGTACTTACGTATTTTTGTACTTTTCAAATATTCTGAAACACACTGTATACTATATTTTTTTGTCTAATTCATAATTTGCAAATTATCATAAGAAATCCACAACATCTATATTTATAAAGTACTGATAATTGAATAACTGAATAATATTTACTGTTTGTTTTGTTGTATGAATATTATATGCTGTTATGTAATACTATAAAATACATGGTGATTTTAATATATTTAAAAAAATGTCGTTATGAAAGTAGTGCACTAAATAAAGGGCATCATTTATTTATAAAGCTTAGCTATTTGAAATATCAATAAAAATTAAACTAAGTAAAGGACTTTATTCAACGTATGTAGTACACAAAGAGCAAAGATTGAGGAGTTTGTTTTGAAACTTACTCTAATTTGTTTTAAAAGTACATAAAATAAATGGCAATCATGTCTTTGTGTGTAAATTTCAGCCCGACACAATAAATTATGCATTGCATGCACGCACATTTTGGCAATGGACAGTCGAATTCTATTTTTTAATTCATTCATATCTTGTAGGGGATGTAAACACCTTTAACTTCAGATACACCTATGAAATGAAATCTTGAGCGTGTAGAATCGTTTTGCGATATTAGACGATTTCGCAACATTTCTCTCAGTGCAGTTATGCTTACGTTGGCTATATGTGGTCGTGCACCAGTAGCGGTCGGTCCATGGAAGCAAGGGAAGCAGTGCTTCCCCTGGGATTATTATAAAGAAACACATAAATAGAACCTAATTATTATTTATCACATATATTAATCATTAAAATTTACTTTTACCCAATTTCAATAGATACGGCCCTGCTTTTCAGCAGCTGATATAATGTTGCACGATAAAACCGTAACGATGACGCACTCGATTAATCCAGCCAACACGAACTCGCGCAACTTCGATATATGTAAGCAGAGACAACTGTCTCTGGTAAGTAGGTAACTTATTGAAATGCATCCCATCCCCACTTCATAATCTTGATATCTGAGCTATATAGCATCGTAATACGTTTTATTTTCTACATTTTAATCTCGATTTTAATATCGATTTTAATATTATACTTAATATTAATCTTCCTAGTATTATTCTCAGCTTTTGTGCTATATTTGTAAAAACTTTTTTTGGTGTTTCTAAACCTGTGGTGCGGCGACAAGTGATTTTTAAAACGTTGAATATTAGTGCGCGTGTACGCAGATTTAGAATTACTTATTAAATTTGGAAGCTGGTTCTAGCACTGTGGAAAATATTATTTGCGTTTGTGTGGTGTGCAATTTGTTGAAAAGGGGATTTTCAACATATTCGTTTCAAGATAAACTGGATATTATTAGAAATGGGAAACCAACATCTGATTTAAAATTCTTAAAAACGAAAGTTAAATCATGCTATAGGTACTTTAATATTGAAGTGTACAGTGCTAATCAGTGGTTAAGGGGTTGTGAAAATTTGTGTAAATTGTTTTGTTGGCCATGTGTACTGTTCACAAATGAAAAAGATGTTTGGAATAAAAATGGCTTTTCAGATTTAAACAACATTCACAAAGTGACAAAAAGGCATGGTAAGTGTGAAACTCATTTGGGAGCGGTACTAAAAGAATAAACATTTGGAAAATCACGAATTGAGGCATTCATTAGATCAGCAGTTGAAAGAAAGTGTTAAAAGGACTTATTGATATTGTTTGTTTTCTCGGCGAAAATGAACTTAGTTTTAGAGGTCATACTGAATCTCGAAACGTTGCTAATAGGGGCAATTTTATCAATTTAGTTGATTTATTAGCAAAATACGATACAATTTTAAGTAACCATCTGGAACACTCCACGATATTTTGCGGTACATCAAATCATATTCAAAATGATTTGATTCAGTCGATAAGCAATATTGTTTTAGAAAAGATCAAGCAAGAAATAGAAAAGCTCCTTTGGTGCAGTTATGTTAGATGAAACAACCGATATTACGAATATTAGTCAGTTGTCAATCGTAGTACGGTACATAAATCCAAATGGGAAATTCCAAGAGCGCTTTTTAGGATTTTTAGACGTAGCAACGCCATGAACGGCCGCAGCTTTATATACTATAGTTTGTCAGATAGTCGATGATCTACAGTGTGGTGCCAAACTTATCGCCCAAAGTTATGATGGGGCCGCTGTAATGGCTGGTGAATTGGGGGGCCTGCAGGCCAAAGTAAAAGAGACTTTTCATAATGCAATATTTGTACATTGTTTTGCGCATCGATTAAATTTAGTTCTAGCTCAATCTGCAGCGTGTCTTAAAGAGTGCAAAGTGTTTTTTTCAAGTATTAGTGTAATGGCTGCCTTTTTTTCAAAATCATCAAAACGGACACGAGAATAAAAACTTTTTCAAGAAATTTAACCAGTGAAGAGCGGCTTTCAAAATTGTCCCTGTTAACAATAGAAAGTGACTTTGTGAAGATGTCCAAAAATTCAAACTTTTACGACGAAGTTATTTCCGACATCGCAAAAAAAGAGAGGCGGATTAAACTACATTTTAAATAGGTAGGTATGTGCATGTTAACTACTTAACAAACTCTCTATTTCGCTGCGGGTTCAATCCTCGCCACCGGCGCTGGCAATGTCGGTGGATATGGTTGTGTGTCTGCGTTTTTTTCATAAGTGTAACCCTCGCCCGTGCATCTTCGGCTTTGGAATCGGGGGTTGTCTAATTTTTGTGGTTTTTATGTTTTATGTTTATTGAGGAGTGGCGGTCCTACAAGTGTACTTTTTTCTAGATATCATAACTTTGCAGCTTTCGACATTTGTTTTAAAATGAGTATACGGAAGCCACGTCCCTTTTCTTAAAATAATTTTTGCCTCGCTTCGCTCGGGGCCTCGCGCTACCCATCACTCTATATCACAAACTGCTTCCCCTGTATCAAAACTCACCGCACGCCCCTGTCGTGTACCATCCACATACCATCAAGAACCTATAGCTGATTCATAACATCCAGTAAATATGTTTGTAGCATTTCTGCATATCGTTCTGAATTGACGCGAACTATGTTTCCATTGTTGTCCTCGAAGAAATAAGGCCTAGAATACTAGCAGAACATAAACCGCACGAACTTGTAACCTTTCGTGAGTGCTGTAGTTTTCACAAAACACAAAAACGTTGATTCTGCTTATTCCGTTCTCCGTTTAATTCAAAATGAAATCCATCGCTTAAAATAAAATTAGCAATTAAATTATTAACCCCATTCAAGACCCATTCACAAAATTGCAACACTAGTTCTTACTAATCGGATCCTTGGTCTTCATCTAAAATTTTCTATTCTTCTTAAAAACTGCTGTACTATTTCTACATGACCAATAATCTCCCAGCGTTCCATACGGAACAAAACTTACCACTTGGGGCTACAAGATGATTTCATATGTTGTTTGACATTCCAGATTGTCATAGCAAAGGCTAAAAACCGCTCAACTTTATTACTGACACTCATTATTTGCAAAGTTCAGTTTATTTAATAAGCTGATCCACTTGCCTTAAAAGAATAACCACTTTTTTTAAATTCCACAGCCACTCTATATGCTTCTTTATACTTAAAAACAGCCAAGTTTGTATGTACTTAATTTTTCTGCCGAGACTAATTATTATAATATCTAAACTATATCAAATGCGGATGTAATTTAAAGCAGGTTGATTCTGATATGAAATAAGGTTAGGATGTACACCAAAAATAACAGTATGTAGAGTCGAATTTTCAATAAACACGTAGAAGTAACCCCAAAAACAAGCAAAATATAGACTATCAGAAATTTAAAAATGTAAATACGTTCAAAGACACTAATAAATGGTAAAAAGTGACTCATGTACATCGACAAAACTAGAATCAAAACAAACGTCATGGGAAATAAGGGATATTTTCACCTAGACTGCATTTGTCAGTGTGAAAATTATATTAAACCAGTTAATGGTTGAATATTAATTTACTGTCCTAAATTCTCAGAGTTCCGATTTTACTAATAATAACGATGATGTATCGAGCGATGCACTAATAGCACGTCGGATAAAACATATAAAACTGCATATAAAATAGGGAGATCGTATTTTGTTATTTTCATGTTTCAAGTTTACTCGACTATTAACTTCCTGCAGCACTTAGCAAATCACTCAATACGCCAGTCAACGTGTTTGATACACCACATTATAGCTGTTTAATGTACAACATTCGGTGTTGGACTGTAATATGACAATTTCCGTTAATACATGTGTATTTATTATATGCATATTCTACAAAAACAGCTTTTTTTTAAGAGTGGATAAGATGAATCACTCGCCAAAAGATTATACACCCTAATAGGCTGTTTACCAACTGCTATTATGGTTACTGTACAAAAAATCAGCAGAACGAGGCAGCATAGGATGAACACAAAAATGTATTCTATAGTCTAAGCCGAATTTTCTAAAATGTCTTCGGAAATGATTCCTAGAAGCAAATCATATTACTTGTTGACAACCTATATTTTTAGAATAAGTCGACCCCCCTGAAAGAAAATTTCTAAACTATCCACGACCGACAATACACTATAGACTATGACCAAATTACTAAAACGCGACACCAACTCAATACCGGTACTCATGAACAACGGACAAGCTGCTTTGTCTGATGAACAAAAAATCTCATGTTATTGCTGAACAGCTTGATCAGACTTACAGCACTACTGACAACATTAACGACGAACAGAACTAAATAGACATACAGACAACAGACATTCTTCTCCATTATCCTATTCCCCCGAGAAAACTATCGAAAATGCTCGCCACGTCTGCGGATATCCGAAAAATCCTTAAAACACTTCCAAATCTTAAAGTTCCCGGTCCTGTTAATATTCCCAACATCCTCCTAAAAAAACTCCCTAAAAAAGCACTTGTGCAGCTCACATATATAATAAACTCGTCGATATGACTGCAGTACTTACCTACAAATTGGAAAAAGGCTATTATTGTGCCATTCCTAAAGCCAGGTAAAGATCCTACACTTGCTAGCAGCTACCGGCCCATCTCGCTTTTAAACGCGATGGGCAAGGTAGCTGAAAAATTCATACTTCATAACCTGAATTACGTTATTAATAAACAAAAACTCTTACCTGCCTTCTAGTTTGGCTTTAGGGGTGGACATAATACAACGGTAACGTTGTGCCGGGTTGTAAACGATATTATCGAAGGTTAGAACAAAAACAATGCACTACGTATTAGATACACAGAAAGCTTTTGAGACAATTTGGCATGGGGATCTCCTGTACAAACTGCGAACTATACACAGAGTACCCAATTATTTTGTCTCTCTAATTAAAAGTTACCTGAATGTAAGGATATTTCAAGTAAGGGTAAACAACACTCTGTCAGATATCAAAAATAACAAGGCGGGGGTACCACAGGGCACAGTGCTGTTACCCACCCTATTTAATCTATATGTCGCCGATCTCCCCACCCATCCCCTTACCCAGACATAATTTACGCCACCGATACAACATTTTACGCACAATCTTTTCACGCTCAGACAGCAACCACAAAACTACGATACCACTTGAACAGACTTACAGACTATTACAACACTTGGAAAATCACAATAAACAAGACCAAAATGGAAACAATAATATTTACCAAAAGGTTCAGCAACATGAGAACTTTCATCCCACTTAGAATAAACAATAATACAATCACTGAGAAGCGAAAAGTCAAATATCTAGGGGTAACCCTAGATAGAAAGCTATATTTTGTAACCCACATCACGGCTACGATAAATAAAGTTTATATAGGGGTTGCTGAACCGACGGTCAACATTAGACGTGACAAATAAGCTGCTACTGTACAAAACAATTTTACGACCCATGATGACGTACGGCTGTGCCCATGCTGCCTGGAACTTGATATCCAACGCGCAATATCAAGGTCTCCAGGTGACACAGAACGAATTACTGCGACTTGTAACAAACGCTAGTAGATACATCAACCTAGACGAACTCCACGCGACAGCAAACGTACAGAGGATTAAGGATCATATTTTGGAAAGTGAAATGAAATTTTTAAAAACTAACATCCACTCCTCTGTACTTACCAAACACCTAACAGACATACGCAGGCACCACGACTACGCTCACACATACAAACTACTGCACGAAAACTTACCACTCTACGACGACGTAGACTGATAACGTGAAATTACAGGCAACGAATGACAACTAACAATAACAGACATAACAGATACCACCCATTCTTTCCTCAAATATACATCATGTAACCTTTACCCTCACCCTTCTTTACGGGGTGGAGAGCTTCCGTCTCTGCCCACATACGGCTACCTATAATTTAAAGTTAATTTTTTGTAGCAGGTTCTTTAAACATTTTTCCTGTACAGCAATTCCTGTATCTTTTTTCGGCATAAATAAGTAGTGTAATCCAAGTATGCATCGTATGACTCTTTTTTTGCAGTATAAAAACTCTACGTATGTTGCACAATTATTTCATATTTAATATGTTACATGCGTTTTCCAGTCTAGAGCTAGGTCCATCTAAATATTTTAATACTTCATGGGATATCACTTGTTGAATGGAAATGCTTTTATGTTTAATTAATAAGCTTGATATATTTATTTTTTTCTCACAGGATAAAATTGCATTATGAACGTTTTATCTTGGTTCATTACAAAATTTTTTGTTATTGAAATAATCAGATATAAAGCGCAAATCTGTGTTTAAATTGTCGCAAAAATCAGAGATTTGTTTTTCACTTGCAATAATGGAAATATCATCGGCAAAGGCTCCATAGAATACGGTTAAATAATTGTCCGAATCACTTGTATAAAGAATAAATAACAGTGGACCTAAAACACTACCTTGTGGTACATAAATATGAACAGGTAACTTTTTACACCTAGAACCCAAAAAACCAACAAACTAGTTTCTCTTGTTTAAATAAAATTTTAGATGTTTATTGCATGAACAAGAGTTAATTTCGTTTGCAATTTTGAGCTTGTATGTTATTGGTTAATTATTTATTTCAATTTCAACACTATAATTTAATAAATACGGTACTTTTATCAATTTTCCAAACGTTATCTGTCGCAGATATGGATACCTCGGGAAGGTGTTACCGTCAGATGTAGGTAACATTTGTTCAAGTTGCTTCCGCTTTCCAAGCAGCATATCATCTTACTTCATTTGCTGATTCAGTATCAGAGTTTCACTACAAACTTTTCAGTGATATCTATGGCTGATGTCAGAGGATTTTTAAATATGGCACAGAGCAGTTGTGGAGCTGGTGTAGATGTTCTAAGCTCGTTGATTGATATGCCTCATATTAAACCTCTATTGCATGTCAGTGAGCTAGTGGGATTATAACTTTATATACACAATTTTAAAGAAAATTTTATAAGCTACATTAGGATTAGGATTAAAGTCAGAGGATTGTTTTTTTTTATTTGGCCACAGCCTTTAACTGTGTAAATTTTCTAAAACTAAAGTTACATTTTCTTTTGCTTTATCATAAAGTTAAATTATTTGAAAATTAGAAGTAATACTAACTGGATATGGCGGTTGCTCGTTGAAAATTTGTCAATGTTTCAATCGATTCAAGACCACCTTTGATATTATTAGCAATATTTATTATGGTCGGTATTTTTGTGACCCTACATTTCATTTGTATTTTCTTTCAGTAACTGAGAAATAGTGACATGAAGCTAGCTGTCCTAACGTAGCCAACTTATAAAAATATTGACATTTTTTTAATGTTTTGATAGGGATTCCTCTGACGTATAAAATACTTACACATCTAATACTGATGTAGGTTATGGTCCAGGAAAAAAAAAACTATTTATAAATAGCCTTCCGTATGCTGCTGACACTTCAGTGGCCTTAAATGTTAATGGTATGCAGGAGTTAGAAACTAAAGCCTATATATATTAATATATTAATCAACTCAAAGGCTAGTGTGAAAATAGCATTGAACCAATAGCGGACATAAAGGATATTTGGCATAAGTGCTCTACGTGTTTTCTTAATTTATTCAGTACGAGATTTCACCGATTGGTCAGCTTATTGAACTTTGAGTACCATTTTGAAAGTGTTGTGACACTGATAAAAATAGGACATTTTTTGATGTACAACAAATTCATTGATCTTAATGATTTCCAGTCAAAATTATTTGTGAGCCAAGTTCGAAATAATTCCATACAGTCCATACAAAAAAATATATCTCCCTCCTACTGCAAAAATCTACACACTTCTGTGTGTTTTTTTTATTGTAGGTCTTTAAAATTGTCATGTCTACTAGTCAATCCAAAAGCGTTCTAGAATCTTTGTAATGATTTAAAAAGAAAAACAAATCCTCAAAGAAAATCGACAGAGAGACAAATATGAAAATAGCCAGCTGGTAGAGAAATGTTTTTGATAAAACCTTATGATTCTACGTAAACTTTCAAGAACATTATCTTGAGAAGAAGACAAAATAATTTCCAAATAATGGCTGTAAAAGCATCGATAATTTTATTTTTAGAACAATATAATCGGTTCTGGGGCACCATGCCTTGCATTTGGCATGATATTTCGACATTAATTGGGACACCATATACTGAGGAAGTTTAAAGTTCAAGGAGACTATTAACTTATTTCAAAGAGAAAAAAATAATTACATTCTCATTAAAGACTTAGTTATCTATGAATTATCTTTCTGATTTATTAATTGCGTATTTTGTGAAATTGTAGAGGATTTTGACCCGCTCTTGAATATTTCTGTCGATTAAAAAATTGTAGTGTTACAAATTTATACCACATACAAACAAAATCAAAATTTTCTAGATTATTCAAATTTTGATTTGACAAGTGGATATTTTTTTAGTTAAATCAATGAAATTTCACTCGCCAGGCCAAAGATTATTGGGTCTGTTATCTCTTCCAATTCTCTCACACACAATACCGGGTGACAACGAGATTAGGCCCGTTCCAATTTCTGAATTGATTTTAGGAATATAATTTTGAAATTTTGGCATATCATTTGAGACACAAAAAGCCACATTTTGCGCTTATTAAGTGAAAAATACCACTTCCGGTTCAACCGGAAGTAATAACAACTTTTGATTTTTAAATAGCAACCTCTCTCTATATACATATATATATATATATATATATATATATATATATATATATATATATATATATATATATATATATATATATATATAAAGTAATGTTTAAATATGTATATAAAAAAATATATACACATAAATAGTGGGGATGCAGTTATTAGGTGGCTATTCAATAAAAAATCTCTGTTTTTTATCAAGCTTTCGGAAAAATTTTTATTCCTTTCTCAAGATATCTAAAAGTATAGTACATTATAATATTAAAAATTATTATTAATTATTACAATAATACTTACAAACGTGATTAAAATGATGAAAATGAAAACATGGCATAAAAATTGTTATAAATAAAATGTGTAAGATCAAGAAAAATGTAAAAAAGTAAAATATGTCAATTTAGACAATATCAAATATATAAAAGTAGTAACAAAACTGTTACCAAGGATGTTAAACAATTTTTCATAAAAATATTCACAAAAGTGATTGTAGGAGGATTACTAATTCTTGTGCTTTAGCTGAACATTTTCATATAATGGATCATTCGTTTAATTATATAGATACTACAATTTTGGATATTGAAAATAAATAAAAAGAATATTTTTTGGAAATGTTATATATAAATAATGGGCCTAATTGTTTAAAAAAAAGAACTGATCTTAATAATCTTAGTGAAATTTATACCTACATTTTGAAACTTAATAATAATTTAAAAAGACGATCATAATTTTAATTTTTTTATCAAAATTTTACTAGTTGTTTATGGTTGCCTTGATATATTTTTATGAAAAATTGTTTAACATCCTTGGTAACAGTTTTGTTACTACTTTTATATATTTGATATTGTCTAAATTGACATATTTTACTTTTTTACATTTTTCTTGATCTTACACATTTTATCTATAACAATTTTTATGCCATGTTTTCATTTTCATCATTTTAATCACGTTTGTAAGTATTATTGTAATAATTAATAATAATTTTATATATTATAATGTACTATACTTTTAGATATCTTGAGAAAAGGAATAAAAATTTTTCCGAAAGCTTGATAAGAAACAGAGATTTTTAATTGAATAGCCACCTAATAACTGCATCCCCACTATTTATGTATATATTTTTTATATACATATTTAAACATTACTTTGTATTCTGAGACAGTTACAAATAACATATTTCAATATATATATATTTCAATATATATATATATATATATATATATATATATATATATATATATATATATATATATATATATATATATATATATATATATATATATATATATATATATATATATATATATATATATTTAGATTCCACATAAAATTCTCGTTACAACGATGTATCACAAAAGTAATTGTTTTCAAAATATCGTCATAAATTTCAAAAAAGAGAAGGCTAAGTTGGCAACTGCAAGACTGTTTTCAAAAAAATATCCAATATGCCTTGAATCTGATGTACACCTTTATTTTAGCAAAAAAACACAAAAAACAAATGAATTTTATTGAATTTTTTTAAACGGTAACCATATCTTTTTACTTACACCAACAAAGCCCAAAACATTAACTTTTCATTTGATGTATAATACGTCTAGTTTAGGTATTAATTTACTTTGAAAATATTGGATTTCTGTAGATGCTATGCTTCATTTATTTAATGAAGCGTACCATGACAAAATGACATTCCGTTTCAAACATTTGCCTAAGTTATTATTTGGTAAAGTTTATGTAGTGCTTTTTTAATTTGCTTGTGATTTATTTGCTAATATAACTATTTAAAAGTTATAAAAAATACAAAATGGTGGTATTTGTCCAAAATGAAAAGGTGGCTGTTACTTATTTATGGTGAATCCAAAAGAAACGCATATCAAGCTGAAAGGTTATATGCAGAACGGTATCCTGGAAGGCATCACCCTTGTAGAAAATATTTATATATAAGATTTTAGAAGAAAAATTTAGGCCCAGCCAAATGAAAACGAAGAATATACGTTTGTTATTGACGAGGCCACAGAGATTAATGTTTTAGCATCCGTGGAAATTAATAAAAATGCAAGTACATGTGAAATTGGAAGTGCCCTTGATATTAGCCGAGAATCTGTTAGAAAAATATTGAGAAAACATGGATATAAATAATATAAATATCAACTTCATCATTACTTATATGAAGCTGATGCCGGTAGGAGAGTGCATTATTGCAATTGGTTACTAGAAAATAGAAACATTGTTCCCAGAATCCTGTTCACAGATGAAAGTTGGTTCACTAACAATGGCGTGTTTAACCAAAATAATTTGCGTTACTGGTCTCAGGAAAATTTATATGAATTTAGAGGAGGAAATCAGCAGGAGGTGTTTGAGCTAAGTGTATGGGCGGGAATTGTGGGTACTAGAACCATAGGTCCCATTTTATTTCAGGGACTTTAAAGGAATTAGGTACCTGAACTTTATGGAAAATGAAATTGAGGGCTTTTTAAGAGAATTACCCCTGAATTCGAGAAGAAGCATTTATTACCAACAAGATGGGACTCCGCCACATAATCTTCGAGATGTCTCCAATTATTTAGAAAACAGATCTCAAAATAGAGTCATTTCGACACATGGGCCCACAAGATGGCCTGCCAGATCACCTGACCTAACCTCTATGGATTTTTTCTGTGAGGATACGTCAAAGAACGAGTATACTTATCACCTTCAAGAAACCTCCAGGAGTTGGAAATCAAAATTCGCCAAGATTTTGCAACAATAACTGCGCAAATGGGAAACCATCAGTAGGGCTCTAAAATGTACTAAAGTTGAAGGAATGCATTTTGAACAATTGCTATAATTTTGTTTTCACCCTATCTTATAAATAATTTTTAATGAATTCTATCAATTTTATTTAATCTCTATGTGTATTTTTTTAACAATACCGATTGGAAAATGTAGCATCTACAGAAATCCAATAATTTCAAAGTAAATTAGTACCGAAACTAGCCTATTGTATATCAAATGAAAAGTTAATGTGTTGGGCATTGTTGGTGCAAATAAAAAAATATGGTTACCATTTAAAGAACCACTGCCAATTACTTGGGGATCAGAACTTCCTCACCGTAGTAAAACGCGACGTGTGGTGGAGTTTATAATAAAAGTAATTTTTGACGTTTTAAAAAAGTCACATTTTTTGACGTTTCAAAAAAGTCACATTTTGACATTTCAAAAAAATCACATTTTGACGTTTCAAAAAAGTCACATTGGTGGAATGGCACTAATATTTTTTTTAGACATTGGGACCGATTTTGCTCATCATGAACTCAATCTCTTCCTTGATCTCTAGAATGTGTATACCAAACTTGAAAGCTTTATCTCAAAAACTGTAGCTGCTGTCGCGAACCACACAGACAGAAAATTTTTTCTGTATGAAATTTTGTGTATCGTCATAATTCGTCAAGATTCGTCCAAAAAATGCAACAAAAAATTTTCAAAATTTTTTTCACGAATCCATCACTTCCTCACTTGAGGGGTGAGGAAGTAAAAATTTAATAAAATCCATTTGCGTTTTATGTTTTTTCGAAAAATTGTTTTTCAATTCAAAATAGTGATTTCTGCACGAAATAAACTTTTATTGAAATACGACAATAAAAATAAAGGTGATATAGCAGATTCAGGGTCTACTGGGTAAATTTTTTGGAAACAGTCTTGCAATTGCCAACTTAGCTTTTTCACTTTTTTGAATTTATGACGCCATTTTGAAAACAATTACCTACTTGTGATACATCGTTGTTACGAGAATTTCAAGAAATCGCTCGGATAAGTCGAGTCTTAAATCTGTTTTTCTTTTTTTCGTGCATAAGAAAATCTTGCCAAAAATGTATGTAAAAATCAGCGACAATTCTTGTAAATAGCAGCCCCCATTGTTGAATTCGATAAAATCCTTTTCACAAATCCTTCTAAAAAGTAAAATATTGATGGAAGGTTATTTAAATTTTTTAAGAAAAAAGTATAAAAAAAATGAAAAAATGTACATTTTTAGTAATTTGATGTTTTTTTAAACAAGCTTTTCATAATGCTTACAAGGATTAATGTTACGTGTGGCAGATGAAACACATTGCAGTAAAAAACTCCCATTTTTAATTTGAAACTTATATGGTGTGGATATAAACTTATGATGGATTACGTAAGAAGGAAAGTTGCGGTTCTCCAAGAAAGTCAACACAAGCAGATCATTAACAGTTAGTGCAATTTATTGCTGAAAAGCCTTTTTATTGCTGCAAAAATTACAGTAGAAGAGACTAACATCCCTGCGTTGATAAGAACGGCAAGGGAAAGTTTAAAAGAAGGGGGTCTCTTCAATTGTTCAGCAGCCAAAAAACCACGGTTGACTGTTAAGCGGGAAAAATAAAGTAATATCTGGATCGGGCAACAACTTTTTGAGACAGTGTAATATTTTCTGATGAAATCAATTTTCAATCCTATACAATGGGTAAATATCTAAGGGGGTGAAAATTTGAGGAGTCCTATTTGCACAAAACCGACAATAGCGGGAGATTTTATAAAATTAGAAAACCCCAAATCTCCCTAAAATAAAACAAAAACATTGATAAAAATGCATATATTGTATATCCTAATTACATGATAAATGATAAATAAAGTAAAGTTACTCTAAATATACTGCTTTCTTAAAAGTTGTAAAAAAATTACAAAAGGTATGTTGTTCATTAGCTTGTTTAAAAATAAAAAAACTATGAAACTACTCCGGTCCTTTCTAAGGGTGTTTACCAAACTTCTTGTAACAAAACACGATGGTTACACAACATACTGTATTTAAATAAATACTCATACTAAATTTTGTACCCGTACTTCTATAAATAAATGCCTCCCACTCAAATAAAATCCATTATTTCTTTTCCACACAGGCATACTTCATTTGCTTTATTGTTTATTTGTGATTAATTGGTTATATATATCCTATACAAATTTATTTTTGTTTAAAATAACAACAGTCTTTCAATTTTTCTTCATTTCTGTATAAATTCTCTAACGACTCGAGTATAAATTGCTTACAATGTTGCATTTGGTTTATTTCCAACCAATTTGCTAAGGTCAAATTATAGATAGTTGTTTTGATAAACGTAGAAGGAGTTTTGACTTTTATAGTAATTTATATTTAGTATTATATAGATAATTACTTTTAATTTTAGATGAAAATGATGTCATATTTTTTTCAAGAGGGTGACACAATTCAACTCGTTATTTTTTTTAGAAGCTATCTGACAATGAAATAAACGATAATCTTACTGCACCAGTAGAGTATTACTCAACGATTGAAGCTTGGTACTTAGCGGCGCAGAGAGAATATATATATATATATATATATATATATATATATATATATATATATATATATATATATATATATATATATATATATATATATATATATATATATATATATATATATATATATATATAATATATATATATATATATATATATATATATATATATATATATATATATATATATTCGTAAAAAAATAATGAAAATTAATCGGGTATGCCCGCAAAAAGAAAAAATTGCAAGTTGGAAAAAATGCAAAAATTGCAAATAGCAGAAAGATGCAAACCATGGACACGTGTTTCAGACTGATTGGTCTTCATCAGCACGGTGTAGCTGAGTTAAAATGATGGACAAAACTCAAAAAAAGAGACACTAAGGAAAACCACTGACAGGAAGCCAGTCGCACCTTTGTGGCTTCACTTGGAAGACTCTTGCGGTTTGAGAGCTACATCCAATGATCGCACACGCGGGCAACTATAGCAACCTGCGTGGGATTCCGGACCCAAGAAAATGAATAAGTACAGAGAGTAAGTTATACGCGGGTTTAATTACATTCGTAAAAAATAATGAAAATTAATCGGGTATGCCCGAAAAAGAAAAAATTGCAAGTTGGAAAAATGCAAAAATTGCAAATAGCAGAAAGATGCAAACCGTGGACACGTGTTTCAGACTGATTGGTCTTCATCAGCACGGTGTAGCTGAGTTAAAATGATGGACAAAACTCAAAAAAAGAGACACTAAGGAAAACCACTGACAGGAAGCCAGTCGCACCTTTGTGGCTTCACTTGGAAGACTCTTGCGGTTTGAGAGCTACATTAATTTTCATTATTTTTTACGAATGTAATTAAACCCGCGTATAACTTACTTTCTGTACTCTATTCATTTTCTCTTGGGTCCGGAATCCCACGCAGGTTGCTTAGGGTTGCCCGCGTGTGTGATCATTGGATGTAGCTCAAACCGCAAGAGGCTTTCCAAGTGAAGCCACAAAGGCGCGACTGACTTCCTGTCAGTGGTTTTCCTTAGTGTCTCTTTTTTTTGAGTTTTGTCCATCATTTTAACTCAGCTACACCGTCTTGATGAAGACCAATCAGTCTGAAACACGTGTCCACGGTTTACATCTTTCTGCTATTTTCAATTTTGCATTTTTCCAACTTGCAATTTTTTCTTTTTGCGGGCATACCCGATTAATTTCATTATTTTTTACGAATATATATATATATATATATATATATATATATATATATATATATATATATATATATATATATATATATATATTCTCTCTGTGCCGCTAAGTACCAAGCTTCAATCGTTGAGTAATACTCTACTTAGTAAGATTATCGTTTATTTCCATTGTCAGATAGCTTCAAAAAAAATAACGAGTTGAATTGTGTCCCCCTGAAAAAATATGACATCATTTTCATCTAAAATTAAAAGTAATTATCTATATAATACTAAATATAAATTACTATAAAAGTCAAAACTCCTTCTACGTTTATCAAAACAACTATCTATAATTTGACCTTAGCAAATTGGTTGGAAATAAACCAAATGCAACATTGTAAGCAATTTATACTCGAGTCGTTAGAGAATTTATACAGAAATGAAGAAAAATTGAAAGACTGTTGTTATTTTAAACAAAAATAAATTTGTATAGGATATATATAACCAATTAATCACAAATAAACAATAAAGCAAATGAAGTATGCCTGAGGTGAAAAGAAATAATGGATTTTATTTGAGTGGGAGCATTTTATTTATAGAAGTACGGGTACAAAATTTAGTATGAGTATTTATTTAAATACAGTATGTTGTGTAACCATCGTGTTTTGTTACAAGAAGTTTGGTAAACACCCTTAGAAAGGACCGGAGTAGTTTCATAGTTTTTTTATTTTTAAACAAGCTAATGAACAACATACCTTTTGTAATTTTTTTACAACTTTTTAAGAAAGCAGTATATTTAGAGTAACTTTACTTTATTTATCATTTATCATGTAATTAGGATATACAATATATGCATTTTTATCAATGTTTTTGTTTTATTTTAGGGAGATTTGGGGTTTTCTAATTTTATAAAATCTCCCGCTATTGTCGGTTTTGTGTAAATAGGACTCCTCAAATTTTCACCCCCTTAGATATTTACCCATTGTATAGGATTGAAAATTGATTTCCATCAGAAAATATTACACTGTCTCAAAAAGTTGTTGCCCGATCCAGATATTACTTTATTTTTCCCGCTTAACAGTCAACCGTGGTTTTTTTGGCTGCTGAACAATTGAAGAGACCCCCTTCTTTTAAACTTTCCCTTGCCGTTCTTATCAACGCAGGGATGTTAGTCTCTTCTACTGTAATTTTTGCAGCAATAAAAAGGCTTTTCAGCAATAAATTGCACTAACTGTTAATGATCTGCTTGTGTTGACTTTCTTGGAGAACCGCAACTTTCCTTCTTACGTAATCCATCATAAGTTTATATCCACACCATATAAGTTTCAAATTAAAAATGGGAGTTTTACTGCAATGTGTTTCATCTGCCACACGTAACATTAATCCTTGTAAGCATTATGAAAAGCTTGTTTAAAACATCAAATTACTAAAAATGTACATTTTTTCATTTTTTTATACTTTTTCTTAAAAAATTTAAACAACCTTCCATCAATATTTTATTTTTAGAAGGATTTGTGAAAGGATTTTATCGAATTCAACAATGGGGTGCTATTTCACAAGAATTGTCGCTGATTTTTACATACATTTTTGGCAAAGATTTTCTTATGCAAAAAAAAAGAAAAACAGATTTAAGACTCGACTTATCCGAGCGATTTCTTGCTACTTGCTTTGCAACGATTTTGTCGAATTTACACATTACAGATGCATTGACCTTCTTAGTCTAAACGTGAATCATCTATCCTGAAGTAGATATTTTGACTAGCAATTAGTCGAGGATATTAAAAAATAGAATACTTTTATTATGTATATGTAGGTATCAGGAACAATAACTTAGACACTTCATTTTTATAGTTACTAGAATTACCGAAATACCAATAAGAAATAAGTTTAAGTTGAGTGTAGACAATGTTTGTTTTTTTTACGTCTGTTTTTCTTTATTTTACCATTACTTAATGTTGGAATTTCAGTCCTAAGAATTAAACATTTATTTCTGACTTAATATAAGTATTAACGTAAAAATTTCTAGGAGGTATTTCCCCAAACTTTGTACCCACAGTCTCTTAAGATATAGTAGGTTAGTCACCTCAAAAGTTATTGCGGTGAGCAATTTATCAAATCAACATGACGCACAGTATCTTCAATCTATATACATACATTTGCTCCACAAAAAATAAAAAACCCGGACGGAATATAACTGTTCTATCCGCCAAAATGTAAGGGTTCATCTTTTTGCTGGGACAATATTGTAAAGGGCTTTTTTTCTGCCATGGACAGTAAAGTTATAGATTTCACTACCTGATCTTATTTTACCACCAAAATGATTTCCTAATCCTTTTCAGTGCACTCAGGGCCCATAAGAATATATTTATAGTAGTGGAGCCAGATTAGATCTACCTTTGTGGACTTCTGTAATGGTATTCTCTGTACTCTGCTATACAGGGTGTTTCATCTACAGTATGCCAAATTGAAAGGGGGCATAAATAGGGGTAACAGAAACTTAAAACTTTAATAACTTTGTGATGAACCAGTATTGGTCTTATATTTATACGAAAGTTTTTGCTTGGAAAGACCTCCTTTATATTATCTTTTAATTTGGCACACCATAAATGAAACACCCTGTATATAAAACTATCATGTCCCCTTCAGTTGGTCAGGAGGAAGTTGCAGGTATATCCAACCTGGCTCCCTGACTATTGCTTCAATTTATTTCTAAAGAAAAATTACATTTGTGGGCACACTGTATATTCTCTAAACAATTTGATTCTACAGAAATATATTTGTCCCATTAAGGAACATCTGGTAAACAAGGAATTTATTTGCATTCACGTGTTAATCTCATGTACACATTTTTGTTTATTTATTTATTTTTTAGTTCGTAAACGACGCCTTATAATTATTATCAATTAAATTATTAATTAGTAACATCCGTTTTGATCTAAACCATAACCAACCTTAAAAAATTATATCTTGCAAGATAAAGCTCTAGACCAGTGCGTAATTACATATTTATACATTTATAATATACATTATCGTAAGTATATCGATTTGAATTTCAAGGCAAAGAAGTTTACAAGCAAACTAAAAATTGTGAGGAAAATTGGGGGAAAATGGCATCTATAGAACTACCAAGATGTGGTCTTATCTCCATATCTTTCTATCGCACCTATGACCACTGGAAAAGATAATATCGGGCCGGAAATAGAAAGACATATTTGATCGTTTCAAAACATATCTTTTGCTTTGCGATCGATCATTAATCTATCATAAAAAATGTCGAAAAACATTAATGCATTATTCCAGATGCCAATAAAGAGAATCTGCCCCAGCAATTGGTAACGAAATTAAAACAGTAATGTAATTTTAGCTTCTGTTGATGAAAATCCTAATATTTCAACATATGTAATCATTCTCGCTCAAAATTAGAGCTGCCTCCTTGTTACAGCAAGGTCTTCAATTGCAAAAATTGTAGATTCGAGTGACAGTTAGAATTGTTCGCAAGAAAAATGGTACCGATCACAAAAATGAAGAAATATACATGAAAGATTTTCCAAGGATAATTGCAGATAAGTGGAGTTTTGTACACATGTGAACGGAATGATGAAAATTTCAGTAAAAATATTATATTTACTGATGAAATGACATCTGCATTACATGGTCAACATAACTCTTCAATAATTTGTTATTTGTCTCGAGAAAATCTTCATACATTTTTTGAGTTACGAGTAAACTGGAGGAACATATGATGGGTCTATTTTTCATTGATGCTGAATGATCCTAAGTATTTGGATCTTGTGCAACAGCAAAGTTGACGGATAGCAGGACCAAGATTGAATGAGATCTAATTTCAACAAGGTCCTGACAAAAATGATGTTTTAGTTCAAGAATACCTAATTAATACATTTCCAAATCATTTATTGAGTGGACAAAAAACATTTTATGGCCAGCTAGATCTTCTTTTTATTTTTGTCTAACATCTAATAGACAAGGGACCGACTGCTTTACATCCACTCCGAAAGATGGTATATCACTTGGTAATGGTAATGGTAATGGTAATGGTGGGGGAGGCTGACGCCTGGCAAGTAGGCCACAGACGGGCCTTTTTTACCAACCCCCAGCTGTCCCCTCAGCCATTTGCTTCTCTTGCTCCCTCATCGAATCTTTCCGACCTTCTGATGAAGGTCAGGATGTCACTCATTGCGAGGGAGCTCATCTCCTCCCTTAGAAGCGTCTCAGAACCGAAGATACTGTGTCTCAGGCGCCCAAACGCTTCACATTGTCCCAGGAAGTGGTAAGATGTCTCTTCATCACTCCTGCATCTTGGACATGTAGGGTCTTCCTCAATACCTATCAATGATAGATGCCTCCTAAATCTGCAGTGGGGTATATCACTTACACAACCCTCGCCTAAGATTGTATAGGTTCTGCGTATATGCTAATATACGAACCGCTAGAAGATGAATCGTGTTCGTCGAGTATCACTTGGGTTACTCCCAAATTACTAACTGCGACTATCGTTACTTAACTTAAGTCTGATCTACGCTCGTTCCGTGGCATCTGTATGGATGACCCATACTTTGTTCAACAGGTAGGCTGTCAACAGAAACTAACCCTAGATAAATGAAATCTTTTCTATTTTAATGACTGATTATGATTCATTCCTTTCGCAAAGAGATCTACAACAGCAACATTAGTTAGAACTTTAAGAATTTATATAGTACTATCTCTCTCTCGCAGCGACAGCTCGCCAGTTTAATTTTACATTCATTAAATAAAACTGTTTTTTTTTGCTATTTACTGACTAATGATATGAATAATAATTATTTATTTATGAGCTTCATTCATTATTTTAAGAGCAATTGTTGCGTAAGGTCAGGTCCGATTATAATATACCTATTGCCTTTATAAATATTTATAATAATGAATTATACAAATTAATAAATATCAATTTCGTGCATATTGCGACCTTTATGTTAAGTAACTCAATTATCGAAGATAACAAATTAGTAAACAAGTCATTAAAATAACAATGTTATTACTTTTGCAAATTGACTGTGATAAATGTAAAGAAGTAGTTAAATACACATTGTATAACATATATAATATACTCGTAATAATAAAGGTCGAATTATGATGAGTGTGGATTGTTCGTGGTATGTCAGTAACATACACTCGTAAAAATGTTTGTATAAATTTGAAAATATATTGTAATATCAAATTTACTCGACAATTTACTTTTTGTCGTTCAACAGTTACATTTTTTGGATTATCTTACTCAGTTTATAACTGAGTCTATGATATGATATGCAGATACAAACGGGTATATTTACACCGTATTCTCTAAGGTCGATTTTACCATATAATATATTTATGGTTTTATCTAACCAATTAATTAAATTTTATTATTATGTTTACACAACAGGACACATTTTGTAATATATAATTTGATTAAATGTGTCGAATATCTGCCCACATCGGGTATTCCTCAGGAGTCCATTCTTGGACCATGACTTTTCATTAGCCTCTATTTATCTGCAAATAGTTGGTATTTGGTGAGCCATTAATAAGAGAAGAATCGCAAGCCAAATTTTTTTCTTGGAACATGATGCCAGTGAAATGCTTTTGGATATTTTCAACAAGATGGAGTCTGAGCATATACAGCAGCTGTAACAGTTAACATGTTACAAGCCATTTTTCAAGATCATTTAATTATTTGTCTGTGATAAAATCATCATATTATTCTATATCCTTAAGGTCTAATAGCTTTGTTTCCGCTTAAAAAATTTCAGTTGTTTTTCATGTATGAATTTTACGGTTCACAGACGTTATAAGACCAAAGCTTTATTGTTAACTCATTAACAAATTTAATGAGTATGCCAATAAATTATAAAGTAATACAGAAGATAAATTATTATGCCATAAAATGAACCAATATTCAATTCTATGATGCAATTTATATACAGTATAATTTCATGGATATCTACGTTTTGTTTACATAATGATTACCAATACACTTTATAGTATCATGAATGAGATAATGAAATTGATGAAAATTACTATAATAATGCATTCTTTACATATTCTTATCTGGTTTCCGAAAAAACGAATTATATGGATTTATTTGAAACAGTATTATCTCTGTTGACGTCTGGGAACTAGTTTTTAACGACGCAACAGCCGACAGATAATGGAGATTATGTAAATGGGCCTTTCCTAGACTTAGCGTTAACAAACTTTTTTAGTATGTATTCCCACCTCAAGCGGAAGCGGCGCAAGTTACTACAAAATTTTTAGGGGGGATTTTTGAAATTTACAACTTTCAAAGTTGCTGTTAATAGATAGCTCTTATCCTCGCACTAACAACGAAAAACAATGGGCAATTATAAGAAAAGAAGTTTTTTCATTGAAAATTGTAAGTAACTGACAACCTACCCGATTTTGTTAACGTTGTTATATCGTACAATTTGTCACTAATTTTACCAGTATTCAAAGAACAAATTTTCACAGCCATTTTATCATCGATAAGAGTTTTCTACAAACTTCGCAGATCCTGGGCAACAAAATTGATAACATTTTCTATTTAACAAAAACACTATGCTTAAGTAAAAGGCTCTTTCCCATACTTTCTTGGAGAAACAAGTCTAATAGCTAAAATTTTTAAGATCTATGAACAATCTTTAGAGACGAGGTAAGTAGAAAAAGATGAATATAACAATCTGTATAAATGAATTCTTTTTCAAAAGTTAATTTTTAAGGGACAATTAAAATAACATTTATTGAGGCTAAAACATTGTACAGAAATGCTAAATTAATTATGTCTGTATTTTCCATATTATAAAAGAGAGAAAAAAAGGAAAACGTAA
Organism: Rhamnusium bicolor; assembly: GCA_029963845.1. Lineage (NCBI taxonomy): Eukaryota > Metazoa > Arthropoda > Insecta > Coleoptera > Cerambycidae > Rhamnusium > Rhamnusium bicolor. The sequence continues at coordinate 120,569 of JANEYF010003585.1, forward strand.
TAAAAATGTCGCAAATAAAAATGATACATGCCCGTAATTATAAAGAAATGAAAATTACAATAAAAAATATTAAATAATGGATGAAATACATTAACATGAAGCATACCTGCTACATTTAGGTCCTTTCTATATACATTTTACAACTGTTGTTCAAAATGAAATGCCCATGACAGTAGACTGGACAATTTTATTCCTGAAAATTCGAATATTTTTATTTACATAAAAGAAAGGAAAAATATGCTATTGAAGGTATTATTGTGCTTTTATTTTAATTACAAGAACAATTACAAGAAGTAACGTAATCGTCACATTTCTCTTATTATTCATTAATACTGGACAGATCCCTTTCCAACTGCTTTGTCGTATAGACAGGAATTTTTGTGATGACATGCGGATATAATAGATGTTTTTTAAATCATTTTGAGAAGCAAATAAGTCTGAGGTGCTTATAGAACATTTATTATACGAGGAAAAACATTGGTGAAAGTAGAAAAAAAGAACATTAAATTTTTAAAAAAATCAGCTACGATTATGGTATGTTCTAAAACACAGAAAAAACGCATAGGCCTATATCACATCACACTCCGGACACAATATGTATCTGGTATCCCATATCGGTTTCTTTATATGTTCTTCAGTATATCGGTTCATTTTTTTTCAAGAGCGACTATTTTGTTTCTATACATGGTCGTTATCATAGTTACATTCCTGCTACTTTCCACTTCATCATCACCATGTGGCCACAGCTTTTCCAGAATGTCTCGCCTTTTTTCAATTTTTTCTTCGAGCTACTGTGATAATGGTTAGTAAAAATAGTATATCCTTGGTTCAAATACGATTCCATCAATTTAGCTACGATGGATCCTAAAGACCCCAACCCCTTCACATCTTTAGCTTGATGATGGATTTGCTGGTCAATATCTACAGTGACAGTTTCATAGTTACATAAAACTTATAATTTTATTCTGAAATGATGTCATTTTTTTTATAATGTATCATTTACAGCTGAAACGTTCGTTGAAAAGAATCATGCTCTCATCGATGACGAAGTTCTGGAAAGGACATAACTGAAATTGGAATCTACCCTTTATTTTTCGTAGAGTTTGTCCTACTTTCGACAAGCTGTTGTTGTGTGGGGAATAAATACAAAAAACTCGCCCCATTCTAAATCTTTCCATTTGTTAACATTTTGATGCATAACATACATGCATGTTCGTCTCTCTAATAATGTATTCAGCTATATTTTCAGTGAAAAAATAACAAAAAATCGATTTCTAAAAAATTTCCGTTCAAATTGACTTTTCTCACATTACATTATTGGTGTCATCGAATACAAACATTTATGTCGGGATAAAGTCGTCATTTGTTCATCTGATATCTAAATCTCCATTATCTCTACCATCGTCACCATTGTTTTTATAATTTAAATGAATTTTTTACTAAGATATTCTAAATACCATTTGTTTACCATGTCTCTCGCAATAGAAAGTTAAATAATTTTTACTTCATTTACTTATGTATATTTTTTGTTAATTTTTGTTCTTAGTGAAATATCCCAAAGTGGGTGTTTATAAACATTTCGCAACTTTTGCAACCTGTAAAGTAAATTGTTATATACAGGGCGTTCCACCTAAGAGGGATTCTTCTGTAACTATGTAACTGTAAAATTTATAAAAAAATGGTTTTAATAAAAGTTGTCTGAAATCATGTCTGCCATGTAAATAAAATATTTACAGGGTGTTCCATTTCGCGTGGGCGCTACAAAACTTTGTTATTTTAAATGGAATACCCTATATATTATTGCAGTTTTGAATTCCTTGGTTAATATTAGGTAGAGTTTATTAAATGTACATGGTGTTTAAATCTTACCGTTTTCGAGATATTCAGTTGTTTTTGAAAAAAATCACGATTTCAGCTCTCTAAATGAGGCTAGATAGCATCTAAACCGTAAGAGTTAGAAACGTACAGTTTTCACAGTTCGTTTTGGCATAAATTACTCTATTTTGTCATCTATGAGCAAAATGTGTACGTTATTCAGACTCGGAAATACTGACACCTACATTTAATAATCTTACGAGTTGAAAAACTTTTCTTTTTTGAAATGGAATCACCCATATTAATTGTCATGGGTGAATTCAAAATTGAATACCCTTTCGACTGATATGAGGTTGTCCATACTTATCTCTAACAGTTTTCCAGAAAAATCAGGTTCTTTTCTAAAGTCCGAAAAAAGTAGGTATGTAACAGCGTCAAGAAGGCCTTGCAAAACAACTTTTCCCTCACATTTTATCAGGCTTGGGACTGACAGTGTCAGTATTTACTGGCATATTTAAAAAGTAGTTTGACAAATAAAAGTAAATCACTAACAACAACTAAAACAAACTAAAAACGAAACAAACTGAAACTCGGAACACAACAAGGAGAAGAATACTTAGACCGCTGATTTACATCAACTGCTCAAAGTGTCCTCCATTTTGATTAATACACAAACGAATTCGGTTTTTAAAAGACTGTTCAACATTGGTCAGCATGTGTGGCGTAATTTCTTGAAATGCTACTGTAATGCGCTGCCGCATATCTTCCGCGGTAGTTGGTGGTGTAACGTAAATTTTACTTTTTATAAATCCCCATAAAAGGAAGTCGCAACTTGTCATATCTGGACACCTTGGAGGCCAACTCACTGGTCCCCTGCGCCCAATCCATCTATTGAGAAAATTTTCGTGTAAAAACTACGAACCGCAGCGGCATTGTGAGGTGGAGCACCATCATGTTGCATCCACATTCTTCGAAGTGTAGCTAAAGGAATGTCGCCTAATAAATCTTCTAGACTGTTTGTTAAAAAGTTTAAATAAACTGCCCCAGTTAGATGCTGGTCAAAAAAGAATGGTCCAATGATATGGGTTCCCAAAATTGCTTCCCACAGGTTCAAAGACCATCTGTGTTGGCTAAGAGTTGTCCGGAATTGGTGAGGATTTACTGTGTCATAATAATGGCAATTAAGAGGATTAACGAAACCATTTTTATGAAAAGTAGCCTCATCGGAGAACATGATCCGTTTAAAAAAATCATCATCTTGATTTAACATCTCAAGTGCCCACTGACAAAACTCAAGTCTCCGCTGAAAGTCTACTTCTAGCAACTCTTGGTGTAATTGGATGCGATAAGGATGATAACTGTGCTTTTTTAAAATCCTATGTATCGACGTTGTACTAATACCCGTTGTGCGACTAATTTGTCGCACACTTATTTGCGGGTTTTTCTTAATACACCCCAGCACAAAAAAATTCATTTTCCTCCGTAACTACAGTTTTATGGCGATTTTGTTTTGTATGTCGAATATTACCAGTATTTAAAAACCTATCAAGCACTAGTTGAAAGGCTTTACGCTGTGGATGTGGTCTGTCTGGATAGCGCTGTACATAAATTCGTGATGCCAATAACGGATTTCTTTCGTACTCACCGAATACAAAAACCATATCAATCATTTCTTCCTGCGTCAGCGACATTTTGAAAATATTATAATAAACTTTTACTCTCTACTTAGCAAAATAACTACAACGTCAACGTTAATCAAAACTAGAGTGACATTTAATTTGCTTTGTATGTCAAACAGTGCAATAAACATTGTTTGCAAGGCCTTCTTGCCGCTGTTACATAGCTACTTTTTCGTACTTTAGAAAAGAACCTGATATTTCTGGAAAACTGTTAGAGATAAGTATGAACAACCTTATATCAGTCGAAAGGGCATTCAATTTTGAATTCACCCATGACAATTAATATCGGTCATTCTATTTGAAAAAAAAGTTTTTCAACTCGTAAGATTATTAAATGTAGGTCTCAGTATTTCCGAGTCTGAATAACGTACACGTTTTGCTCACAGATGACAAGATAGAGTAATTTATGCCAAAACGAACTGTGAAAACTGCACGTTTCTAACTCTTACGGTTTAGATACTAGAGAGCTTAGAGAGCTGAAATCGTGATTTTTTTCAAAAACAATTGAATATCTTGAAAACGGTAAGATTTAAACACCATGTACATTTAATAAACTCTACCTAATATTAACCAAGAAATTCAAAAATGCAATAATATACAGGGTGTTCCATTTAAAATAACAAAGTTATGTAGCGCCCACGCGAAATGGAACACCCTGAAAATATTTTCTTTACATGGCCCACATTATTCCAGACACCCTGTATATAACGTATTTTCACTTTTCACAATTTAATCTTATGTAAATTAAATACTCTTAGATACTTTGTAACTCCTATTTCCCTATTCCTTCAGGCGTAGGTCTTTCCACAATTTTAGTTAAATAAGGTATTAAATTAGTTTACTGTAAAAAAATGTTTAGGGGAATAAATGTCTGTCTAATTGACCCACATTCTAAGATCCTCATAGTTAGTGGAAATATTATAATATTTCAGCACCCACAAAAAATCAGATGTGCGAAATAAAATGTGATCAGTTCTGAATTTTAAATGAATTATTGAAATAAGAAACCGTTGTTTTTGTATCTGGTGTATTTGAATAAAAACCACTTGTTGTGTTAACATAAAATATTCTATTATATATTTAGCTTTTATTTGTTTTTCTACACCAACCCCACGAAATAATTTTGCGGTTGAAGTAATAATAACATAAATATCCTGATTACACATTCTTTTAACATTTGATCAAATAAATGGTTTAAATTACAAACCAAAATACGCATTACATTGAATATAAAAATTCAATTTAAATACATATGTAGTTACATAGTGATACAATTCAAGTCGGAAAAAAATAGTAATACTCAACAAAGATGTTTTTTGTTTAAAAAACGTTTTCCTTCTAAATACCAGAAATCAAATCACTACTTTACGCTGGACGTAAATATTTTAATATGTTACCAGAAAATTAAAATTGATTTTTGACAAAAATTATTATTTTTACGCTTTTTGAATTAACTTCTTAATTAAATCCTGTGAATATTAACTTTTATGTTGTGTATAATATACACCTACTATCAATCTAGTGCTGAGTCAATGAAATGCTGTGTACTGCATGTTTTCATGTATGTATATTCTTATTAATATATTATTATGTATGTATTTGTTTACAATTGTCAGTTATTTGTTTATTTATTTGACTTATTTATTTATTAATCTTAATTACATAATTATGTTATGACTAAGTTTTATATCATATTTTAAATTTACTATGACTTGCCACATATACATCGATATGTATAAATTAATGGCTAATACATTTATTTATCTATATATCTATGTGTACTATTGTGTACTGCCCATGCCCATTTCCCGCTGGAAAATAAAAGCAAAATAAAGAAAAGGCTAAGGGAGGTTTAAAAAATAAAACAAAGCAAGTACTAGGCTGACGAGGAGCAATAATTCCGAAACACGTGTTCTTAGCTGCACAGTTATTTTTATTTTTATTTTTAAATCGCGTTAGCCCTTTCTTTATTTCAACAAGATTTAAATATTCTAGCGATTATATAAAACACCCTGTAAAATCTCTACTGCGAATCTTTATATTTGTGAGGTACATAGGTAGAAGTGCACGTAGGCTTCCTTGTGTACATTAGATTTGGTTGTTAATACTGTCATTTGTTGTTACCAAGAATTTTGGTGATTTTATTACTCAATGAAATAAGTTATGACGTCAAGCTTGAACACACATGCAAGAGACATCGCCGTATGTAATGTCACAGAAAACACCTACATGCCACAGGGAAATATAAAATACATTTAATTACAGAAAATGTGACGTAGATCGGCTATTAATATATTTATTTGTACAATAGTAATAAAAATAGTCAATTCTATTATATTCATATGATGCAGACAAGTAGTGTGTATATATTACATATTTTAACTAAGCTTAACTGACTGGTCTTTTTTGGACGAATATACGGATTGTAATAAAGCATATGATCACTTTTACAGAGTAATTAATAATATATTTGAATTGTCTGTTCCTAAACAAATTTCTCGGCCTAAAAAATATCCACCGTGGTTCTCTAAAAATATAATTTCTGATATAAAACACAAAGCTAAACTATTGCAAGAATATAACCGTACTAAAAACGATAACACGCGCGTCAATTTCAAATTTCTTCGCTTAAAAATTAAGAAAGATGTTAATATGGCATATAGAAGTTTTTTAAATATCATTCAAAACAATATTCGTTGCAATCCTCAAAAGTTTTGGTCATATGTTAATGGTAAAAGGTGTGAATTCGTTACCGGACACAATCAAGTTCGATAATTCTGATTTCAGCCAACCTGCTGACATTGCAAATGCTTTTGCGTCCTTCTTTAAATCTAGCGTTTCGTCAAATATCTTAATTGTTCCTGATGAGTACGGTAATGTTATAAAAAATACCTTCTCCCTTGGAAATTTTTCCAAAAACTAAGTATTTGATATTTTAAAACTAATCAAACCTAAATTTACCTCTGGTCCTGACGGCATACCTGTTTTCATCTTACGCGACAGTGCTGTAGTGTTTGCCTGTCCTCTTATGAAAATCTTTAACCTTTGTTTAAATTCCAGCACATTTCCAGATGTGTGGAAACATTCTAGAATTTGTCTTGTTTTTTAAGAAAGGCTTTTTTGCTTAACACAGTACATTTCCGAATCTGTGGATTCTGGTGGACAAGTTGACGTCATCTATACAGATTTTAGTAAGGCGTTCGACAGTCTTGATCATGGTATTTTTTTTGTAAAAAACTTAAGCAGTTTGGTTTTTCAGATAAACTATCTAAACTTTTTCATCATACTTGCAGTGCAGGCGCTAATACGTGGAATACCGTAGTTTCAGGTCTGGCGAATTCATTGCTCCATCTGGTGTACCACAGGGTTTTATACTTGGGCCTCTTCTTTTCGTTATTTTTATCAACGACACTGTAGATATGATTGACGTCAATTGTCATCTGTATGCAGATGATTTGAAAATGTATTGTGATATTATTTCTATCTGCGATTCCCTTCAATTGCAAATAAATTTGAATAAAATTAATGACTGGTGTGTAAAAAATAACTTGGCACTGAATGTGCAAATGCGTAACGTTCTGTCTTTCACAAAAAAAAAAAAACTGAACCGTATATTTACAATTATACACTCAATAATATGTCTCTAAATAAGAGTAACTGAATTTAAAAAACTTAGGAGTTATTTTTGATTCAAAGCTGAGCTTTAATCTTCATATTAATGCTGTTGTACTTTCTAGTTACAAAAACCTTGGTTTCGTTATAAGGCATTCACGGGGGTTTAATGACACTGACGTTTTATTTCTACTATTTAATTCTTTTGTTCTGTCTAAGATAGAATATGCTAGTATAATATGGAATCCTGGGTATCAAACATGTAGTAATAATTTAAAAAGTATTCAACGCAATTTTTTAAAGTACGTGTCCTTTAAGATTGATGGCATTTACCCAGTTATTGGAGCGCCACTTGAACAACTATTAACTAGGCATAATATGTTTGAGTCTAAAAGATAGAAGGGAAATGCATTCTCTTATATTCTTATGTAATATTATTCATAATAAGATAGACTGCTCTTCTATTTTAAGTCAACTTAATTTTAATATTACTTCAATCGCATCTAGGCACACTGTCACCTTCTATTTACCAACTCCAAGCACCAATTTACTTAAATTTTCACCTTTATTTTGTTTATGCAACAATTATCATTCAATACAAGATAATTTGGATATTTTTATCTATAGCATTAACTCGATCAAAAAAGTTATTTGTAAAAAATAATGTAAGTGCTGTTTAATGTATTTCTTTTTGGCTGCTGCAAATGCATTGTAATAATTGTCAACTTTCAATTGCCAATTTATTTTTTTTTTTTGTAATTAGTATTCTTATTTTTATTTTTTTTTTTAATTATTATTATTTTTATTTTTTTTTTGTTAATTATGCTATATTCCCATCCTATAATTAGTATGCAAATACTGTTGAATGGTGTATCTGAAATAAAAAAAAATATATATTAACATGATGAAAATGTAACCAATACTAATATGACTAAATGCAGGGTGTCCCATAAGTAATTGTACACAGAGCAGATTCCTTACGTAAAAATATTACGATTTAATCAAACTTACCTTAGTCCAAAAGTTGATAATAACAGAGATACAGGGTGTCAAAGTTAAATTTTTTTTTTTTTGGTTTTTTTTTTAAATAATTTCTTTAAAAAGTTAAATATTTTAACAAAATTTGGTGATTGGGGATTTTTTGAGGCGAGGGAATCAAATCTGTTCATAGTTTTGCTGTTGTTTGCAGAGGGCGCCACCTACGGTAGTTTGCGTGTCGTTTATACGTCATATGTTATTATCAACTTTTGGACTAAGGTAAGTTTGATTAAATCGTAATATTTTTACGTAAAGAATCTGCCATTGCTCTGTATACAATTATTTATGGGACACTCTGTATAGCATGATAAAATTTTTAAGAAAATCGGTCTCAAAACTTTATTTGAAAGAATTTCGTTGGTGGAATAAAATGATGACACTGAAAATCCACAACAAATTATTATATTACATATGTATATTGAACAAATATTCATTGGAAACTCTGAGTATTGAAAATATCGATAATGCCAATGGTTTAGGCGATTCACTTCTGTTGTTGTGAATCAACTTTTATTATGGATTATGCTGTTACCCCAACGTTCTGATTGTTTTTCGATCTCATCAATTTCCTCATTAAGTTATTGAATTCTTTGATTCTTCATTGTTACCTGGTTTCGTGTGAAGAAACTGTAACTTCCTGTCTCTATAGCTGTAAAAATAGACCGAAAATAGGCAGAACTGTCGTTACTGAGCACAAATATTTCCATTCAATGATAGAACTTTTCATAAAATATTTGCAAAAAGCCGTATATGGGCAGAAATCGTGAAAAATCGAATGATAGAAGGTGCACACACTGTCAAACATACCATAACATTGAGAGAAAATTTTATACCCGTATTTGCGTTACTATTTTCACATAAAGTAGGTTCAACATGTCACAAAATTCTTTGTACTATCATCACAGATCCCGCTTCATTATTTATAGCCCGTGTATTCATTTTTACGTGAACTTTAATCAACAGATTGGTAAAAGATGATCTTTTTTTACATTTACAAGACTGAGATGATCCCTTTCACCAAGAGAAGAAAAATGGAGGTTTTCAGGGCACCAATCATGTATAGTAAACCTCTCGCGCGTGCGCAGGAGGTTAGATACCTGGGAGTGATCCTAGATAGTAAACTGTCATGGGAGCCGCAGATCGACAACGTCATCAAAAAGTCGACTGCAACCTTCTGGCATATACTCTCACTATTCCCAGTGGGGAGGAGTGGAGTAAAGGAAGAGTTGACTTCCCCCCGACTCTGGTGTGCTACACAGACGGATCTCGGATGGCCACTAGACCGACCTCCGGGGCGGGAATATATCTGGAAGGCAAAGCAGTACAGCAGAGCTTTGCTCTAGGTTCGTACGCTACGGTTTTCCAGGCAGAGGTTTACGCCATCCTAGCGGTGGCGGGTAAGGCTGAGGTTAGGAAGGGGGCGGAACAGTTGGTATACATCTACTTCGATAACCAGGCTGCTCTAAAAGCGGGGTCCTCCCCCCCAGGACGAGATCAGTTCTCGTGCGGGGGATGCCCTAGAATAGCTTGCCAAACATGTGACATTGGTGTGGGTCCCGGGACAAAACCAAAGTTTCAGGCAACGAGAAGGCCGATGAATTGACTAGACTTGGAACCGAAGCATTACAAAAAGGCAGGTCAAAACGGCCCTCAATGAGTGGGCCCACGAGACACTGACGAAGCATTAGAGGACCAACAGGGCCTGCAGGTAAACTCAGATTTTGTGACGGGACCGAGCAAATGGTTACTGGGCCGGAGTGGGAAGACTCTGAATCTTTTAATCGGAGTTCTGACAGGCAACTGCAGACTTAGCAGGCATCTATCATTGATAGATATTAAGGAAAACCCTACATGTCCAGGATGCGGGAGTGGTAAAAGAAACATCTTACCATTTTCTGGGACAGTGTGAAACGTTTGGGCGTCTGAGACACAATATCTTCGGTTCTGAGATGCTTCTAAGGGTGGAGATGAGCTCCCTCACAAATAGTGACATCCTGACATAATTAGAAGGTCGAAAAGATTCGATGAGGGAGCAAGAGAAGCACATGGCTGAGGGGACAGCTGGGGGTTGGTAAAAATGGCCCGTCTACGGCCTACTTGCCAGGCGTTAGTCTCCCCCACTATTGCTATTACATTTAAAAGATGATCGTTATAACTGCCACAACAGTCACCTGATCTAAACCCACTACAATATCATCGAACATCTAATCTAAGGGAAATTAGTCTCCATTATGCCGCTTTCTGTAAGATGGCAACATTTTCATGTCACTATTTAGACTATTCAAAAAACTAGTTCCCTAATTAACTACTAAGTTTATAAATAAAACGCTTTTTTTTATTTTCACCCACATTGTGCCATAATTCTATATCTGCACACACAATTACCAAAAGTCCATTAAATAAAATATAACATAACTGAGCCAACAAAGTTTCTAGGAAAATCATAACTTTTAATTGTTTTTACATGTCAGTGATTTGTTGAGGAGCTTAATGTATAGATTGCAACAGGCTGATATAATAGTACATGTTGTTTCTCTCCAGTGGCGTTGCGTAAGAGAAGCTTTTTAAGTTAGCACTCTCAATCTGAGAGGTAGAAAAAAATAATGTTTATATAGATACTAATATAAAAGAAACACCACAGAAATTAAACAACCTCCGATTCCAAAGCTGAAGCTGCACGGGCGAGTGTTACACTGCGGATACATAACCATTCCCAACGACATTGCCAGTGTCGGTGGAGGGTTTCGAACCCGCAACTACGATAGAGAGAATAAGTAGTCACACATACTATCGCGTGCTCTAGCCAACTACTTAGTTGAGCCGGTATATGCGTATATACGTATAATACCTTAGGATTGATTAAACTAAGAATAGATATAGAAGGTGTTCCTAAATCACTATCCCAAATTATACAGTCGACTATCCACGTAGAACGGCATTCTGTTGGTTCGTTTAATTATTGTATGAATTTTCTCCAAGATCATGTGACCCTGCGATTTCCTTTTATGGCTTTTTTTTAATTCAATGTTTCAATTTCCTATTCCTTACATTGACCATGTTCAAGTCAAAAAATTGCAGAGAAAATCAAAGGAATCAATAACAATCTCATTATTCCAAAATGTTTTCGATTTCATTCAAAAGAGGGCTCAGAAGTATCTGGAGCAAAATGGTACACATTTTCAGCACCTTTTGTAAACATTTTGTTGTGGTTTTATTAAAAATAAATATTCTGTTGCAATAAAATTTTATTAATTTGTGTAATGGCATTTAAAAAAAATAGCCTAATAATGGTAGCCTTGCCGTTCCAAAGTGGATTAGTGCCACTTTTCTTGGATTCTCATTTTTATCATAACCTGGTTGTAAGTACCATTACAATGTTGCCATAAAGGTGGCAAGTACCAACACACTAATTTAATAATTTAAAATACACTTCAAAAATGGTGCCTGGAGTAAAAGCATTTTCTTTAAATAGGTGGTATGTACCATGTTTACATATGAGCAGAGTAGTTTTCTTATACAGTTATAGATTGTGTGTTTTTATTTGGTGTTTTATTTTACCTTTAAAAACTCTTAATAAGTGAATTAAAATAGGGAACAAAATAATAGTGAAAATTTGAATAAGGCTGCACAAGGTGAAGTAAAATAAAAGATGAAAAAACGATAATCACTTAATAGAATTAACAATACGTAACCTGTAAAAACAATGTAGTGGGCCCATGATTTTGTCCTAAAGACAAGGTAAGGATCTCATATTTTAAATACTTACAGCATATTTATATAAATTATTTACCAGGTTTCCTGTAAGTGTTACTACGAATGTAAGACGCTAAGCCCAGAAGTGAAAACCTCATTATTTAATAAATTCTATGCCAGCGATGAAACTACTCAAGGCACATTTTTACTTGGTTTATTACAAGTGGGGAATATCAATAAAAGACGTAATGGGTGATACAATGATTGTGCAGATAGCAAACGGCAAGTAACAGGTTTTTATATAGTACCAAACGGCAAGGGTGAAATGTACAAGTATGCCAGAAAACCTTTAGAGAAATATTGGATGTTAGCAAAAAGAGATTCAAGAATTTGGTAAAAAAGAAGAAATTGGGTAATACCATCTACGTTTACATGACAAAACAAAATGCACGGAAATGTATATATACAGAGGAGCATTGGCGCCTTATACATGTACATATTAATTCATTTCCGCCAAATGAAAGCAGGCAAAAAATCAAGCAATCCTGATCTAAACACCAACAGACTCTATCGAGGTTTCATTATTAAATATTTAAGTGTCAACTTTTCTAGCAAGTACTATAGAAAAATATTTAAAACAGATTTTGCCCACCTATCTTTTAAACATCCTAGGCAACATACTTGCAAAACATGTGATTTGCTTAACTGTAAAGTAAATTGCAAAAAACTCAGATGCACATAAAGCAAAGTTAGATTTAGAAGTACACCACAGAAAAGTGGAAAACGCTTTATTGACAATAAAAACTGACCATATAGCACCACAAGAAGTAAACAATAGAATATGCACTATTTTTATTGACATGCAGCAAGTACTATCTGTACCCACATTAACACACAGCGACATGTTTTATTTAACGCACCTTTATCTTTACAACTTTGTGTACATATAGGCAACAAAAGTAATGCCTATATATGTCTGTGGCATGAGGGTATTGCCGGCCGACGTGGAAACAAACTAATATCATGTCTACTCAAAGTAATTAACTCAGGCATCACCGATAAAAGAAAACTGTGCATTTGATGTGATAATTGCACAAAACAGCAAAACAAGGATAGAATGATGATTTTTTGTTTGTTTTTCTGGTTTCCATTGGCTTGTTTGAAAGTATAGAGTAAAAGTATTTTATAAATGGTCACAGCTATCTACCCTGTGATCGAGACTGCTCAAATTGAGAAAAGAAAAAAGTTGACCACAGCCTTAGTCCCTAACGATGTAACGAAGTGATTATTTTATAGACTTAAGTTAGGTAACTAGGTGCTATTTGTCTGTTTTAAAAGATATTTTAAACATTGCGCCCTTAATAGTGGTATTGTCAGTTGCTCATTAATAATAGTTTAATTGTTAATTATAGATAGATAATATTGATCCGTTTGTGTAAACATTCCAAATATGCCAAGTTGCGGGCAATACGTGAAACAAATCATAGGCATGTTCATTACAATAGTTTCGGAAATTCCCATGAGTCTTGTGCTGTCGCGCACTTCCTGCCGACATATGATAATTCACGCAGATGTTCATTCCTAGAAGTCTCTGCAATTACCGTTTGGCAGGTGCTGCCACGTACTTCCTGCCGTCATGAAATATTGACGTCACCAAGGCCAGGATTTTGGTATAAATAGAATGGCCGTAGCCGAGGAAAGGCATTCAGTTTTCTGCTGACAACTACCTTCAGCGTGTTGAGCTGGGTAGTTGAGGAGTCTTAAGCGTGCTGAGCTTGACTCCATTTGGCTAGAAATCAGAATCCGACGACGACGCCGCCCGGCTGAATGTCTGGTAGCATCTTGGGGTTTTAAGCGTGCTGAGCTTGACCTCCTGGTGTTGGTAGCCATTTTACCGCTCTGCACCGCCGTCACCAGTCTAGTAATTATTTATCGCTGTGAGTCTTCAGCGTGTTGAGCTGGACCCACGGTTCGTAAATAGTTGCTAAACCAACCGCCGTCACCAGTCCCCTCCGGGTATCCGTCCGCCGTCTGCTTATGACCGATTAATTTATTGCCGTTTACCGTTTCACCGCTTCTTTCACCGGGTTACCGTAACGCACCGCTTGACCGCCCGCTTACTGCCCCGCTCGCACGTAGTTAAGACCGTTGTAGTATAAGTTTGTAGTATAAGACCGCTGGTAGTATAAGACCGCTTGTAGGATAAGTTGTAGTTACTAAGGTGTATATAAAGTGTAAATAATCATTAGTGTGTAGAATAAATGTACATATATTAATGAGAGTCTGTTCATTAACTGTAGTGTGTAAGTTACCTTTTTCCCGATCCCTGGCTTAGCCGTATCTTCACTGCAGTTGCCCGGCCTCTATCGTCCCGCCGATAGAGTAAAGTGGTGTTTCTGCACTCTAAACAGAAACTGGCGCCCGAGATCTCCGTACCGTGAACACCGCCGTAGTGTTGGGCGTCAAAGTGACACTTCCGCTCTTGCGTAGAGTAGCGAAGTACGTCACAACGATTTATGCACAATGATACGCGATGCCAAGCATGATAATAAATTTAATGTGGTGTCGATGGAATTACAAAACTTCTTTGATGTTAAGTCTACATGCGATTCCCTCATTAATACCTCCAAACTCAGTATCAAGAAGGCATCATGGTTTAAGATAGAATCCAGTAATCCGGCTGTTGTATTAGTTCGAGAAACATTCAATGAAATAGAGGCATGGAAGCACATTAACTTTTTTAAATAAAAATAAAACAATACATGACATTAAAAAACTGAACTCATGGTTGTAACTTTTGCCAACAAAATGTCTGTTGGAAAAAAACAGAATTTGCGTTCAATGATTCCGTTTCTGCAAGACAACGACGAAGCTAAAAGTTTTTAAGGAAATTTACTTATCTAAGTCGTATTATGTTAAATGTTTTGATAATGTATGTTTTCATTTGCATAAGCAACGATTGGAAGTTATGTTGTGCATGCCCAATGTAAAGTAACTCAAAAACATAAATTTTAAAATAGGTACATATTTTTAGTATCAAAAAATACATTTTTTTTGAGCACTAAAAAACAATCTGCTACAGCACTGTTCCTATCTTAAGCTTTTATTACAGAATGAAATTAACCACCTATGTAAACGACACTGCGGGGTGGTGTATTGACTTCCATTAATTATTATCTTAGTGGGGGAGATTGACTAGACAAAGAAAGGAACAGTATACTTATCTAGAGATAAAACAAGCGGTCAGAAAATTAAAGGCTGACCTTTTTACATGAGACAAGGGATATGACAAGGAAAAACAAATTTATGTAGTAGAAATTTTTGATTACATTTTCAAGATGAAAGTCCTAAAACACATGTACAGTTTGTGTAAAAATAAATACCTCCGAGTCCAATTCGTTATATGTTATCTTAGTGTATATCCATCATGTAAGTTGATTCAGTAAGTAATTATTTTAATTGTCTGGAAAACCGTTTCTCTATGAAAATAACTTTATAATACTGGATGACTTCAATATTTCCAGACTGATTCAATATTATATAAATAATAAATTAAATAATCTGTATGTTACAGAGCTTGTAAATTTTCAGATTTTTTTTGTATGTGAGCAATATAATAAAATACCAAATTATTTAAACCGAATTTTAGATCTGGTGTTATCAAATCTACAATGCACACTTCAACGCAGCCAATTTTGTATAGTAGATGAGGATGTATATCATCCAACTTTGTATATAGAAATTTACTTAAAAACAAATAAACTAACCCAATTATCTTCTCCATTAACATCTATCTATAAGTATAAAAAATATAGTTTAAAAAACTAAAAAACACGCTTTTAAAGCACATCAAACTAAAAAGTGAAAAATAATTATTAATATAAACTGAAAACAATAATGAACGAAAAATACTAGTATTATTGTGAAAAAAAGCGTAGGGCGCTTTGTGCCATATTTTTCGTATATCGAGCAACCCACGCTTTTTTCACAATAATACTAGTATTTTTCGTTCATTATTGTTTTCAGTTTATATTAATAATTATTTTTCACTTTTTAGTTTGATGTGCTTTAAAAGCGTGTTTTTTAGTTTTTTTAAACTATATTTATTTTTCACTTTTTAGCTTGATGTGCTATGAAAGCGTGTTCTTTAGTTTTTTTAAACTATATTTATATTGCTTATTGATGCTGATATTATAACATATTACGATCCAACAGATACTTCTGAAAAAAAAATACATATTTTTTTTCAGCCATAGACGGGATTTGAACTCAAGCCCGAGGAGTCCGTCGTTTCGCGTCAACCAAGACTTGCGCCTTAGCCCGCTCAGCCAACGACGAACTGAGAATCACGGAATGTACTAACAGTAATGAGCCACTTGCTCTCACGCAGAGGATACGTGAGGAAATTATTTAATTCTGGTGATCCTGATCAAATTATTGTATTGTTACCGGTTCTTCGTAAGTGTACAAAGTTTCAATTAAATCTGTCCGTTTAAAGTGGGTCAAAATCGAGTCCAAAGAGTCGGTTACAAACAAAGAAACTCACAAACATACAGGTGAAGCTAATAAAAGCGTTAAAAAGCAAACTTTAATCTCTTATATGAACTAGTTGTGAATACAAATTGGACAGATATAGAAAAAGTTTTCTAATGTCAATGAAGCTGTTGAATATTTCTATACTAATATACACAATATTTTTGATATCTGTATACCAAAAACAAAAAAATGCAAGAAATCTGTTTGGTTTAACAAACAAATTATAAATTATCTCAAAAAAAAAGATAAAATTCATAAAAAGCATAACTTTTCTAATTTAAGTGATCTAAAGAATGAACATAGTAATCTAAGAGCTAAACTAAAAAATGATATTGATCAAACATACAAAAATTATATAAATAGAATACAAGACATTAGTGATGATTCAATTGGCAATTCATGAATAATAATAAATATAGTTTAAAAAAACTAAAAAACACGCTTTTAAAGCACATCAAACTAAAAAAGTGAAAAATAATTATTAATATAAACTGAAAACAATAATGAACGAAAAATACTAGTATTATTGTGAAAAAAGCGTGGGGCGCTCGATATAAGAAAAATATGGCACAAAGCGCCCCACGCTTTTTTCACAATACTACTAGTACTTTTCGTTCATTATTGTTTTCAGTTTATATTAATAATTATTTTTCACTTTTTAGTTTGATGTGCTTTAAAAGCGTGTTTTTTTAGTTGTTTTAAACTATATTTATTTTTCACTTTTCAGTTTGATGTGCTATGAAAGCGTGTTTTGTAGTTTTTTTAAACTATATTTATATTGCTTATTGATGCTGATATTATAACATATTACGATCCAACAGATATTTCTGAAAAAAAAAATATTTTTTTATTTCAGCCATGGGATTTTAACTCACGCCCGAGGAGTCCGTCGTTTCGCGTCGACTAAGACTTGCCCGCTCGGCCAACAACCGAACTGAGAATCACGGAATATACTTACAATATTAAGCCTCTTGCTCTCACGCAGAGTATACGTGAGGAAAGGACTGGCGATCCTGATCAGGATAATGATATAAACTTATCAAATTATTGTATTGTTACCGGTTCTTCGTAAGTGTACGAAGTTTCAATTAAATCTGTCCGTTTAAAGTGGGTCAAAATCGAGTCCAAAGAGTCGGTTACAAACAAACAAACATACAAGTGAAGCTAATAAAAGCGTGTTAAAAAGGGGTCAGTTTCTATTCCGATTGTAATGCATTTGAATAACCTGGAATGTAATTTGTTGTTTTCGATGAAAATGACTCGCATATAAAACTTAAGCCGCATGTTGATCAAATAGTTATACAATCTATTACACAAGATGAAGTGCGTAATGCTGTAAAAAGATTAACGGCAAATAAGTCTGTTGGTCGTGATATGTTACCTTCGTACATCGTTAATGGCTGCATTGATTTTCTTGTGTACCCTCT
The DNA here is from genome assembly GCA_029963845.1 of Rhamnusium bicolor. Lineage (NCBI taxonomy): Eukaryota > Metazoa > Arthropoda > Insecta > Coleoptera > Cerambycidae > Rhamnusium > Rhamnusium bicolor. The sequence continues at coordinate 138,369 of JANEYF010003585.1, forward strand.
TCATTTCTGATATAACCTAAGTTTAAAAACTAATGCATTTCCGGAAATCTGGAGAGAACTTCGTATTTTTCCAGTAGTACATAAGAAAGGCGATATATATCGTATTTCTATTGTATCGTATCGTAAATAAATAAATAATTAAATAAATATTCTATTATATTATATTCTATCCCTTTCCATTCAATTGCATTCCATTACAGTCTATTCCATTCTATTCTATTCTCGATTGGGCAGAACTATAACTGATGCAATTCCGCAAGTGGATAAAATCTCCCTAGTCCCCACCAAATTGAGACGCCCCATACAACTAGTCATTTAACAAATTTAAATAGTCATTAGTAAATTTCTAATACACTCTATGAACATAAATAATTATTACATTTAATATAAAATATTAGTGGGAAGTGATATTTCAAAATCAAGCAACAAGAAACAGATGCAGCAATACAGAAAATTAAATGATTGATATTTTTCCGAGTGATAACGTAAAATAAATAGTCCCTTCCATCTTACTTGGTATATCCAACGCCAGAAAAGCAAAACAATAAACGGATCCAAAAATAAATGATCAAGAAACTAATACAATAAATCCTTACATTGGTTAACTGAAGTCCTTTAAAAAGGATTCATTCCTCACAACTCACATATCTTGACACTCTCTGATTCCTTCATGTCTGTTGTTTCATTCGGTTCATATAAAACCTATAAAGATTGATTGCAAATTATTAACGAATAAGGTCGAGACAGGCACGTGTCCGCAGAATATAGCATGAATTTTATAAAATGTCTCGTAAAAATTGCACGGAGACAGATCTAAAGCAGCTCAGGTAGAAGTTGGTATATGAGGTTTTACGGAAATATACTAAATTGGCAATGTTGTATAAATATTCTTATGATCAGGGCTGAACTAAGGGGTAAGCCAAGGAGCAACGGCCCAGGGCGTAACTCATAAAGTTGCCGAGAGAAAAAGTTTAAAATAATGTTTCGCGAATTTCATTTCAAAGACGGAGGCGGAGGAAGCGAAATTATCTATAGTTTATTTCTTATTTAGAAATTTAGATAAATAATAAATTATTATTAATAATGCAAAATGTAGTTCTGCTGAAAAAAATATGTCTGCAATCTTAAATTGATTTTAAATGAACAAACCAGAATTTTATTACAAACGTTGCATAAGTAATAATGGGTTTACGAGCGGTCTAGTAAGTAAAAGATTTAAATAGATATGCGACTAATAATTTCAGATAAAATAATAAATAAACAAATAAAATACACAATAATTTGATCTCTCAGATAGTCTGAGTCATTTGATCGTTCCCTGTCTTTTATGTGATTCCATAAAAAAGGTACAGGGGTGAAATCAGGTGACCTGGCCGGCCACTCTACTTCTCCTCTAGTGAAATCAGGTGACCTGGCCGGCCACTCTACTTCTCCTCTACATCCCATCCACCTGTTTTTTAAAATATTATGTAAGTAATTTCCGACCTGTAATCCAAAGTGAGGTGCCCTATCTTGTTGAAACCAAATATCATCGTTGACGTCAAAATAAAGAGCGTCTATTGCAGAAACCATATTCTATGTTAACAAAGCCAAATATCTCCGTTGTTAAATTTCCCTGTATAAAAAGAGTCCAATTATGTGTCGATAATACCTGTCCATACAATCACTTTCTAGGGTCATTGGGTGCCAACTTCAATCATTGGGCGGGAATTATGCTTAGCTCAATAACAGCGTATTTACAGTTCCATGCAATATAAAGGTGGCTTCGTCAGAAAACAATGTTTTGTCTAGAAAATGTAGATTTTGTTGGCACATATTCCTCATAATCTCACAAAATTGTAACCTTCGATCGAAATCAACTTCGATAAGTTCATGCAGTAAATGTTTCTTGTAGAAATGGATTTTTTTCATTTTGTGGTAATTTGTGTAACCCATTAAATTTTCTCCAGGACCAGGTATTATTAAATAATTGTTGACAAAATCCCTAAGAGAAAAAAAGATACTAACCATTAAGTACCTTTACAGGAATTATAAATCTTTAATAAATAATAATAATATACCACGATAATATAATTTAATAGGTACTTACAATATAATAACAAAAACTTTTTCATTCTCATGACATTTTTTATATAAAAAAATTCACAATGAAATGGTACGCCCATGTAATGGACATCATACAATCGTTTGTTACTCTTTTTCATTAAGAAACAGACTATAATATACATTGTTTTACACTTAAGAATGTAACACCCCTATACTTTTTTAGTTTTTACCTGATTTAAACCAAATTGGTCTCAAAAGATAGGGGTCATTAAGATCTGCTTATGGCCATAAAATCATTTACCCTCCTCAAAGGCAAAGCCACCTATGATGCAAGATTGCATTAAAAAAATACAAAAACGGACTTATTAGATATTATTTTGCAAACAAAATTATTAAGAAAAGTTGATCAGAATCATCCTGAATGAAATTGACCTACTGGGACGATTTAGTTTATAGAAAAATGGAGAAAACATTTTATTTTTTCGACTGTTTTGGCGAAATTTTTAAGTTTTTGTTTTTAACCAAATTTTGGATTTGGCCTTTCGAGATGATTCTGAACAACATTTCTTAATAAAAAAAAATGTACAAAAAATGCCTGTTTTTGCATTTCTTTCATTCAGTCTTCCATCGTAGGTAGTTTTGATGAGGGTAAATGATTTTCTGGTAATAATTATATCTTAATGATCTCTATCTTTTGAAACTATTTTGGTTTAAATCTAATAAAAACTAAAAAAAAAGTTATAGGAGTGTTACAGTCTTAAGTGAGAAACACTGTATATGGTGTCTTCCATTTTTTTCAGAACCGTTTCTCACACGAACGACTATTTATATTTTAAAAATTTAATTATATCCAAGATATCCCTTTTACAAAAAAAAGAAACATCAAAATTTCAATTATTATTAACATTAATTAAATAATAGCAATCGATCAACATAAATTTTAATTAACTTCAATATCACAGTCACGAGCAATTTTCTTATTATTTATTAACACGTTACAATACTTTCAGCAGTTTTACGTCAACTTTACGCCCATTCTGTATAAGTGCTTTATTATTTTCGGAGGCTTGTCAACTTAAAATAATTGATGTGGATGATAACACTTCTTTTGTTGAATCACCGCATATCATACATATATCAACACAATAAAAAACAATCAGATCTTAATCAATGTATTAGAAAAGCAAACACTATAAATCCACCAATAAAATACCACGAGGTTCACACAAAAGACGTCAAACGTACGTCACTATTACTCACATTTTCCAAAATATTTTTTGTACTTACCCAACAGTAGCTGCTGACGTTTTTTATTGCTATCTCCGAGATTTAATGATTGTGTTTGTTTAATAATAATAATTGTAGATTGATAAAGTGACTGTTTGCGTAACTTTTTCAATATTTTCTTAGGGGGCTTGTCTAAAGAGGGCAAATAAGGAGTTAGCAGCCTGTTGTAATGTATTTGGTGCGAAAACTGTCTTTATTTGGATGTATTTTGAGTAGAAGGTCTGTTGAATTCATATCAGCCTGATACCGGACCAATTTGTTCTTTAAATAAGCTGAGAAAGAGTAAATTTGCTGTCTTTTTTTAGGAGTTTTCTAAAAAAAAATGGTTTGTAAGACAAAAACTGCATTTGTTTTTGGAAAAAGAGTTAGAAAAATTAAAATGGTTATTTGGATAACTCTGTAAGTATCAATAAGTTAACTTCTTGTTAAAAATTTTCTTCGTGATATATTTCTATAAAATGAATGTGAATATCAAAGTCTACCTCAGAAAATAGAAATACACCCTTATTTAACTTTACCCTCTCCCACTGGAGTATTCTTTTTAAACACTAATGTAAATATGCATATCGATGTATTTTTCCTGTAATTCTTTCCCCTCTAATTTTCCAAGTTTTGTCATAAGTTTTGTTCAACAGGAAACGCTGGCCGATTACTGATCGTTAAACTGGGCCATTTACCGAGTAATTCAGTGGCGTCACAGAGAATGTACCTGTATAACGTATTAAGTGCACGTGAAAGATACGAACGGATATTACATTATCGCATCAAGCAGGTAGGCAGTCTCGCTTCAAAATCGGTACGTTGCGGGTCAAGTTATAAATAATATTAATAACAAGCAAGGGTCACTAGATTATTTCAACAAGATATTAATAGCAGTTAAAATGTCAGGCAAAAAGAAGCCGCTGTTAGCGGACTATACCGTGTATCTCAAATTCGATGCTCATCATTGGAATCTCGGAAACGGTATGAGCTACAAGGTCGGTTAAATGGAATAGGTTTTAGCAAATTTTATGCTGATTCGAAATCCGTTATGAAATCACGGCTAACTCAAACCGTTTTTGACATTTTCCAAAAAAAACCTAAATTTTGTGATTTCCCTTTTTGGCTGTAGCCAAGTAATCCTTGGCAGACAGACACATAACAACTATTACCTTCGACATTTGCCGGATGCCACTGCTGAAACTCGAACTCGGGAGAGATAGGCAGTGACTAGCTGTGTTCTGTAGCACAACAATGCTCTAGCCAACTATGTTACCATCTTGGTATTTTAAGGATTGGGATAGGAACACGGAGCCTCTTGATCTCAAGCCTAACGTGTAAGCACTGATCCACTGAAAACTTTTGTGCTTCAGTTAAAAATCCTGGCGACTCACAAACCACCTCTGAGGCTCATAAATTATTTAACAATCAAGATATTGAGGATGACACGTTATTTACATCAACCGTAATGTAGTATTGGATAGTATCCACAAATTAGAAAGTTCTTCTTTGTGCCTAGCCCACTCCTCTTGATCTACTTGTGAGTGTTCAAACTGTATTACAAATTTTAAAATGTCCCTGGTATACGAGATAGTAAGAAATTTAGTGTACAAAAAAATCCATGATGTACAAATATTATGTGATATTAATCGTTTTTTCAGTGAGAAATATCTTTCAGTTGATAATTCACAACTTTCTTTTAAGTGCAAATATCGTCTCCGACGATATTGATTGATAATTTTCAATGTACACAAATGAGCTTACATAGCGAAGGAGGCCTTTCTCGGACGATAATATAGAAACTGTGTTGCTCATGCAAATGTTCTCGCGTGTTCCTTCTGATCCTTTATCGTCTGTAGAAGAGAATTGAAAAATTAGTACCTTTCTAAACACTACATAATATTTACAATTGTCATTGCCATTGCGACCAAATAACTGCTCTGTAATCGAAAAAAAAAATGCATTGTAATAATAAAAAATATTGGCGATTCTTTTTTAATTATGCAAGATATTGCAAAAATGAAATACATTGCATTTATTCATGTGACTGCTATTGGTGTGGAAAAAAGTTGTAAAATATGTAAAATTAATAGATTTATCCTACTTTACAATTATTGGTTCTTGTAAGTTAATTAATTCACAAGCTATAATTATTGCTTCGTCCATAATGAATTTAACACATAAATGTGGTCGAAATATTTTAAATTCACACAATAATTGCTAGTATTACTTGTTCAATGCGTATCCTTAACCTTGCTGTTTACTTCATCTACATTACTCGACTTTTATCCAATTTTGTGTTGCTACTAAAACTTGGTGGTTGAAGTAAAGTGCATTTTTTTGCTTTAGCAAACTTTCAATATGTTTGAATCCTCTATCAACCATTATTACTGCTGCTTAGTTCTGATAAATGTAAAATATAATAATTTAACTGTGTTTGTGTTCGTGAAATCACGACAATTTCGAGCTATAAATCCATTCGTCCTTCCTGCTTCTAAGACTATGGTGTCTATATGTGTAACAAAGGCAAGTTTATTGTCAAAGATAACACCAAGATCACGGAATATTACTGGACGATTTAGAGTGATATTATCAAGATTATAATCAAAGATAATATGTGTTGGCTTCGTTGAAAATGACATTATGTTGCATTTGTTAATATTTAAAGGTAATTTGTTTTCTTGACACCAGATATTTACATTATTTAGATTACTCTGAAAGTGAAGGCAATCACTAAAACTGTTAACAACTGAGTACATTTTTAAATCATCGGCATAAAGGAGGCAATTCACGTCCAAAACGTTTACAATATCAGTTATAAAAATTATAAATAACAAGGGTCCAAGGATGGACCCTTGGGGGACACTTGCTAAGTATTCAACAGACTTGAACCCATTAAATATTACATATTGAGTCATATTATGTAGGTACGAATTGAAAAATGTAATTAAATGACCAGATAAACCAAAGTTACTCAGTTTATGAAGTAGTATATTGTGGTCAAGTCTGTCAAATGCCTTAGAGAAATCGGTGTAGATTACATCTGTTTGTGTCTGATTGTCAATTGCTTCAGCTATGAACTGAGTAACACAAACCAGGTTTGTCACTGTGGAGCGTCCTTTTACAAACCCATGTTGAAATACCGATATTTTGTTGGAAACATGGAAACAAATATAATCATGAAGTAACGTTTCTAAAGCTTTACAGAAATTACATATAATGGAAATTGGTCGAAAATTACTAACTTCAGATTTATCACCTTTTTTGTATATGGAATAGACTTTCGACTGTTTCCACAAGTCAGGCAACTCACCGTTCATTAAACACATATTAAAAATAATTTTTAGGGGATAAGCCAGCACGTATGTACAGTCCTTAAGTAAGAATGCACCGTCTGGGCCGGTGTTCCTGCAAAATATAATAGAACCTACGTGCTCGATAATAACAAATTCTCGTTTTTAGAAGTTTCACCTGCAGAAGTTTGAAAAGTCTTTCCATTCCATAAAATCTAATGCGATGGGTTCTGATAATATTAACCGTAAAATGTTAAAATTATTACTTCCAGAGCTTAACGAAGTGTTAATTTTTATAATTAACAAGTATCATGTGACTTGTGTATTTCCCAGTACTTGGAAATATGCTAATATGTTACCAATTCCCAAAAACACTAATCCTACGGCTCTAACTCATTTGAGGCCTATGAGCATTTTGCCTATAATATCTAAAATTTTAGAAAAAAATAGTTGTTAACCAGATTAATACGTATTTATTAACAAACAAACAACACACCCACACACACAAATTTTACCACCAACTCAGTCAGGATTTAGATCTCACCATAGCATTACCACTGCACTGCTTCACGTTACTGTTGAAGTGTTTAAAGCTACTGATAATAATCAAAATAGGTGCTTAATTTTACTCGATTTTAGTAAAGCTTTCGACACATTGGACCACGACATTCTTTGTAGTGAGCTCAAATATTTCGGATTCAGCTACTCTTCAGTTTCATTTTTTTATAATCACTTATGAGGTAGATATCAAAGAGTTGGGTTGAGATATATTTTCTCTAATTTTAAGCCAGTTACTCAAGAAGTGCCACAGGGGAGTATCTTAGGACCTTTATTATTTTCTATACAGGGTGAATCTTAAGTGTGTAGTTATATTTAAACCACCGATTCTTGACATCTGTAGAAACCCTCTGACACCTTTTTTTTTAATTCCCACGTGTAACTGAGTTATCGACTTTCAAAAAAATATGACGAAACTGTTTTGGACTGCTCATACTGGAAATATTCTATATCTTAGCAAAAATGATGTAATGGATTGAAGCAACGTTGCCGCATATTTTATGCAATTGTCTCACCTAGGCGAGATTTTACAATCGTAATTTAACATAAGTTGAAGGTTACCTAGCATTATAATTTCACAAAAAATCGATGAGATTCAAATACAAACCACTTCAACTAAAAGTTACTTTAGTATAAAATATTTGTTGCTATAACCACTTTCATTTCTAAAAGTGTGAGATTAGCTAACTCACGATTGAAAAACCGAGCCCTAGCATTAAGTTCTTTCCCGAATTTATAATAACATTGGATGAAATAATTAGTTACTTAAACGATTAATTGCTCCACTTGAAATCATTTTTAAACATTTTGAAATACCTTTCAATGTGAGAAATGTACAATTTTGACTTTTTCTTGCACCAATCAACATTTCTTTTTAAGCGTTTCATATGGAATGTACAACTAAAACTAAATTTTCCGATGAACAGTAAACTATTTAGGGAATCTCGAGAGGAATTTAATGTTTCCATCTCATTTTTTCAAAGTTTATAAAAGGATTATTATTTTTAAGAAGTAGGTACCTACCCTCTGCTATTACAATAATTTGAAATGTGTAGGTGTTCAAGGAATAAATCAGCTCTCTACCATTTTAATTGGCCTCCAATAGTAAAACACTGAAGGTGCAACACAATATAAGGTGATGCAAAATAATTTGCAGTATTTTCACATACTTCTGTCACTTTTTACACTGGTCATACCAAACAGTTTGCATTTTATTCCTCCATAATATTCTGGACGGTTAGGAGGATAGTATACGTCATTTTTTATAAAAAAGATCAATTTTTTCTTGAGAAAACAGCACTTTATTCGGGATAGGCCATTACATGATAACAATTCAACCACGCCATAATGTGAACTGCGATATTAGCGTCGCACATGTAACCTATGATCTTCCCACATCTAACCACACACCTAATCAGTGTTGCCAGACATACCATTTTCATGGTATTTATTCCATTATTTTCCTTGTGTACCTGCACTTCTTTTTAAGTAATAAAACTATAATTAAAAATGTCTACCATTTTACACCAATATTAGCAAAAGTTGATAAAAAAGTTAAATTTAGGTCGTCAGCCCCGACCTCGGTCATTTCTTCCATTAAAAAAAGAGTAAACTGAACTAAATTTTATACCGTGTATGTATCTTTATAAATCGGAACCTAGCGTAAATAGCGTTAGTTGTGCAAGCCCAAATAAATAATAGTCTTTTGCTGTTTTCTGTAGTTTCTGTTGCGATGGTAATATCCGTTTTTTCAATGCTCAGTTAGCTAAATTAACCATCAGGTAGGTCAATAGAAATTTTTTGAAAAGCATCATGATTTATTTATAATGGCATTTATAACCTATGTGAAAATCTCACACATCTGGCAACACTTCACTCCATGTAAAAATCAGTGTTATTCTATTTCGCGTACCTGTCTGTATTAGCATTTACAAAAAATATGTTTAATAACGGTATTATAGTCTTTTGTGATTAAATTTCTGATTCGAAGTTTTGAGTTACTATGTTACCGAAATTTATTATTTATAATTTGTTCCTTTGGTGGTTCATTTTGTGAAAATTAGTGATTAACCATAGCGACTAATTTTATTATTTTAATGCTGGATATGTTAAAGCATTTTCAAGTATATGAAAATGACAAGCAAAACAGCTATGGAATGCTATCCAAACGTCAAGCCCATATGATATATTCATGTAGTAACTGTTGTATTAGGTAAATAAACAAATCTGCTTTTTCGTTCTTTTAAAGTAAATGCGTCTTTTTAAAATGACTATTTTCAACTTTGATTCATTTTTAGAAGACATGACAAAATACTATCTGGTAGAGTGCTTAGCAATATTACATAATTCTTATTATTTGTCAGCTTTTTCTCTTCTCTTAACTATGTTTTGTCTATCACAATATGTATTACTCATGATCATATATACAATTAAAATAATAACTCTATGGCTATGATGGTTGCGTGAAAGACAATTTATATGAACGCCGCCATTAATTTATACTTCTTTTTTTGTAACATATTATGAAATGAAAAATAAAGACAGATTATTATTATTATTATTATTATTTGCGTTTATATCCCTACAAATTACAAAAAACTGAGCAACTTTAACCAAGTGACGAGTTTCACAGGTTGCATGCAATGCATAATTTATTGCTTAGGGCGGATTATATGCACTCAAAGAAGTAGAGGTTATTATTTATTGAATGTAATTTTTAGAACAAATTAGAATAAGTTTCAAAGCAAAATCTTGAATGTTTGTCCTTACTATACTATATACGTTGAATCAAGTCCTTTAGTTAGTTTAATTTTTATTGATGTTTCAAAGAGCTCATTGTCTGCTTTATAAACGACATCCTTTACTAAGAAAACTAGGCTGTGAATTTTTCCTGCTTATTAAAAAAAATCAATCTGGCAACAAGTAAACATAGATTACATAGAATTCAATTACTCAAGACACTCCCATTGCCAAAAAGCCTTCCAATTTACCTTCAAACTCAAAATGTCCAGATATATCTTCCCTCTTTAACATAAAGTTTAAGATTTCCTTCAAAAAGCAAATTGCAAATGATACGGACAGAATGTCATCATAATCTTCTTTTTTTTTGTAGCTCTGTAGAACCAGAAAGGTGTGTCTCATATTTCGATTATTTCTTTTTCCATTTTAATGACTTCTTATTTGCAACATTTGAACCTCTACATAGTTTTGCCGATGACAATGTCTTTCGCAACCAAATATTGCTGTTACTCCTTAAGAAGTACACAAACCAACTCGACAAAATATTTTTTTAATTTCAGTCCATCAAAATTTGAGTCCAATGTATTAGCAGTGAGTTAGGTTAGGTTAGGTTAGGTTTGTTGTGAGTGGGTCTCGTAGACCCTCCACTGCGGCCATCAGCAGGCCTATTGTGGCTCACGCCTAATTATATTTCACCCAATAAGTTCAGTCTCTTAATGAAACTGATAACTTTATTGGGTGAGAATGTGTCCAGATCCTCTGGCAGCAGCTGCCTTTTGCCAAATATTGAGAATCGGATCCTTTCCACAGCGGGACAGGTGCATAAGATGTGGTCTGCCTTCTCATCATCCTCCAGGCATAGACGGCACTCAGCGTTTTCCGCTAGGCCGAGTTTATGCAGATGATGGTTTAGTCGGCAGTGCCCGGTATATAGGCCTGTTAGAGTTTTCAGGTTTACCCTGTTTAACTCTAAAAGTTTCTTAGCTCTTGATTCCAAAGGGTATTTTATAAACGCCTTCGAATGAACTAATCCTGGTAACTCTTGCCAATACTGGAGAGTTTGCCTTTCAGCCCAGGTGGAGATAGCCATCTTGGCAGTACTTTGCCAAGTATTGGTTCTGGTCCGATGAATCGTGATCCCGCTCCATCTCTGGCTAAGGAGTCCGCTATTTCGTTACCTTCTATACCAGAGTGGCCGGGTATCCAGACCAGAGTCACTTTGTTGTTCTTGCTCAAATGATGTAGAGCTTTCTGACAGTTCCATACCGTTTTGGAGTTACACCGGTAGGAGTCAAGAGCTTTTATAGCTGCTTGGCTATCTGAGAAAATTTTTATTGATCTGCGTGTAAGATGCATATATTCCAGCCTTCGTACACAGAGTTCAATGGCATGAACCTCAGCCTGAAAAACAGTTGCATGAGTACCTAGGCTTGAGAATATCCTCACCCTTGATCTGTAGCTATGTACTCCGGCTCCTGTTCCCTCGGGAGTTTTGGAGCCGTCTGTAAACCAACAACTGTCTGCCTTCAGTAGGTCGGCTTTATTCCAACCCCACTCCTCTCATTCTGGAGAAAGGATGTTGAAGGTCAGCTCGTAGTTGGTCATGGTAGGCATAGTATCCGAGGGCATTCCCAGGATGCTGTGATTCTCTATGTCATCCAACAACCTGTTCCGCTCCATGATACTAGTCTGCGGCATATTAATGGGCGCTTGTTGCAGTCTGTAGGTTGCCCACCTGGCCTATTAGCAGTGAGTAGTCAAACATTATCATATTAGGTTATGATTTATCTAATTTGTTTAATTTATGAAAATATGTACATATTTTTTTGTCAATAAAACATTTTATTAAGGTTTACAAAAAATTAGGTACAATTTTTCAAAATTTAAAAATTAAAATGTTGGTCTAGACAGTTTGATGTAAAGCTGTTAACAAAAATATACACCAAAATATTGTATGTGCTGTTCTAACAGAGAATATTATATTAAATCCAGTGTGCTATTTTATGTTGATATGCTCTGTATGCTTTGATAAGCGATTTTTATCAGATTGTATTTGAATCGTGACGGTATGACAAACATGTTCGTGTGAAAGAAAACCCCTTGGCTATTGATGTTGTCAATGTCAACATTGTTCTAGAGAATTATTGGCATATTTGCACCTCAACCCTAAAAATACATTTTATGCTAAGCCGCTAGAAATACGTTAGCAGCAAAATCCACTTTATATGACGAATGGAAAAATTGGTCAGTGTTTATGAACGATATAAATATTTAGAAAATCAATGTTGATTTTCCATGAATTTTAAAATATAACATGCTATGCTTTTGCAGTAATTTCGAGATCTAACTAATAAAGTAATTTATATGAACTATTCTAGTGTAGTAATATAATAAATTAAATTATCATACATACATTATTTAAAAAACTGCTTTTAAAAAGTTATGCGAAAGTTTGTAACTGTCGGCCTAAAATATTTCTTAACACCTACATATTGTGCCAAAACTACATTTTTGTAATACTTAGCATCCGGTGGACCATAGCTGAAAAAATAATTAGATCTACATCTGAGACATTAACAAAGAAAAATGGCAACATCGTACGTTATTTAAAAAATATCACACCTACAAAATGTTTGATCGCATACCACATTTCTCAAAAAAAAAAAATCACAAAAGATAACACAAATTTTTGTTTTCTAAATGGAATACCGTGTAATTATTAGATATTAGAATAGACTTTTCTAACCAATTTTTTTTAATTTTTGCAACGAAAAATAACGTATTTACCAACTAAATTTGATAAATTCTTTCCAATTTTTGTAAAAAAAAAAAATTGCATAAAATTGACTAACACAGTAACTCATATATAAGCTTATTATCAAATGATTCTAATAAATAGACAATAACAAGTATGTAATATCCAGACACTTATCTGAAAATGTTATTAATATAAATATTTAATGAGGACATTTTTTAAATATTTCTTATCTCATAAAAATATGTTTGTTTAATTTTGCTCTTCTTGAATGATCTTTAATTGTTTCAATTTTAAAATGGTTTTGCTTCATTCATATATTATGCATCAATGTATACATATGACACTATTGTACAAACTGGCCTTACTGTTAGTTTAATTACCCTGTTTAGGTCTTATTTAACTGATCTCATATTGTACAGTATCATGGCTACCAGTCTGTCAATGTTACCGAAACTTCGAGTGTCCCCCAAGGTTCGATTCTTGATCCTCTCATGTTTGATATTTTTATTAATGGCATCGTTACTAATTGGGATGTGCGTTTTCTCTTATACACAAACGACCTAAAAATATTTTGGGAGATGAAACCTTCTCTTGATGGTGTCAAACTGCAAGATCTTATAATAAATTTATGGTGTCTTGACAACCTACCTCTTAATGCCAGTAAATGTAATATTATTGTAATAATATCGTATAGTGGCAAACATGATTTGCTACATTTGATTCTCGCGTCTTAAGTGTGTTACTTTTGCCCAACTCATATCAACTGCCCATTCTTGTGAAAATTTTAAATCTTGATTGCTGTCGACTTTCGTTAAATCTAAATTGGAATTGTCTGTGTCGAGCCTTCCTCCTCCGCTGGAGAGTCCAAAGGCGCTTTTTCAAATCCTTCTTTACCGCGGTTCATCCCCTCAAATTTTATGCACGTTTAATTTTTGTAGGATATTTGTCTTTTTTTATGCAAAGTCATCGACAATGATATTAAACCTGAGATCGTAGCTCGACTTGATTTCTATGTACCCAGACGGGTCTAGCATTTTATGAGCTAGAAAACCTGGACTAATTTCCCCCTAAAACGATTACTGTATTTTATCATATCGTAACTTATACTTTTACAATAGAACTGATAATAAATAAATTTCTCTGTGGGGTTTTACTTATGCTTTTCTGTAATTTTGTAATAGGCGAACAAATTACCCTCTGAAAGTCGTTCAGAAATTGACTGACTAATCGTGTTCGGCATTTAATTTTAATTGATAATATACATCAAAAGGAACGCGGCCATCTTCATGGAGGAATTATCCAAAAATGTCGCGATTTAAAAGTAAATAAAAATATATGGTCGTCTTCCTTTTGAGGTATACTATCAATTAAAAATTAAATTAGCCTCGAACGAGATAGTCGGTCAAATCCAAAAATAACTTGCTTACCTATAAATATTTATTATTTTATGACCGCCCTCATTGTAGTGTTTTCTGTTTTTTTATATTTTGTAGATTATCCTGTAATTATTGGGCGCTTAACCCGTTGGGTATTTTATTATAAATGAATAAAGATCTATCGTTTATTTCGATGTTTCCTTGGAGGTGAGGTGGTGACATAAAAAAACCAAAACGCATTTACTCGGGAATTAGAAATACACAGCACTGTTTTGGAAACAATCTTGTTTAATTTATACCTAAACGATCTATTGAATTAACATCTAGAGGAAGGATTGTTAGTTTTGCAGACGATACCGTTCTAATTTATACAAGAGACTTGGATCAAATTAAAGCAAAAAACACAAGCACATTTATGTTTGGTTTAATCGCCATGAGCCTGTGTGATTTATGTGAGAATTTTTTGTTAACCCAATCATCTTTGATGCATATTCCGGAGCAAACAAAAATTGTCTTAGAATTATAATAGATAAGAAAAATTAATACAAAAATTATAAAGTCAATCTACCTGCTTAATCGAAGTATTCTACAAACATTTAGCTAGGAGTAAATATTCAGTTTGCTATACGCGAATCTTTAAAGAAAATATCATCCTTAAGAAATTGTGGATTTAATCCTAACTCTTATGTTTTCTTTTTAAATTGTTACTCTGATGAAATCCTATCAGTAGTCAGTAACAAATTTGTTTTTATTGGGTCTGTAACGTATTTATTAAGTAGTTATTATGTATTATACATTTATGTAATTTATCTACCGCCACACCTGTCAGCAAGTGATTTAGAACTATTCTTAGATATATTTGGGCATATGATAAGTGATCAAAATAATGTCTTAATAATGGGCGATTTTAATGTAACCACTTTTAATGATGAAAGTGCCTCTGAAGTCAGGTCTCAATTAGTTAGAAATTTCACTCACTTTAATGATCTTAACCAGAAAAATAAGATATCAAATGCAAATGATCGGCTGTTGGATCTAATCATGACAGACATACAATGTAACGTAATTCATGACAATGCAGCATTGGTTAGAGAAGATACACATCATCCCGCGCTTTATATGACTTTGTCGGCGAAATTTTCCAAGCAAACAATATTTGCCAGCGGTGATGCTATTAAATCTTATAACTTTCGTAAAGCGAATTTTCCATTATTATATGAATCTTTACTTAACATTGATTGGTCATTTCTCAACGAATTTTCAGACGTAGATGCAGCTTGCGAGAGTTTCTATCTTAAATTATATTCGTTATTTAATTTATATGTTCCTCTACATAAAAGTAGAAAACGTGTGTATCCTGTGTGGTACACTCCTGAATTAATAACAAATATTAAACTTAAGAACTTTTACAGAAATAAACATAGAAAGACAAATAATCATATCTATTTAGAAGATATCAAAAGGTTTCGTGCAATAATAAAAGCTCAAATCTCTGAGGTTACAATATATATATAAAAAAAATTGAAAATAGTATCATAACAGATTCAAATCAATTCTGGTCTTTTATCCACAACAAAAAAGGCACAACACGTATACCAGGTAAGATGCACCTTAATAATTCTATTCCATACGATACCCCTGACAATATTGTAAATGGTTTTGCAAATTATTTTAATAGCGTTTTTATACAAGATAATGTTGACTTCACTAGTTTGATTAATAAATTAAGTAATATGCATTGTATTAACATCAATTATTTTACCGAGGAAGTCATACAAACTTCAATAAAGAAATTAAAAAATAAAATGACAGCCGGTCATGACCTAGTTCCAAGTTATTTAGTTAAGGAATGCTCTGGAGTTTCCATTAAACCGTTGGCTATAATTTTTAATTTGTCATTACGTATGTCTGAATTTCCAAATTGTCGGAAATTAGCCAGAGTTTGTCCAGTGTTAAAAAATGGTGATAAAAGTAATTTAGCAAATTACAGGCCCATTACAATTTTGTCTAATTTCGCGAGGGTCTTCGAGATTTCCATATACAATCACGTCTATCCTTCAGTAAAAAAATCGCTCTCAATTGATCAACATGGTTTCATGGAGCAGCGCTCAACTGTAACTAATTTAGCCCTAATTATGCAAAAAAATATCGGAAACCTTAGATGCGCAGGGACAGGTGGACGTGGTGTATACGGATTTCTCAAAGACCTTCGATACTATTAATCATTCTATTATAATATCTAAACTCGCATATTTTGGGTTTTCCTGCAGTTTGATTAATTTCTTTATTTCCTACTTGGATAAATAGATTACAGTACGTAGCATACAATGGGTTTAAGTCGGATATGTATACGGCTACGTCTGGAGTTCCGCAAGGCTCCAATCTTGGACCGCTTTTATTTCTTCTCTTTATTGATGATGTCACTAAAGTGATTGACTGTTATAAGCTTCTGTTTGCAGACGATCTAAAAATATATGCTAAGATTAATACAATACAAGATTGCTTGTTCTTACAATCTCAGGTTAACTTGCTTATAGAATGGTGTACTACTTCCAAACTGAATCTAAATGTATCTAAGTGTAAAGTCGTAAGCTACTCGCGAAAGAACAAGCCAATTTTATATGAGTATTCTCTAAACGACCAAGTGTTAGATAGACAAAATTCAACAAAAGATTTAGGCATACTGTTTGATAATAAATTATCTTTTGCCGAACACATAAACAATCTAGGACTATCATCATCAAAAACTTTAGGTTTTATTATCAGAAATTGTAAATCTTTCACTAACGACGCTGCGTTGAATGTTCTTTATTATTCACTTGTACGTTCCAAATTGGAGTATGGATCTCTAATTTGGTACAAAATTTATGAGAACCATTCAACATATCTCGAATCCATCCAAAGAAAATTTTTAAAATTCTTAGCTTATAAAAATGATCGTGTATATCCTGGTCGAGGCTTCAACCACGAATTACTTTTATCCAGATTCGAGATGTCATCATTAAAGACTCGACGGATTATGAACAGTTTAATTTTTCTCGACAATCTGCTTCATAATAAAATTGACTGCTCACCACTACTTGAACATCTTAATTTTAGAGTGCCAACTTTCAATTCCAGACAAAATATCACTTTTTATACACCTAATGCAAGAACCAATGTCATTAAAAAGTCGCCTATTACGTTATGTCACATAATTTTAACTGTATATCTGATCTGTGTGATATTAATCTCTATTCAGTTCTATCCTTAAAAGAAACCATTCATAGACACTTTCATCCATAGCTTAACTATCCCACCATTATTGTTATGTTGCCTACTTTATTGAATACTAATTATGTTTATAACTCGATCTAAACTGCTGTCATTATTATATTATTGTCACCCTCCAGTGCTATATTATTATAGTTATATGTATTACTTTGTTTAAGTTAAGTCTACTATGTATCCTTATAATATAAAAATTTTTTTCTTATTGTATTTCATACATTTTGTCCTGTAAGTGGATTTTCTGTTGGGCAAATAAATAAATAGTATTATATTATTATTATTTAAATAAATGACCATATCAGCATTAACTTAATCTCACACCAGGATCTAGAGTTATCCTTACCGAGAGAAGTACTTTCTCGTTTAAGTGTGGACTTCGCTACTTATTTTATATATAACATTTTTTATTAATTTACTAACACTTGTTATTATCGTTTAATTTGCTTATCAAACTCTCAATTTCTTATGTCAAGGAACCTGCCAAGAGTAAACCAATTAGTGACTGAACCCAAAATGCGTTTTGACATCACGTCAAAAACGTCAACATTCTGACAAATCATTACACTTTTCAAAATTTTATGTGGAAGTAAATATGTTAGTAAAATGGTAAACTGTAGGTTGTCATGCCCTCCCCCGTTGCTAGTATCCATCAAGTTAACCCAGCCGGAAATGCAACACAAACACCGTGCGCCCAAGCTGGTATCGATCCCCAGAAAGAGAAGAAACTCTCCGTTTTAGAATCCCATGGCTACTATTTGGGCAAAACCATCGGCAGTGGGTCATATGCCACTGTCAGGGTAGCTCAGTCTGAGAGACATGAAGGAAACGTAGCCATCAAAATAGTAAGTAAGTTTTCAGCGCCAGCAGATTATCTAAAGAAATTTCTGCCAAGAGAAATCGAAGTTGTGAAAGGTTTGAGACATGCAAACCTGATTAGATTTTTACAAGCCATTGAAACTACACACAGGGTGTATATCGTAATGGAATATGCAGAAAATGGTAGCCTTCTGGATATTATCAGAAAGGATCAGTACATTGATGAAACCAGATCTAGGAAGTGGTTTCGACAGTTGGTTGATGCAGTTGATTACTGTCACGAGCGCGGGGTAGTTCACAGGTAAATATTTACACAAAACTGGTTTTAATTTGACATTTTGGAATTCAATCATAATTTTAGTAATGAAAAATTACGGCTAATTTATTAGTAGCTACTTCCTCATGCACATGACTATAGCTTCAGGGTTAAAATAATGGCTATTCCATACTGTTATCTATATATCTTTGATATAATTTTGTATTTAGTGTTAAAAAACTATCTAAATTAAATTCACTTACCTATATACAGGGTGTCCCAACCAAAAGTAGGCACCCTGAATAACTTTGGAGATAAAAAATTTTTTCAAAAATTGGTGAAACACGTCGACCTTGTTCCCAAGAGGGACATATCTTAATGTAATACTTGTATACCTATCATCATCCCTCTACCCTACACGGCCACCCCCTCAAAAAAATTCAAATGGCAAGAGAAGTCGAGTGATACATCTTTTGAAAGATTTTTTCAATTCCCTACATAACTGTGTATTTTTTTTAACTTTTATCGATTCGTTCTTAAGGAAAATAATTTTATTTTTGATGATTACACATTATCGAAATCGTTTAAAAAAATCTAAAATACACGGCACTGGGTATTGGAATTTATAAAAAAACTACATTTTTTATTGCTCTCAAATGAACACGAGGTTTTTCGACAAAAAATACTTTTCTTGTCAGTTTAGTTTTAGAATAATAAAAGACTCATAAGTATTTGATAGTCCTTGAATATTAATTTCTTCACAACCAATTATAAATCGAGATACATTTTACCAGAGTGAGTTCTCAACATGGTTCCTTCAGGAGAGAATAGAAATTGTCAGCATTTATTTTTTTAAAAACGATAAT
The DNA here is from genome assembly GCA_029963845.1 of Rhamnusium bicolor. Taxonomy (NCBI): domain Eukaryota; kingdom Metazoa; phylum Arthropoda; class Insecta; order Coleoptera; family Cerambycidae; genus Rhamnusium; species Rhamnusium bicolor. The sequence continues at coordinate 157,613 of JANEYF010003585.1, forward strand.
TGTGCTAGAACTACGGAGCGCATATTCAATAGAAATCACCCAGATAGAAGGGTTGGTTCTCAGTATGTTTTACAATTATTGACAAAATTTATGGAAACAGGTTCTGTAGGAAACAAAAAGCATGAACCTCATCGACCGATTAGGAATGAAGCAGTCGAAGTGGCAATTCTGGGTCATTTGCAGATTTATAATACTCAATCGATCAGGAAAGTAGCCGAGGTTTCCAGTGTATCACAAAGCAGTGTTCATTGAATTGTAAAGACCCACAAATTTCATCCATATAAATTTAAATTGGTACACGAATTAAACGAAGATGATCCCGATCGTCGGCTTGAATTCTGTGAGATTTTTAGTGAACAATTAAACGGTAATGCCAATCTACTGTACAATACGTGTTTTTCTGATGAATCGACATTTCAGTTAAATGGGGAGGTAAACAGGCACAATTGTAGGTATTGGAGTGAAACCAATCCACATTTGTTCATGGAAACTCATACCCAAAGGCCTCAGAAGTTAAATGTTTGGGCTGGCATCTTAGGGGATCACATTGTCGGGCCGTTTTTTATTCCTGACAATTTAAATGGCGAAAGGTACCTCGATCTGTTAGAAAATAACTTTGACCCAATGATTACCCAAATCCTCGAAGAAGTCGATAATCTTTTAGAGTGCCAACTGTTTTTTTAACAGGATGGGGCACCCCCACATTTTGCTATAGCAGTCTGTCAATTTTTGGATAATCGGTTTCCTGAGCGATGGATTGGAAGAAGAGGTCCTGTGGAGTGGCTCGCTAGGTCACCCGATTTAACTCCCTTGGATTTCTTTCTGTGGGGAAATTTGAAATCGAAGGTATTTGCAACAAAACCCGCATCTCTGGAAGAGTTCGTGAAAAAATTGTTCGAAAATGCCGTTTATTGACTCCAGATGTGTTCAGACATGTTCGTACAGAATTTCAAGACAGATTATACAACTGTATAGAAGTCGGTGGGGGTCATTTTGAACAATACATACGATAATTTAAACTGCTTCTTTTATTTTTATTTCCCGAACCTAAAATAATGAAACAAGGAACGAATCGATAAAAGTTTAAAAAATACACAGTTATGTAGAGAATTGAAAGACTTTTCAAAAGATGTATCACTCGACCCCCTTTGCCATTTGAATTTTTTGAGGGGGGTGGACGTGTAGGGTAGAGGAATAATGATAGGTATACAAGTATTACATTAAAATATGTCCCCCTTGGAAACAAAGTCGACGTGTTTCACCAATTTTTCAAAAAAATTTTATCTCCAAAGTTATTCAGAGTGCCTACTTTTTGATTGGAACACCCTGTTTAATATAATTTTGTTTACCTGTTATTATTGATTATATTACTCATATAATAAATTTATGCCTTGAAATTAGTTATTTCCCTGAGTTATGAAGACATGCATTGGTAAATCCTATCCCAAAAATAAACAATCCCGTTGAATTAACCGACTTGCCCCTATTAATTTATTGCCAGTATTTTGCAAGCTATAAGAAAAAATTGTTCATATACAAGTCTCTGAGTTCTTGCACCAAAATGATATAATTTTCTCAAATCAGTCCAGTTTTCGCAAATTACATAGCACTACTACTTCACTTTTAAACCTTAGTGATAATATTATTAGAGTGTTAGATTCAAAATTATGCATGGTTATGGTATCCTTACATTATTCTAAGACTTTTGATAAAATTAACCATAAGTTGATGAGCTCAAAATTAAAATATTATAGATTTAACGCCACAGCTATAAACTTTTTCACACATTATCTGCATAATCGTCATCAGATGGTATCAATGGGTGGAGAAATATCTGGTTCAACAAATAGTCTCAGGAGTACCTCAAAGCGCCATTCTCGGGCCCTTATTGTTTCTCATATACACTTCTGAAATATCTAATGTAGTACAAACTTCAAGCCTTTAATTTTATTCAAATGACACACAGATCCTCCACTACTTTGCACCTGACGACATATTGCAGGCAAAGGATAATATAAATAGTGATTTACAGTCAATTTGTAAATTTTCTGTTGGTCATAATCTAAGCATAAATCCCAAAAAGTCCACATTATTGTTATTTTGCCCAGATAATAAACGTGATTTTATTAAAAATCACCTTGACATTAGAATAAACAATGAAACTGTCTCGTTTTCTAATCATGCCCGTAATTTTGGTGTCATAATAGATGAAAAATTACGATTTGATAGCCACGTGAAAAATTTGCTGCAGAAAATATATGTAAGATTAAAAGTTCTTTATTTTTTTTTTTTATTTAACTGCTTATTTACAATCTACTTACAATACTGAAGTAATAAGTAAATGTTATGATTATGAATGACAGGGGAAGAGAGATCGTCCAATGACCATTCACTTGTAAGTACCACTTCCGGGTTATATTTGACAGGAGCTAATTAATCTCATTCATCAGCTGTAGGTCTGTGGGCCACTGTCTTCTGAGCCTCCGTGTTACGTTTGGTGGGTTTTTCATTTCTTCAACCAGGTTATTTTCATGCCCTTCTAAAGTTTCTATATAGTGGGTTGTAAGTCTCTTGATCTCATCAACTACAAATGACACAACCATCGCAATATTCGCGGATGATACAGCGGTGTTATCAATAAATAACGACCCAATAGTGGCATCACATCAACTACAACATCACCTAAATATCCTGCAAACCTGGTTTAGCAAATGAAAAATAAATATCAATGAAACGAAATCTGTACAAGTAACATTTACCACAAGACGCACAAATGTCCACCAGTATTATTGAACAATACTCAAATTCCAGTTCAAACTGAAGTGAAGTACCTAGGGCTACACTTAGATCAAAAACTCAGTTGGCAAAAACATATTAAAATAAAACGCCAACAACTAAACTTAAAATTTAGACAAATGTCATGGTTATTGGGACGAAAATCCAAATTATCGCTAGAAAACAAGATTCTCTTATACAAATGCATAATGAAGCCCATTTGGACGTATGGCATTCAACTGTGGGGATACACAAAACCATCCAATACAAAAATTATACAAAGAATACAATCCAAGATTCTACGCTCCATAATCAATGCACCCTGGTACGTATCTAACCACACCATACATAATGACCTGCAAATACCATTTGTCACTGACGAAAAGTTCTTTATGCAAATAAGTGTCTCTTAAATTTTAAACTAAGAAAAAACTGTGTGAGTCCTTAGTTATTCCTTTATTTAATTATTGTAATATAATGTATTATCCATGTTTAGATCAGACCATAATTCAGGTGTCTCAAAATGCATGTGTTGGATTTGTTACTAATCTGCGAAAGTTTGGTCATATATCAATTAAAATATCGGAATTGGGGAGGTTAAAGCTGCACAAATTGGTTGAGTATCATTTTCTTGTATTTGTTCATAAACTTCTTCAGTCATCAACCCTAATATATCAGCGTCAAAAATTAATTCACGGATATAACGTTCATGATACGAATATTAGAAATCCTTGACAGCAATCTGAACGTAATGTCTTTACAGCGTTTTAGATTAAGTATTAAAGCTTGTCATTTTGCATACTGTCATCTACAATGGGAATTTCCACATATTTGTTTTTTCTTATTCGATAGTATTTGTAACTATGAGCTCACAAACTTTTTCCGGATTCTTTTGAGCCCTGGAAAGGGGTTAAAAATATATCGAACTTTTGATTTTAGTCTCATAACGTCATCCGACTAGGTTTGGCGCCAAACACAAGCAGCCAGTGAAAGCGACTGTGTGATTGGTGATTACTTATTCAAGTATAAATACAACTATAAATTCATTCACGTAGAATTTTTTTACCTTAGTACGAAGAGAAAACTTTATTTGTACCTGTTTTAGAACTTCGACATTTAAATTTAAAAAAAAAAACCAAAATCGAATAAGTTAGGTTATGTTATAGATATATTCTACGTTGCTGTTACGGAATTGATAATTGAAAACAAATATTAATTATAATAATCACTCTTACTTATTTTTAACTTTCACCTGATTACGATGATTTTATTTGAATAGTATTGGAGAGTGCATTTTGTTAAAAAATCGTAAACAAATTTACCGTTTAAAAAAAAAATTAAATTATAACTAATGAATAGCAATAGTAAATCAATAACAATAAACTTTTATAATTTTTTCTGTGGCTAATTTTTTTTTTTAAGTCCACTACTGATTACATAAATATTGTAGAATCATATACAATAAAAAGAAATTCAACTTTTAATATAGTGGGACATCCCCATTACGTCTGATTTGATATCGTGTGAACAGCATGACTTTATGAGGGATAGGTCCACAGTGACTAACCTTTTGTGTAAATCCTAAAGAGAGAGAGAAATTGGTAATAATCTCTTGTCGATATAGCCAAGTTGATGATATATAAACTGATTTTGTTAAAGCATTCGATTGACTTGACCATGGAATTTCATTGAACAAATTGGATACTTTCGGATTATCTAACCCTCTTGTGCACCTTGTCTCTTCGTACTTGAAAAACAGATACTAGTTTGTTTTCATGGTACCGTGGTTACAGGTCTGAGGAATTTCGGCAATTATCTGGGGTACCGCAAGGTTCGATCCTCAGACCTCTCCTTTTTATCATGTTTATTAACGATATTGTGTTAGACTTATCTGTACATTATCTGATTTATACAGATGGTCTTAACTCATTAAGTGCTACTGGTGCATACGATGTGCCTGTACAAATCCTTTGGCAATGTTATAATGAACACCGTAATATTTTTTAAAAGCCTGTTATATTCACAGAGACATTAAATGTGAGAACATGCTAATGGACCTCGAATGGAATATCAAACTCTCAGATTTCGGATTCGCCAGAGGCCACATAAGGACGAAAAACGGCCAGAGCCACTTGAGCGAAACATACTGTGGAAGCTATGCCTACGCCTCCCCAGAGATTCTAAGGGGCATCCCCTATCAACCACAGCACGCCGATGTTTGGTCGATGGGAGTGGTACTGTTCGCCATGGTATTTGGTAGGTTGCCGTTTGATGATAGCAACTACAAGGAACTGATAAAGCAGGTTTCTAATAAAGTGAATTTCCCAAAAGAACCGAAAGTTTCGGTTAATTGTAAATCTTTAATAAGCAAAATTTTGGCACCGTTGAAGTCCAGAATAAGGATCACCGGTATCAGAAACGACTCTTGGTATACTTTTGATGCTCCAGGTATAGTAACTTTTTTTTGTAAACGGAATATATTTTTGCTAAATTGGTTGCCATGCACTCTTTGTGGTAGTAACATCGGGTGCTTAATGCTTATAGTAAGTTTTTGCTATTTATAAAATACGTTGTAACATTGCTAAACAACTTTATGACTGGATTTCATTATATAATGATTGTAGCTGTACCTAATGCGTGGCCATTTCAGTCTCCAGATTTAAGTCCATTGGATTACGTTTTTTGCGAATACCTAAAAAGTTTGATATACAAAACTCCAATGGACAAGTTACAAATTCGGAGTCAGAATATTTTATTTCCTCACAGATTTTGGAATTAGGTTCTATTATATACACTTTTTCATTTTTCAAATATCAGTCATGTTTAAGGTACCAGTAAGGAAAAAAGAGACTCAACGTCTTCTGAATCAGATAATCAAGATAGAAAACTATCTGTCGGAAGTAAGGAAATCATACCGCCGAATATTATAACCAAACAAAAGTTAGACGCCGAAGCAAAGCCTAAGCCCAGATCTAGAAAGGATAGTACAGACGATGAGGCTATTTTAAAGATGGAGGAACCTGAACACAAAAATGAACCGGCTAGTTCCTCTCCAAAAGCAGTGCAGTCACCGCCCATGGACAAAACTGTTCAAAAGTCGGACAAAAAAACTGAGACTAAAAAATAGATTTTCCTATGTTGTGTCAATTGGGTAATAAAAAGTGTGTAATTATTGAGAATATTTCATTTCTTCAGCAAAATAGTTTTAGCCATCAAGAGTTTTAATTATTTTATTTTATTTTATTTTACATACATGTGCCTAACAGAATTACATTCCATTTACAGGGTCGGAAGTAAGGCTGGGAATTTTCCAGATTTTAGTATTCGAATATTCGTTCGAAAAAATAATCGAATATTCGAGCTCTTCGAATGTTCGAATATTCGGATTATTCGAATTATTCGAATAGGTATTCGAATTATTCGGATATTCGAATATTTGGATATTCGAATTATTCGAGTATTCGGATATTTGAATAATCCGAATTAATCGAATAGGTATCCGAATAATCCGGATCCTCGAATATTCATTATTAATAGGTATAGCACTGAATACTAGTGAATAGTGAATACTCTATTTGAGTATTTGGTTGGATAGACCACAATAATAGTCATGACGTAATCCACTAAGCAGCCAATGATTTGCTTTCCATACCAACAATAGGGCATGTCTCCTGTACATGTGCTTTAAGGGTCAGAATTATTTAGTTAGTATTTTATTTTAGGATTAAGGCGCTATTGTTCACATTTAACTATTGAAGCTTAAATAAAACGAAAACAGAGCTAGTTTATTATACTTCTGTGTCATAACTATTTCGAAGAAAAAAAAGGGGTCTTAAAAATAAATGTTTTTTTTTAAAAAGGGGGGGGGGGGGGAAAAAAAAAAAAAAAAAAAAAAAATTCCTTATTTACAGGTTTTCTAAAATTTAAAATTTAATTTTAACCCTTGCCTTAGTACAATAAGAATAAGGTCGAGGTGAGAAAGGGATGGAATAGTTTAACTGGGAGTAAAACGTGTCACTAATGTGGTCTATTTATATATTTGGATTTTAGAATAGGTACCTACCTATACCTACTATCTACTTAGTTTGGTTGGATGCATACTGCATACCTATTGGTACATAATTTAATAATGTATTTTAATATTTAAATTTACTCAAAGATAATCGAATATTCGAGTTTTCAAATATTCGAGTATTCGAATATTCGAATATATTCGAGTATTCGAATAATCTCCCATTAGAATAATTCGTATTCGAATACTCGAATATTCGAATACTCGAATTATTCGTATTCGATTCCCAGCCTTAGTCGGAAGGAGAGTACTAACATAATTTATGTATATACATATAATATATAACTTACATGTTATATATATCATATGAAATTAATAATACAAAGTAAGGTGATTAATTAACAGAAATATCTGATATGGCCGGCACATAACTTTCTTATACCAGTACATGTCATCATGATCTAAAAAAATTATTCTATTCCATTCTTCACTTACCTCAATTAAATTTTAATAGCGAACCTTGAAATGTTTCTTTAAAATTTTTAAATCATTAACTATCAGCGTTGTTCGATACTGTTAATAATAATTCATGTCATATATTAATAATTTCTTCTTATTGACATTGACATTTTTGTAACCAAATTAGACATTTCAAATGTCAACGGTTAAATTTATTCTAACCCCATTTTATGAGGTCAAATGTGTAAAAAGTTTCAGTTTACATCAGCTTTATTTAAGTAACTGGAAAATATATTTTATTGGCTTGATATAGTAGACATGATTTATAATCTTTCATCAAGAATATATTTTTTTGTAAAGGCAAATACAAAAAAGTTTGGGTCCCGTGGACCCCCTTTCAGCTGACCAATTTTGCTCATCACCGAATTTATCATTTTCTTTGGCCTTTACAACATGTGTACCAAATTTGAGCTAGATCTCAACAACTGTGACTTCTATCGCGATACTACAGACATGCAGACAGATTTTTTTTCCATAAAGTTATGTTTTTTCAATATAATTTTTATTTTTTTTCCCGAAATTATACCATTTTTTTTTCTTTCATTTATTATGTCTCTTCTGGTAGTACCACATTCACCAAATTTAATCTGTGAAAATCTTAATCGCCATTAGTATTTTTTTGAGTTATCGAGGCCACACACCTACACACACACACACACACACATATATACACACACATATCCACTTCATATACACACACATATCCACACATATACAGACACATATCGACATATACACACACACACGCACGCACACACAAATACATGAATTGACAGACATTATTCGGAAAATAGTCAGAATGTATTCAGGAGGGTTCAAAACGTATATATCAACCAAAATGTGGAGGTCGAAAAAAATCACGATTACTATTATACTTCCCTATATTAAGTATAAGAAAGTAAAAATGTAGAAACAAGATCTTAATATAATTTGACTTGACTATTAAAAATAAACATCTTTTTCAATCACTTGATATTACGGCACAATGTATAATGGAGAAGAAATTTTAATATTTTTTACACATTTGGTCCATATCAGGAAATTTATTTGCAAACATAAGTTAGAAATTTGACGAGATGGTGCAGCTAATATCCTGGAATAGTCTTTAAAGAAAAACGCTGGCAGACCATCAGGACTGCAGTAAATTTAAGTTTAATTTTCTTAAAAGCATTTAACACGACATGTTCAGTTACCATTGTAACTGTTAATACTATTGCTCGTGTATGTGGAATAATCTACCTTATGACTTGACAGAATATAGGAAGAGCCAAAGTTAACAGAAAATGAATTGGTAATATATTCCAGATTGCCAAGGATATTATTGTTGTTGGTCATGGTGTTGAGTAATGAACTAGATTCCTTTCTATGTTGATGTACGCCCAGAAGCCTTTTAGGTCAGTTCCTAATTTATTTTCGAGGGATTGTAAGTAATTTTATAAGATGTCCATGTTTTCCTTGCTTTTGTTTCTCAAAAATTTGAGGACTTCTTGATCAGCAGGTTTATTGGTTTTTTTATAAATGCGAGTAACCACCTCTTTACGTCTTATATTAGTAATTATATTTTTGGTAAACCTGAGAGGACACTTTCTTTTGAAGGATGAAGCATGTGTTATTGGTACAAATTTAGGAATGTTGTTATTGATATTGACATCAGCATTATCAATTTTATAGAGGTTATTCTAGATTGCCTTACCTAGCTCAGTATAGTTCGACGTAAAGTAAGCTTTTTTTGTAACTGTATGGCATCGAGCTTTGTTTGGAAGATTGTTTGTTGTGTGAATCACAATATAATTCGATATTTAGTGGTACGTAGTGCATATCTTCTTTAATCATGTAGTTATCAGATGTTTTTACAACGCAAAATTTAATAATTAATTATTATATAAAACTGAACCTAATATTTTGTTACTGGAGTTTATTATAAAATTAAATTGATGATTGAAGCTGCAAATCGTTTCTGTGTATCATAGTCGTAGAGTACAGAAGATGTACTTACTGTCGCCGGCATTCACCTTGACCGCGAAACTCTTTCTCCAGTCTAGTCTATTATGAGCTTTCGAGTTGTGTACACGTTAAGTCACTTGGGCGTATTGCATATTGTTCTTGTGTTTTTATTTTATTTGTTGTACTGTATTGTTGATATTAATTTAATAATAAAGCATGGCGGGGGTAGAAAACGGCCATTTGCTGACAAAGTGAATAAATTCATAGGTGAATTCCCGGATTTATTCTATGATGATGTTAAAATAATTTGTAAAGTGTGTGAGAAAGATTTGATGTGCTGGGATAAGCATGATTGTGGACTTCACGTAAATAGTGTACACTATAAAAATAAAAAAACTGGCGTGCCTTCGACAACACAGTTTATGTTTGATTTACTATTAATGCTGATTACCTGTGATGTTTCGCTGCACATATTCGATAAACAACCATTTCGAGAGTTCTGGAATAAATACAATACCCAGGTGAAGTTACCAAGTCGCACAACGTTATGTAACTATCTACCAACTGTACACGTAGACATGGTAAATAAGATGAAATGTGAATTAAAAAATACACGGCTGTGGTTATCTGTTGATGAGACAATAGATTGTAAAAAAATTCTATTTTAAATGTTATAGTACGAGTACTGGACCCTCTTAAACCGACAGTTCCACTGTTACTAGCTAGCAAAAGACTAAGTCAGTGTACTAGTGAAACAATTACCAGGTTGGTGCTGGAGACGTTAGAAAAATTTGAACTGCCAAAAAGTCAAGTGTTGATGTTTGTGACTGATGGCGCCTTGACAATGCGTTTGGTAGGCCGTTCTTTGCAAGAACAAGGTTGTATGTTTATACATGTTATTTGTAAAGTGCATGCTTTACATCTTGTGGCATAAACTATTCGAAAAAGTTTTCCAGAGGTGGATGCATTAATATCAAGTACCAAAAAAAGTATTTCTTAAATCTCCTAAACGTCTCCGTGCATTTCATAGCATGTGTCCCGGTATTCCTGAAACACCACAGCCGATTCTTATACGTTGGGGAACATGGTTGCAGACAGCTTTTTATTATGCTGAATATTTCCAACAAATTAAAAGCTGTGAAACTACAGATACAATATTGTTATGAGGCTGAACAGTCTATTAAGGATCGCCAAACAAAATTCGAAGATATTTCCGTTGAAACAGCTTTAAAAAATATTGCGAAGAACTATAAACCATTACATGAAACATAAAAAAATTAGAGAACAGTGCGTTGTCGTTAGTGGAGTCACTGCAAATAGTGGACGGGGTAAATCTACTGCTACACGCTATAGGTCACGAAACAAAGGAGCGCGTTAAAGAAAAGTTCGCAAGTGTGTTAAATATAGACACCGGTTTTACCAAATTAAGACAAATATGTAATGGTGCAGCCCCAGATTCGTTAAGTGCGTTCAAAAACTATATTACGTATACGTGTATTACATCAGTAGATGTTGAACGGTCGTTTTCAAAATATAAGAATATATTTTCACCAAAACGAACATCACTCATGGAGACAACCATAGAAAAATACCTGATGCTGCAAAATGGCTACACATCTTCTCCAGTTTGTGATAAGCAAGCTAGTTCATCAAGCTAGTTAAGATGGTAAGTTTTACATACATTGTTATAAATTGTAACAGTTTATTGTTTCTCGTATTAATTAATTTCGCGTACGCCACTGTCCCACGGAACATTTTTGACAGCCCTGTTGATGATCATAGAAATTACTAAAATTATTCAGTTCGATCATTTCATTCACCCAACTTGCGTCAACGGTTACACTAATCACTTGGCGTGGAATGTAATTTATATAAATCACTGAATATTTTCATTTGAGCCTTGCGAAGATATAAACAATGGGTAAACTTATTTTTGTTTTTGACTCGTGGCTTACAAATTAATGTAGGTCTTCTTTTAGACAGTTTTATCCGAACCCGTTTCTTTTATATTGTTCTGCTACTCTTTCCTTGCGTTTCATATTCCGACCTTCGTAAATTCCATTGGAAAAAAAATAGCCTGAGTCATTTTATCTAATAATCTAATTCCAATCAAACTCGAAGTTTTATTCTTTTTTTATTAATTGTAGTTCCATAATTTCAGACACAACGGAAATAACCTGACTGATTGGATCGCACTTGTCAATTATTTCTGTGACTCATACTTGATTGCTTTATTAACATTAACATCTTATGAATACGTAATATAATTTGCAAATTTATTTTACAGTTATTTGTTACTTGCTAGTTGGCAAATTAATCAACTAAAATTTAAATAAATAGCAGTACTTTCATTGTTACTATACTTTCTATTTTTACTTCTTACTGTTTTAAGAATTTCATGACAATATTATAATTTTTTTTATTTTCACATTAATAAATACCTAAATTGCAAAGGCTTGTCGATAAGACGCCGATGGTCGATAAATAATTAAGACATGTTGTAAGTAAAGCTATGTATAATGTTGTTTATACAGCGGTGGCATATGCTATGTGGAATCAACGCATTTGTGAACGCCAGTAACCACAAATTCAGAGGGTCTGCTTCTACGACTCGAAGGGTACAAGAGTTTGTGATTTAAAATTTGACAGGACATCGGTGAACGACGTGTCTGCATCTTGTTTTACACGAACTAGTATAGTTGAAAAAATATTTACAATCAGCGAAATAAAAAACACGCTTGAAACGATGGATATTGGTAGTTCCCAGGCATTAATGCATTGACACATGATTAAAGCTAACCAATTACTAAAAGTTATCTTATGAACGTTCCGATTTGTATAACACCCAAAACTACATTGGTAATTGTGTGGTTTACGGATTTTTTTAAGCCAGTTCCTATTTAGAATGCAGGAACAGCAGTTTTCCCTATTAGCGATTAATAGAGTCTCAGATAGCTAGCAAGTGAAGACCGGTTATATCCAGGAGTCTAGAAAAATTAAACTAGAAATAAAAACAAGGCAGTAACAATTTTACAAAATGATTTTATTCAAATGTATCTAGAATATAACAAATTAATATTCATTAAACGGTTATTACCTAACTACAGATTAAGATACACTTAAATATTTCCTTTTGTTTAAAAATGCCTACTGCTATTCACCCAAATAGAAATTAGCGTGTTTACCAATAAAATGCTTAACCGTGTGACAGTGGTAGTGTACCCAAGAAATTTATAAACAAAATTAACAATATGCTTACGATAAATAATCTTAACTGCATTAAATAATATTAAACTGGTCCGTTCCATTTGGCGCCCAATGTGGCGCCCAATGGGGCTCCAAATGTAACGGACCGGCTACGCAGAGGTTAGTGTGCATTAAACTTATAATATTTGTGTGGTTTCCTGACAGAGACAGTATAACAGTAGTAGTAGTAGATAATTTTAGTATAAGGTACACAAGTTTATCAGTCAATTATAACGTTTTTAAAAAGAATCCATTTTTTTTTTCTAGTAATTGATATATTATTTTAGAAAAATTGGTTAACTATGAAACCATGTGTAAATCTGTCCACAAATTAGTTGTTACTAATTGACACGTAAGCATGATTCAATATAAAAGAATTAAATAGAAACAATATCTATCATAAAGGACAATTTATTAATAAATATCTTTGATATGTGTCAGTTATTATGGATGAGGTAAGTATTAAGATTTCTTAGAAAATCAAAAATGAGTAAAATGTCTAATAAATGGATTTAAATTGATTAGATATCTACCGGTAAAGATTCTATCTATAATAAAAATATTTCAAATTGTACTTTATACCGATATTATTACCTAATACACTAAAATTAATTTATTTTAATTTTGGAATTTGACAATAATTTTCGTCTATCTTTTGTTGACCCAATTTTTTTGTTTAAAGTAATCATACTTAATATCTAAAAAACATTCTTATCTTACGTATCCAACATCAAAAAGTTGTAAAATATAAATTATGTAACATAATAACATCTATTAGTAAGCCTGAGATAATGATTTTTCTATTTATTTTTATTAAAATTTGTCTATATTTATTTGTCAGAGATCAAAAATCGTATTTTTTTTCCAATCAAAAAGCGTAGCGAATACAGAATCTCGAATTTAAAAGAATTAATGCCTGCCAAAGACTCAAAGATCAGACAAAAACATCAAAAAAATCCTGCAATATGTTCAGGAGATCTTCATGACAAGGTCTGGATTTAAATATCCAAATTCATTTCAACACAGCAAATATCACGTATCAAAGTATTGTGAAAATTAGTACGAAAATACTTTTTGATTTAATATTTAAAGAAATAAACTAAAAAAATCAATACAATGTAATAAAACTCATTTTAGTGGGAAATTTTAAACACGTTTTATGAGGCTGTAAGGCAATAAATAGGGTTCTTTTATACTAGAGTTAACAAATGAGAATTATAGTTCAAAAACTTCAAGGGCTGAAGTAAGTCTAACGCCATTGTCCGGACTGTTGTAGAATTTAAAAAGTTCTGTTAATTCTAACAACTTTAATTTTAAAAAATTTTCTTATACAAATTGTATCCTTATCATGAATATTATACCAACCTTCCGGAATTGAAAATATGTTGAGAATATTTAAAAAGTCTTCTTAAATTCTATAGCTAATAGAATATTGGAGACATAAATATTCTTTTTCATGTTCCTGAAGGGCTTGAACAAATCAGTTTGTTCAAATGTCAAGTTTACCATCCCCACTTTTACGAATAGCTAAAGGTTTTGAAAAATATTTTGGACAACCTGCAAATTTACTATTGGTGTTCGTATTGCATCTGGCTGCAAGCGAGGGTAAATTAATTTTACGGTTACAATCTGACCAGTAGTCCAGGAATCGTATTTAGAGATTTCTGTAATGCATTACTCTTTGATAAAATGCAGCTCACACACTTAATTGCAATTCGAAAAAATGTAAATCTTTTTCCTGGAATAGCGGAACTCCATTTTGGTACGCAAGCTTTCATCCTTCGGAAAAGAAAACACAGGTACTTTCGGTTCATTTATATAATTTTCTCTACAAACAGTATAGGGTATGTTTACGAACTTCTTCACTGACAATTTAATTAAGAAACACTAATTATAGCGTGAAAACTCTCGTAGACTTGGACCAACACTGAGGCCTTGTTTATAGATGGTGTTGTTCAAACTCACTTATATTTTTCAGGTAAACTCTTTAGACATCCAACTCACCTGATTTGGCTCCAAGTGATATTTCTGGAGATGTACTTAAAAACTAATATGTTCGCCAAAGACTAGACCAATCTTAAAGATTTAAAAATGAAATTGAAGGTCATGTTCGTTAAATTGCACGAGAAGGTAAGGCAGCCCATGATTTTTTTATCATTTGAAAAAAAAGATTTGTGGTTTGGAACACCCTGTAGAGACGATTTCTCTTTACTAATGATTCGGTTTTCCCACTAATTAAAACAGTATTACAGTCAATACATTTTTAACCTTTATAAGTTATATAAGTAAAATACAATATTTGTGAATTAAATAGACCGACTAAATATTCTGTGAGAAGTTTTATGTGCTACTATGTTCTGAAGGGTTGAAAGCACTTAATAAAACATTTTTTTCAGTTCTCTTCTCTCAAATACAGTTTTTACTTGTAACTATACCCTTGATAATGCTCATCTCACGGTACTTATGGAAAAGGACTAATGAAGAAATTTAATTATCTGAAATTAATTTACTGCATGTCATATTGGTCTTATATGGCCGGTTAGTTTTCTCAAAGGTTGACGTTCCGTTTTAAATGAAAATACCCAAAGGCTTTACATCCCATTTCGTGGTTACTATTTATGTTTTTCCTATACGTTATGGGATTTGTTTCCTTTTCACCGATTATTTTGCTTCCACCTGGGTTTTAGCTCTTCTGTATTCCTTGGAGACCAGATAATCTAGTGATCTGAATCAGTAGAGTTAGGCACAAATGCTTAGAAATTTATTGGACTTTTATTATTTAGATCATCTGGATCGTATAGAGAAACAGAGGTAGTTAATAGAGTAAGAAAAACACGCTTTATCAAAATTAGGAACGGGTTTTTTACCTTTCTGCGTGATGTTATTATAATAGTGCTAAAATGCGCAAATATTATTATTATCTTGTATTAGTGTCAATCAATGTTTAGGAATCCAACTACCAGGAGTACTACCGTTTGTATGAAAATTGAGAGAGAAATTTTTGCAGAAAAATTACACATATTTAACTTTGATAACTACATGATTTTCTGTTAAGTTGACACTAACAGAGGTATTTGCAAATATTCCAACAAATTTTATTTTCCCTGGCATTTATTTAAGACGGCGGCAATAGCTCAATCACTCGGAGGTGCAAAATTAGTATAAGATATCTGAGACCCAATTAAAAGTATTAAAATTAATGCCAGCTTGATCGGAATTATTCCCGCTGATATTGCCCTCTTTGACTGGTCTAAATGGATTATTATTTACATGTCAATTTTAAAACAACCTTCTTCAGTTGATCGAAATACTTTGCATAATAAAATGCTGGATTTAACCAAGTTCTGTGGAGATTCGGCAACAGTTTTTGTGAAAATCTTTTATATGTAGCTAATTTATAAAAAACTGCTTTTGTATGTACAATAAAACGATCTACACTTACACGCTTTGTTTGAATTATATCTACACATACGATACAGAGCATGGAATATACAAGTGATGTATATCAAATTGGGATATATAGATTTTAGGAGAACGGCTCACTTGATGCTCGGTCTATTCATGCCCTCTACCGAACTCCTATAGGTTAGGTTATTATTAAGCCTGGCCAAGCGATGATAGATTCAGGGTCGGGCGCAATACTAATGCCATCGCGCGCTTGTTTACGATGACGATGACACGACACACTTCAGTTGTTATCTGTCGGTCGCTGCATAGAGTACTAATAAATAATAAATAGTTGAGCGTAAAGAGTAGAAAACGACTGTACGCTGATAAAGTGAATAAATTTATCGGTGAATTTCCGGATTTATTCTATGATGGATGTAAAATAATTTGTAAAGTTTGTGATCAAGACTTAATGTGCTGGAATAAATACGGCTGCAAAATTCATGTCAATAGTAACCGCAATAAAAATAAAAAAAATGGCGTGTCTTCTTTGGAACCTCAGTTTATGTTTGATTTACTGTTAATGCTGATTGCCTGTGATGTTCCCCTGCGCATATTGGATAAACCAGCATTTCGGGAGTTCTGGAATAAATACAATCCCCAGGTGAATTTACCAAGTCGTTCATCGTTACGTAGATATGTACCAAGTGTTCGTGAAGACATTGTAAATAGTATTAAATGTGCATTAAAAAGTACACGGCTGTGGTTATGTGTTGACGAGACGACATATTGTAAAAAATAATCTATTTTAAATGTTATAGTACGTGTACTAGACCCTGTTCAACCAAAATTTCCACTTTTGCTAGCTAGCAAAAGACTAACTGCGTGTACTGGCGAAACAATTACGCGGGTGGTGTTGAAGACTTTCGAAAAATTTGAACTGTCAACAAGCCAAGTGTTGATGTTTGTGACCGACGGTGCTGCGACAATGCGTTTGGTGAACCGTTTTCTTCAAAGAGACGATTGTAGGTTTTTACATGTTACGTGTAAAGTGCATGCGTTCCATCTTGTAGCACAAACGATTCGAAAATGTTTTCCAGAGATAGATGCATTAATAGCAAATGCAAAAAAAGTATTTCTAAAATCTCCTAAACGGCTTCGAGCATTTCACATACTGTGTCCTGGTATTGCGGAACCACCAGAGCCGGTTCTTACACGTTGGGAAACGTGGTAAAAGGCAGCTTTTTATTATGCTGAATATTTTCAACAAATAAAAGCTGTGATACTACAGTTCAACCCTAACGAGGCTGCAGCTATTAAGGGAAGCCAGACAAGCGTTCAAGATGTTTCCCTTGAAACAGATTTAAAAATATTTATAACATTTTAGAGGACTACACGACGCAATAGAAAAATTGCAAAATACTTCGTTATCGTTAGTGGAATCGCTGCAAATAGTGGACGACCTAAATGCACAGCTACAGACTATAAATGACGCAAAAAATAAGCCCGTTATTGAAAAATTCGAGAGTGTATTATGGAAAGATCCTGATTTTACCAAATTAAGACAAATTTGTGATGGTGCATCTACAGCTGCATTAAGTGAGTTCACGAAGTGTTTTACTTATGCCTGTATTACTTCCATAGATGTCGAACGGTCTTTTTCAAAACAAACATATTTTTTCACCACAGCGAACATCACTTACTGAGACAACTGTAGAAACATATCTGATGCTACACAGTTATTATAGAAGTCCTCCAGTTTGTGATAACGACAACCAAGCTACTACATAAATCTGCTTAAGAAGGTGAGTTTTGTACATATTTTTATAAAGTGTACCAGTATTAATAAAACTTATTTCCATTTATTTTATTTATTTATTTATTTATTTATTATTTATCACTTAGATATACAATGTACATGTGTGAACGTCATTTAACAGTTTAATAATAATATGAGCACTAAGCTTACAAGATATAAGGAAATACATTAAAAAGAATTTAAAGCGAACGAAATAGTACAAAAACATACATCACAATATATAAAATATTTTTGTTTTTATTGTTGTACTTATTCAAGTATTATGATATGATGCATACCCAGTACGTCTCTGTAGGATTAGTGACCTTGGCCAGGCTTAGTTATTATGAGTGGGTCCTTGTGGACCCTCCACTCCTATACGACGCACCCGAATGGCAGCGCAATTTGGTGGCTCTACATACTAGAAACCTCTCTTCCCGACGGACGCCGCTTGGACTATTATAATATAGTTCCGATTTACTACAATAATTTTTTATTTATGAAAATTTCCTTCTTAGTTTATTTTCCTTATTTTAAACACGGATAATTTCGGTCAGTACTATTAATGATTGAAAGTACAGATTTAAATAACCTTTCATGAAAAGAAAAATAGGAATTGGAAACACCGAAAAGCGAAAAATAACTTTATTTGAAAGCATCATTACTTATCACCCTCTTCATCAGACCCTTCTTATCAGTGCATTAGAGTTAATATGACAAGCTTAATTAAAAAATACCGTAAATACCTCATTTCTTTAAGTTCAACAAGAATTTATTTAGAGACCACAAATACGTGCTGTTTTATCTAGATTTTCTTTGGTGTTTATGCTTAGTTTATTCAAAAAACATGTGGAAATCTGACAAACGTAATTGAAACATATTATAACTTTCAAATAAACCATACAAATTGTAGAAATCCTTTAAACATATAAAACCTCGGAGTGTGATCAGAAAAATGAAAAAATAAAATAAGTAACACCTTTGAAATTTCTTTAAATAAACTTATAAGTAGAGATGCTCACTTGCAGTAGTAAAGAAAACCAAATAGTTACAAAAAACGACGGATATGATGGATATCTGGTAGGTAGTATTGATGTTAGTCACTAATGCAGCACGATATAATGATTAAAGCTGAACAATTGCTGAAACATATATACCTAAATTTAATACACGTAGCTGCACTTCATTTGGTGGTCGAAGAAATTCGACAAAGTTATCCCGCATCCTATTTTAATAGGTACGGTTAGTTGGATACTATTATCACTATTTTCAAAAAATAAAGACTTTTGTTTTTAAGTTAAATCCAAAAGCCCTCTCCGAGCCTCAGAAACATTTCAATAATCCTGAGGTAGATGCGGCGACACATTTGATTCATAATTATACTATGTTACTGGACCGTATTCGATGGTTAGAGAATTCCTCTTTGTCATGAGAAGAATCTTCAAGTCGTTCTTAAATGGTTGATAATGATGTCAATATTTACAAAATATTTTGAAATGAGACACGGCCAGGCATAAAAGACAGGAGATCGCGATATTTGGTCCGTTTCTCCTCCTCCTTCAAGGTGATGTTTTTCTCCGCAGGTGCCGAGAACTCGATGATATACATCACCTTGAGTTGATGGTCGAGGAGGACTATGTCAGGCTTGTTGGCTTGGATTAGCCTGACAGTCGGGAACGAGTAGTTCCAATAAATCCGGCATTTCTCGTTCTCGACAACGGACTCAATATCTCCGGGGACGTAAGGCAGCACTGGTGTCTGGTCTACCCCGTACGAGCGCCTTAGATGGTAGTATAACACTCGTAAAGCCGCGTTATGTCGGTGTATGTATGCCGAAATCGCATATATGGGGCATACAGAAAGTAAGTGCATGAGCGATTCCGGCGACTGATGACAGGTCCTGTAGTTGATATCAGGAACCTCTACACGCCACACGCGGCTACGGTATAGACCAAGGTGTTGATAACACCATCATGGCAGCATCCTCGGTCTCCGACTTAAGCCCTGCTGACCTTAGAAAGGCGAAGGTCAGCCTGGTCGATAAACCCAGTGTTTCTATGTTCTTATAGAAGACACCATGCTGGGGTTTATCGACGTGCTGCCGAAACAGATTTTCCTGTTCGGCAGCTCTAATTCGGGCTTTCAGACGATTTGGCTGAAGTTCGGTGACTGACTCAACATCAGCACCACGCCGGCCTCCTCGCCTGATGTCAAATGCGAGACCGAGTTCATCTGCGGCTCTTTTTGCTGCCTTGAACAATCCTGCTCCCACTCCTACAGTTTCGTGATGTTTTACGAACCGTAAGAGGGGATCTAAGCTCCTGAGGATGTTACATGCCATACTCAGTACTACTCTGTCATGCGTACACTCCAGGTTCAAGAGTCCTCGGCCCCCCCCGGTGACGTGGGAAGTACACACGAGGAACGGACGATCTAGGATGAATACTTCTGTGAATATTCATCATCTTGCGGGTATCTCTATCTAATTGGCGCAGCTCCTCTACTGTCCACTTTACTACTCCGAAGGAGTAGAGCATAACCGGAACGGCATGCATATCACCAGATTATGACAACTAGTGACCTTATGACCCATGGTAGTGGATATTGAAGAGTAACTAAAGCCGTGATGTTCGTTTGCTTGTTAAAATCACTAGAGCCTATTCAAACTGAGTCTGATTTGCTACAGTTTCACCTTAAGCAATCCATAATAAGACTAACTGAGAGACATTTGCGCTCGCAAACTTCTTACATGCATTAGTTCAACAAGAATTAAACCTGTTTATTCAAGAGCAATTGAATAAAGAAATAGATGCAAGCACTTGCACAATACCAATAACATAATATGCTCGTTGCCACTTTCTTACAAAATCAAGTGTAAATTATTATAACATTGTTTCAGTTCAATTTCTTGCCTCCAGTTATGATACGTTGAGGAGGAGCAATTATTCCCAAACATTATATGTGGGGAGGGTTTTGGAATGATGTCAGAATTCCTTTTTGTTACAAAAAAAATGTGTTAAAATATCTGAAATATAAAAATCTGTACTTTCTTTTCTGCAATATCGAATTGATCACTCTTGCCTACAATAAATTAATATCATATCAAGTTATCTTTTTCGTGTAATGCATTAAATAATCCATTATTGCTAATATACTCCAAATAATCAATCTAATTGCAAAATCGTGACATTAATTACTGATATCAACAAAGAAGCCGGTTATTGTTGACTACATGAAAGAGTACCTAGCATCTGTCACATATTCTGTTGATTTTCGTCTAATTACAGGAATGCGAGGATTTTCAATAAAATAATCGTTATTTGCATTATTAGTGGGATACTAATAAAACTCGATTTTCAATAAAAAAAATCAGATTTGACATTTAAATAATTATTATGTATATCTGTTAAAAGTCACTTAAACAGTTTGATGCAAAATCAAAGTAACAAGATGCATGAAATTTTTTGGTACAATGGTGACAAGCCAAATGTTTTAAATAATACTTAGTTTTGTGTTTTTCTCGTTGCACGTTACGTTGAAAATCTTACCAAAATTTAGCTAAAATAGCAGAAAGCGTAACTCAGAAAGTCTTTCCTCGAACATAGAAGAAGCTGCAATCAGCTGCAATTATATCTGTGTTATTACCTGGAATATCAAGACTGAAGTATGAAAAAGTTTATGAGTGGTTCCTTAAATGGTGTGATGAGAAAAAAGTAACTACTCAAATGAATGAGAAAGTTTTGCTAGCATACTTCAACAATTTGTCGAAAAACTACAAACTGGGTTTCTATTTAATGTTGAGGGTAACGTTTCCTATGAGAAGAAATGTGTTTTATAAGAAAATACAATCAATTGATTGCATTTTTAAAAAGGCAGTTGACACCTAAGAAGTCGAAAATATTTACGAAAGATGAGATTGTTAGTTTCCTGAAAGATGCTGACGATGAACAATTCTTTCTTACTAAGGTAACTAAATCATCCATAAATTTATGTTAATTGAGAAGAGTCAAAATCTTGGTCTAATTTAATTCTTCTAATCAGCTGCAATCATGTCTGTGTTATTACCTGGAATATCAAGACTGAAGTATGAAAAAGCTTATGAGTGATTCCTTAAATAGTGTGATGAGAAAAAAGTAACTACTCAAATGAATGAGAAAGTTTTGCTAGCATACTTCAACAATTTGTCGAAAAACTACAAACCTTCCAGCCTTTGGGCTTTCTATTTAATTTTGAGGGTAACGATTTCTATGAGAAGAAATGTGTTTTATAAGCAAATACAATCAATTAACTGCATTTTTAAAAAGGCAGTTGGAGAGGCACACACCTAAGAAGTCGAAAATATTTACGAAAGATAAGATTGTTAGTTTCCTGAAAGAAGCTGACGATGAACAATTCTTTCTTACTAAGGTAACTAATTCATCCATAAACTTATGTTAATTGAGAAGAGTCAAAATCTTGGTCTAATTTAATTCTTCCATTTTTTTACTTTGGTAAAAAACTACATAATAAAAAACAGAAATAAAAAAACAGACAACTTAAATGAAAATGACATGACATGACGTAAAAACTAAATCTATGGGTCTTCATATAATTTTAACGGTAACATTATTTTTAGATTTTATTGACAACTGGAATTGCTGGAGCATGCAGAAAAATAAAGAGCTCACTAAATTTCTCTTGGAAAATGTTAAGAAAAAAAGGTTTGTTTTCATATAGAAATCCCAAACACCAAAACCAAAATTGCCCGAGAATTTTGTAACATCTGGTGGCATCTAAGGAATTGATATGGTGGAAATAATTTGAAATTGGCATTATGTGCTCAGCATGCTAATGGATTCAGGTGAGGACTATGAGCTGGTCATAAAATTTCCATTCACAACCAATTCATTGATGTAAAAAGCATTGGTTGAGATAATTCCTTGCATCTAGTAAATAGTGAGCCTGTGTATCGTTGTGATAAATGGCATATTTTCCTTGAGTTCGAGAGGACAATATCTAATACATTAGAAACATTTTGAAAATAATTTGTATACGAACTAGTTTAGTCAACAAAGAATAGCATCATTCATTCATTCCGAATTTAGATCTCAATAATGCTGTAATTCCGTTTCTAAAACATTATTATGTCATTTCAAAACAAGTTAAATCTTGTGATTATTTAATCAAATACACGTATATAGCTAAATCACTTACATACAATATGTGTAGTGTATTGATCTATTTATCATCAATTTTATAAAGGTATATCATGTCTCTATTAAAACTTTATCGCTGTACCTGACAAACTGATTGGAATACCCATCAATTATCTCGTTCCATTTTACGTGTGATTCCTAGTATACTTGATACTGGCAAAAGCAAATAATGCATTATATTATGTATATGTATTTAATAATATATTCTTCAACTAGTTAACAGATTCACAAATATTTGTAGTGAAAATTTTGAAGGCACTTCCCGAGACCCCTAAAGTTTCTGTTATAGACGCATCGGATATACATCTTAGAAAAAAAAATAATAAATCACATTTTTATTGCCGAACGCAACAAATTGTTGATATAATTTAAGGATGAGCAGCTTTAATGCGGTTTTACTTTACTTTTATTAGCCGTTAGGATTGTTAAAATGTTTCTGAGTCTTGGAAATGGCTTTTGATTGATTTGTTTTCCTAAAATACTCAGAACTGTTCTTTGTTCAATTAATCAATACATTTATGTATCGATAATCAATATAAAGCACATTAAGATGAGCGTCCACTAGATCGGTGAAACGCGACGCTGCTCCGCCACGCCAACCTAGTCAACGATCTGCTTCATAGCATTTTATTTACGACCTCCTTGATAATACTTATTATCTCATTCAATGACGGCTGTTTTAATTGTGTAATGAATGAACTCTATTACATCACTAGTGGTGTAATTTCTATTTTCTTTCAGCATATTGATGTATCTTTCGGCGTGTTAGATTTACAATCTCCATGGCGCGTCATAGTTAAAATGTCTGCTCCTGAGTCTGCAAACACGAAAGTAGAAGAACATCTGAAGCAGTGCCCAATTACAGAAAATTCTCAGGAAGTTTTGGTTTTGGTGTTTGGGATTTCTATATGAAAAACTGACTTTTCATCCTTAATATTTTCTAAAAGCAATTTAGTGAACTCTTCTTTTCTGCATGCTCCAGCAATTCCAATTATAAATACAACTTGGAAAGAATATTACTGTGAAAACTATATGAAGACCCTACAGATATAGTTTTTATCTCATATCATGTAATTTCCATTTAGTTTGTTAGTTTTTTATTATGAAGTTTTTTCCAAGATAAAAAAATAAGAGATTCAACTTAGACCAAAATTTTAGAATCTTTTCTTCTCAATTAGCATAAATTTATGGATGATTAGAGAAATAATGGGTTTTTCAATAAGAGTGATATGTCTTTTTTTTTTAATAAAACGACATGGAATTGAGGCAGAGCAAAAAATTGTATTTTATTTTGAAGTACAATCGATGCAATTATGTTTTGAAAATATCGTTCAAATAGCCGCCGTTGCTCCTCTTACAGGATCGAATCCGATGCATCCAATTTTGAAGCACTTTATTCAATAAGTCAGGCCTTATGTCTCGAATACAGCGTTCAATATTCAATTTTAATGCATAAATTGTGTCTGGCTTATTGGCATAAACCAACGACTTCAAATAAGCCCACAAAAAGTAGTCCAAAGGAGTTAAATCACAACTTCTTGGAGGCCAATTGACATTAGCATTTTTCGAGGTAATCGCCTCGCCGAACTTTTCACGCAATAAATTTGTTGTTTCATGGGCTGTGTGGCATGTAGCGCCATTTCGTTGAAATCAGATGTTAGTTAAATCAACATCATTCAATTCAGACCATAAAAAGGTCGTTACCATCGACCTGTACAGCTCACCTTTGACAGTAATGAATGGCATCTCCGTTCTCAATTTCATAGAAATAGGGACCGATGATGCCACCATGCCAGAAACCACACCAAACAGTTACTTTTACGGAATGTAAAGGTCTCTCATGTATAATTTGTGGATCTGCTTCACACCAGTAATGACAATTTTGTTTATTTACCGATCCACTGAGAAGAAAATAAGCTTCACTGAGAAAATGATTTTCTTAAAAAAATCAGCATCATTTTCAAGTTATTTTTAAGGCAAAATTAGCGAATTTACGGCGTTTGCGATGACCCAAGGACTGCAATTCTTGTGTAAGAGCAATTTTGTAAGGATGTAAACACAAATCCCTCCGTAAAATACGCCAGGTGGATGTTGCAGACAGTTTCAACTCTTGAGAACGCCTTGGAATCGATAAATTTGGGTCTTCAACAACACGCCTGAACAGCTGCAATGTTCTCATTACTTCGAGCAGTTCTTTCTCTTACTGGCACGCGAACATTGTGTAAGAAAAAGTACCCTCAAAATTTTCAACAGTTCGACAAATTGTGAGCACACTGGGTCGATTATAACGACCCTAAATTGGTAAAAATGCTCGATGAGTTGCAATAAAAGAACGATTATTTTGATAAAAA
>JANEYF010003586.1:600000-843722 GCA_029963845.1 Rhamnusium bicolor
CATCACTAGACATACTAATGGTTTTTTTAATGTAATTGATTATTTTTGAATACCTATAATATATGCGATTAGACGCCACCCAACGCCTGGAATTTTTTTCAAGGTTAAAGCTACTACTGCCGGTATCACTAATAATGACAAAGTATTTATCCCAAATAGTCTACTGCTGCTACTTGGTCTCGCTTTGTGAAACCGCGACAAAAGTATAAATAAACATATAGCATTGTTAACATAAATTTAATTTTAATCACCTCCATATGCCAACTTGGCTGGTGGAAAGTGCGTTGAGTAAAGTACGGCTATCTCGGTGTTTGTGGAAACTTCAATGTTAGTGTCATTATATCAAAAGTTTCAACCCATTTCAGAAACGAATGATTAGGAAACAACTCAGAAGGAAGAGAGGTTAGTAGTTGTCCTTATAGGCTTCGTGTATGCACTAATGTATGTAGATTTAGTAAATCAAAATCTGACAAACTTAGATGTCTCAGTGTTAAGAGTAAATACATTATGCATAAGTATAAACTTCACTACTCCAAACTAAACTTGGATCGTGAGTCAGCTGTCAGCTTTATGTATATTCACATGTTTGTAAACTTTATGATATAGTACATTCATTAGATGTGTGACTGGGATAGTAACTAGGTATGGGACTGTTAACTATTTTATATATTTGGTGTAGAATTATTAACAGATGTAATAACAATAAAACTAATAACAATAATTATGTTGGATTTCATTTTGAATGAAGAAAAAAAAGGATAATGGAAACAATTCGTTTTGTATTGTGTTTTATTGCACAATGAAATTTTGTGTATTTTTGGAGACAAACCACATTCTTATTATTATTATTATTATTATTATTATTTAGCGAAATTTATTTTTTTGACAGAAGTCTTTTTTTGGGCGTTCTTATTGTATATTTTGTATACATTTTCATATAGAAACATGTGATTAAATATATTTAAATAAAAATATCCAACTTTATCTCCAAAAAAAAAAAACCAAATTGAAAAATTAACACTTCTGATGAATATCATTCCTGTATTTTTATTTACGTCGTGTCCAATACCAAAAGTCCTAATACAATACCAGAAGTTCTAATAAAAATTTCAGTTCGATAGATCACATATTTGTAGCTTCAATTTGAAGAGGGGGCTTCAATCAACTAATGAGAACCAGCAAGTTCAAAACACGTGTCCACGGTTGCATTATTTCTGTGAATAAATTACCCGTTATTATTTCTTCTAACCTTGCTCTGTGCTCTTGAAATTTTTGTATGGACTTTTTCTTCCATTGTTATTGCTAAACTTCCTTTTCTCAATAATTTATTAAAATAACTGTTTACCATAGATTTTTACCTGCTTCCCAGTTTTCCTTAGAAAGCAACAGTTTTTGGTTTATCAGAACGATTTTTTTAAGTTTCTGAAAATGATAAAAATATATAAGCGATAATATAAAAAATAAATACTTACTGAAAACAACAAAAAAAAAACGCTGCCAATTACTTGGGGATCAGAACTTCCTCACCGTAGTAAATCTCGACGTGTTGTGGAGTTTATAATAAGAGTAATTTTTAACGTTTCAAATAAGTCACATTTTTTGACGTTCAAAAAAAGTCACATTTTGACGTTTCAAAAAAGTCGCTTTGACGTTTCAAAAAGTCACATTTTTTTGAAGTTTCAAAAAAGTCACATTAGTGGAATGTCACTAATATTTTTTTTAAACCGATTTGACTCATCAACGAAATCAATCTCTTCCTTGACCTCTAGAATGTGTGTACCAAATTTGAACCCTTTATCTCAAAAACTGTAGCTGCAATCGCGAACCAGACATGCAAACACACAGACAGCAAATTTTTTCTGTCTGAAATTTTGTGTATCGTCATAATTCGTCGAGATTCGTCCAGAAATGCAATAAAAATTTTCAAAATTTTTTTCACGAATACATAACTTCCTCACTTTGAGGGGGTGAGGAAGTAATAATTAAAAGATATTGTTGCTTGGTTTGAAAATTTATAGTATTTTAGGCGCCACAATATAGCTTTAAATTTGTTTTAGCCATTTTAATAGAAATCACAACTGTTTCTTCTTATCAATAAATGAAAATAAGTAACTTTAAAATATGCAACGTTCAATTTTTGACTGGTCGAATGAAATTAATCACTGTTTCTTAGTAGAAAGGGGACTACTGAAAAAATCGCTAACGTCTGCGAGGAAAATAAATGATCAGAACCGAAGCGTTACTAACAAATAACATGACATTTTTTACACTCCTTTTAATTTAAGGAAAAACACTTGAATGTAAAGGAAAGTTGGAAAAGTGAAAATGCTAAATAAGGAATAATTTCTCAAATAATGAGAAAATGGTTTGACAATGTCGTCGTTCGATATGTTATTAAATACACAAAGCAAGTTCGCACATATTTTAATGGTTAAAATAAATTTTTAGGTGTATATTTCATTTATTTTTAAGCAACTATTATTTTTTTAATGTATTTTTGAACAGTATATCATAAAATACTAAAGAAAATATATTTTTCCACGACCGGCAGTAGAAACCCAAAGTTTCATAAATAAAGAACTGTGATAAATCGGTACTACCATTACAGTATACGTACTAAATCGCTAGACATGTATCTCTTAAATGGCAACGTTGCTATGTAAGCAAGAGGTAGACAATTCGTCGTTGGTCAGCATTAGTGTTAGCAACCCAGAGAATTCATTTTCCATCAGGCTATCATGTGGCTAACAGTGCACACTGTTATATTCCGCTTTGTCGAAAGCTCCGCCTAAATCGGTTATACTAAAATGTTGCTGAGAACGATGTTGCCTAATTGCATGTAGATTTAGGACCAGACGCGTACGCTGTGTCTATTATTGATTTCGCATTTTGTAAAAATAGCCTCAGCCAGCTATATAGTATTTCTCACGCAGTAAAGGGACATTCAAGAATTTGTCACTTTATACAGGGTCTCTGAAATCTGTATAAGAGCTGCAACTTATTGCCGACGCCAAAATGACCCCATTTAATTCTATTCAAAAGTGCTTTAAAAAATTTTTACAATTTCTTCAACATACGTTGCATGGGTTATTAAATGATTTACTAGCGTTATTTCATTAAAATATTCAAATTTTTCATGATGGGATATGTGAATATTTTAATTTAAATGTCTGACACTTAAATCAAATACTCTCAAATAGATAGATCAGTAGAAGATCCTTCGGTAAACTTACCAGCATATTCTCCTAACATGAGAACGTGTAGTTATTTTTTCTCACATTTATAACTTTTAAGATAATTACGTAGGTACACAATAACTGAATAAAATAATTTTTAGAGTGGTAAGGCAAACAGAAATTTTTAGAGTGTTAGAGTGGTGATCGACCTATTGAATTTTTCTTTGAATTTGGATTTTATTTTAGAATTATATTCAGTAGCGAAGCAGAAGAGTTAGAAGAATTCTACTAGGACAGGTGAGGAACATTGACTTATAATAATTTCCTTGCAATCTGTTTCTTTAATTATTTTCGGAAATTGACGTTGATATTTAATTCTTGTTTACATTCAGTAATTGTTAGGAATATTTACTTTGATGATAAATCTCCTGTTGACAATTAAATTCTCTCTAGCGTAAGGAACTGTTATTAAGATAGTCCGAGTTGCAGAATAATGGATCAGATTAATTAGATTCCGTACCATTGCTGCGTCACGAGCAGTGGCTCAGGTCTAGTGGGTTGTGTTCGAAGTCTGCTTGGTACCGAGCGATTGTATCCGACACTGGACTCGTGTTACCATATTAAGACTTCTGACCTTATTGTCGGAAAGAACCCTGATTCGAGTATTTCCAACTCGGGACGTTCGTCACTGAACAAAGTAGTAGAGTAGAATTTTAAAAGCACGCCACCTAGGGAAAACTCCTGAATTAAATTTAATTATTGTAAAAAAGTTTTTAACCCTCAAAACTTTAACAAATTTTTACAGAAAATTTATTGGTTAAAATTTTTAAATCTCCAGATTGAATTCAACTAAAAAGTTTCTCATCAAAAACTTTTTGGTACCTGACATCTTGTTCCCTTTTGTTAGAAACTTGAATTCTTGGCCCATTCCAAATTGTTTTAAAACATTGAGGTACTAAACATCTCTTGAATTTAATCTCTGTAACGTGTAACATTTCTGGCGCCCGAAAACTGCTTCTGAGAGAATGTGACTAATGTCTTTATCCCTGAATTTAGTTGTGTTAGATAATAATGTCAATGTGCATTTAAATATCTATCATTGTGAGCAGTTTTTCTATACACCGTATGGCCCAGGCTCTGTTCCTTTTTTACTAATATGACCAGGAATATGAGCTAACCATTTGTTTCTACGTCCATCGTGAACAAAATATTATTGTGACTGTTGTTCAGGTTATCTAGAAAATTATTGGGATTACCAGTGTAATGTAAATAGTTTCTTATCTGATATTCGTGGTGCCAATTGTAAGCAAGGACATGGTTCCTCAATGAAAAAATTAGCAATGATTGGATGAGAGTGCTCCTCGATTTGTACGTAAAATAGGTGTTGCTTTAAACAATGTTAAGTTGCATACAATGAGGATACTTTTGAAAATCGAACTCATCCCATATATTGAAGTTGGACAGTTTCTCTACTTACAATTAGATAATAATTAATAAGCTGTGTTCTTCTCATAGGGTGTTGCTTTTTCGGTAAAAAACTTCAGATTTCTAACCAAGTATGTTGCTAACCATTGTAGAGGTGATCCTACCAAGCTATTCTTTGGTAAGACATACAATTGGGACATCTTTAAGATTTCCTTTTCGGAATAATCTGATTTTGTGCGTTTTATCGATTTGACTTGCTTTAATATTGGATTTTGTATTATTTTCTTGGACACAATTACTGCACTAAATGAATATATTTACTAGTCACACACATAACGAATATAGAGGGTGTTGTGTTTTACCTTTCATATTCGTTTAGCTAATTATATATGATCTCACTTAAATTAGAGAATTACTTAAACAGGGCTTGATTATTTATTACAGTTTTCCATGGATTTTGAAAATATTGAAATTTTCTTATTTTTTGCTTTTGTTTTATATAGTTGCGGTAATGTAAGTTATTATAACTAGTTTATACTCCCAATTCTTTCACGATCGATGATAGTAGTATACCTTATTTCTTAATACACCGTCTACCTCAATTTAAATGAGAATTGGTAAATGTTCCATGAGGTTGCTTTTCTGAAATTAAATCAGTAAGAAAATTTTAATTTAAGCACAAAATACAAACTTTACAGAAAGCTTTCTAGAAAACATTAAAAAGTTTCTTCCTTTGCATTACTTTGCTTGACGCAGATATTTAAGGCACCCAAATTTATTCCTACATCAGCGCCATTAGTAAGAGAAACAAACAAAAAAAGTGAAAAAAACACGTTATTAGAATTGTTACAATTCACATAATGACGATAAACAAATATGACAAAGTAAGAATTTCTCCTATATAAACGAATGATTTTCCGTAAACTTATTCCAACGATATTGGTACTCTAAAATAATATAGTAATAAATATGACATATACCACATGTTCCAGTTAAATTATACTCCATATCATCTCAGTGGTAATATATTAAAAATTACACAAATTCATTCTTACTAAATTAATAACACTGATTCACAATTCTTTGACCATCTTCAAATTTCGGTTCCCGATCGTAACGAAACAAATTTTCTTATTTAAATAAGCATCATATTAACAAAGTTGTTTATAAAAAAATCACATATTGTATTTCTATATTGTTAAATATATAGAGCGTTTCCAAGGGTTAAATAGAATTTATCCAGTCCATTCAACTCTTTGAAGTAAAAACTTTCCTTTCATCTTTTTGTAAATGCACTGTCAGTTTGTTATCAGTAATTAATTAATGGATAATTAACAACATTAAGAAAGTTTCAACATCGTCTTTTATCAAACTGCGATATTACATTTAACATAAAACTTACAAGGTTAATGAAAAATCAATATGTAGATGACTGAGGGTTATTAACACCTTTAACAAATAACAAAAGCCCTCGGTTTCGGACAAGATCAATAGAAAAGACTTTGAGAGCGGTCCTTGTTTCTATTGCTTTATATTCCGGGGAACGTTTTCTCTAGAAGCAATATTATCCTGTTGAACTCCCTGGCGGTAAAGACCTTTTGTGTTCATAGTGTAATAATGAAAATCAGAAACCACAGGGAATTGCAGCGATGATGTCATCTTTAGACCCATTTCGATTTTGGTATTTTATATCCATTCTTTTTATTCATATAAACTGCTGGCCATTCTCTTCACTTACACTTTGCAGCGTTAGCCAGGATAGAGAACAAAATGCACGCTGATTCTTGGTGCAGACGGCAGAATGATGTACACAAGTGCAAAGTTCCTATAGTAGTTTATTTTCATGTTTATTTTATTTTATAAGCATCGCATCGGTCGTAGCTGGACGTTTCACTCACTTAAGTCCAACCCAACACTGCTAAGTTTAAGTGAACAGAGTTTAATGATACCTTCAAAAGGATATGAGGTATCGATATGCGGTCATGAAGACTTACTCGCAGATTTCATTAGAAACAAAGTGGCTTAACGATGATATTAAACTACGGTAGAGGTCGTTGTATACGGGATGCAAAATGAGACCTTTACAATTTGTCAAAAATTCATTGGTACCGAACAAGTGAAAAACACTAGTAGGCTCTTATTTGCCATATCAGGATAATCTATGGACAAATGGGAAGAAATCGTTTTGGGTGTTTTTTGATATCTCTGAAATTTCTAATGATATATTTTTTTCTTTTGAAAATGAGTCACACTTTTACACATTGACCTGGCACTCTTCAGCAAGCAGTTGAAATAATGGTTTTTACTCAAATTCGTTTCAGCAGACATGCCTCTAATCATCCCACAATACTACAAATTTAAACGTAGTATTTAAAATTATTTAAGAGTGGAAATAACGAACTACTTACGATTTACTATAAGCTAAAGTGCAAAATTCTGCGGATAACATTGGCAAAAATGGTGCCAAAGTGTTTTCGAAAAAGTCAGGTAGTCTGTTTGCAAAAAGGCTTATGTAGAAAATCGGGAAAAGTATTTTGAACATTCTTTACTTAAATTTTATCACTGATTCACAGCACCATACAACTGCCAAACAAATTTTTCGAAATTAGGTCGGTCCTAATGACACTTGGAATTAATTGTTAGAAGTGTTTTCATTAAAATAATGTCTTAATTGCGACCAATGAACATTGGTACACATACGCAAATATATTACATTTCAATATTATTCAGAAACAAGTGATAATGTTTTGCATGCGGTATATTATAATCGCTTATTTATCGGACAAATAATTCGGTTATATGCAGTTATTAGGAGCACCAATAACTAGCAGATTTTAAGGATACTTATTATTTTCTTAATTGCTGATAGTTACTAAAATAATGAGAAAACTGTTTATATACCTTCTTAGGTTCTAAGGTTTTTTTCTCTGGTTTATTTCGGAATATCCCTGTATATTAAAGAAAGTTATTTATTACGTATTTCGCAAATAATGCTTTTTGGTTTACCTTCAATCATTTTACCAGAGTATATCCAATTGATTGGGATAACAGCTTTTGAGTCAAACAATTAATATCAAACTTAATTGGATATTGGACTTTTTTTGCATACTCATTAAAATTTAGCCATTTAACTGATTAATTTAATTTCAACCAGTGGAATTTCAGTTTTTAAATTAAAACTTCATCCTTTTCATAACATCGTTGCGTTTGTGGGAAACTGTACTAACCTTAAATTAAAGGCTTTGGAACTTCCATTCAAAATACAACTTTAATAACAGCAACATGGCTGAGAGAATCAAAGTTTCCAGTATATTCGTTTTTCCATACAAACTGAAATTACTGAAGGACGCTTTGCCTATTAAACATGACATAATATTTGTTAAGCTAATTATTTTAATCATCGTGTTATAGTGTAATCATAATATTCGGACATATTGAAGAAGAACGGTAATGCAGTCTCAAACATTTATATATAGGGTATATGTAGCAAGGTTTTGGTCATTTGTACTACTGATACATTATATCTGGAATAAATTGCAGTTGTTTATACAATGTAGTAAGATTTTCCATTAGATTACTTTCAGTTCTCTGAAAAATAACAGAGTCCGTTATTTATGGTCAAATAACATCTTACGTAATGACCATAATGTAATTCCCATAATACAGTCGGGTTTTCTAAAGAATTATGGAACATTCAACACTATTCTCAATGATGCTTTGACATCAGTTAATTCTGATAAAGTAATTTCCTTGACTTTATTAGATATGTCAAAGGTTTTTGACTCCCTAAACACCGAATTGCTGATAAAAAAGTTAAAATTCCACGGGATGGAGGATAATACCTGAATGTGGCACATGTCTTACTTACTAAATCGTTTTCAATATACTTGTCTTGACACCACAAGTGGAAGAAGACTCTCTGATAAACGTTTGTTACTCTCGGGAATACCACAAGGCTCGATTTTGGGGCCCTTGCTTTTTAACATCTACAGCACAACCTTGCCTCAAGTTACGAAATATTGTTCCCTGCATATGTACTTTGCTTTTGATGTGATGAAGTTTGAAGAAGCTCAAGTCAAAATTAATCATGATTTAAATGACATAAAAAATTGGACCCTTCAGAATTCACTCCTATTAAATCCAAATAAAAGTGGAAATATAGTCTCTGGCATAGCAAATAAATTAAGAGTTCTTACTCACTTTCAACTGTCAATTGACAATAATAATAATATAACAAGTTTGGGCTAACCTTTGATAAAAATTTAAATTTTATTCCTCATATATCCGAACTCCTTAGAAAATGTTTCTGCTCTTTTAAACAGATTTCAAGCTTTAGAAATATCCTTGATAAGACTGAAGGACTAAATATGAAACATTTCGATCATCTTTTACTTACCTACCGACTTACGTCTATAAATCTACCTCCACAGCTATACAACAAATCAACAAACGTCAACATAAGACTCTGATTTTGAACGACGAACAATACATAAATTTAAAATAATTTTAGACCGTGATAAAGACATATGCTAGACATCATATACTGTTCTGTTAGATATAATATATACATGTACTGTAGAGATACATAACCTAGATATGTGTTAGATATAAATATATTGTAATATTAGATATTACATCTGTACTATCATATACTGGATAAAATCATACGTTAGATATTATATATTGTACTAATACTATACCAATGGTATCCTGGGTTAATAGTTTTGATATTAGTGTATACTGTACCCACTAACCTTTTGTATTAAATTGTTTTTATTTTACACAATAATGACGTTTATTATTATTAGTATTGTAATTTCAATTTATTAGGTTAATATTTGTTCATGTGTCATAAAAAGTATTATGTGCATGTTTAAGTTATTACTTAATTTGCTAAATAATAATGAAATTCTTAGGGGAATCGTCTACAAAAAATTATGATGTTGTTAGATAATGAAATATCGACGAGCGGTAAGATTTTTTGTAATTAGTGTATTATAAAGTACAGGGTGATTGTTTTAAGTGCCCCTCTCGATTCTTTTGCTTGATTTTTCACCTAGACAAAAATTCCAAAACTGTACTTATGCGTTTTTTTCTGAGGAATCCAAATTTGAAAAGAAAAACAATTGAAAGTCAAATAAAAAAGTTATGGCTGAAAAACTGAAAAATGCAAAAAATTGACACAATGTGTATTAATGTAAAAATGGACATGTGATATGTCACCTTGTATTCCACTGATTATAGATGCGAATAACATTAATTTAATTCACTTCCGGTTTAACCGGAAATTACTACAACTTATTTATTTTAAGTGATATATTGTATATATTCAGTACAGTTTAAAGAAAATTTCCTCCGAATTCAGATATATATAAAAACATTGTCATTATTCAAAAATTAAATTAATTTCAGGTTTTATTTACAACAAATGGTCGAAAATATTACCATTTGGCTACAGAGGAGAAGGCGTTTAATCAAATTCTCTTTGCGTCTTCTTTGCAGCAACAATGTTTTCGAACATTAGTTGCAAATTAAACACACAGAACTACTTTTTTAAATAAATGAATTATTTAAATGTTTTTATTTTTTTTTTCATAGATGACTTTGATTTAAAGGATATATTGGTGTTATTTAAAATTTAAACCCCCAATATCTTATTAAACATAAAAGACGATGATAATATATTAGATATTACTAAATTCAGAAAGAAATTTTCTTTAAACTGAGCGTAATATACAGGGTGTAAAAGAGTTGAAATAATTTCCGGTTATATTTCCGCATTAATATGTGTGAATTTTTGTATTTTTCAGTTTTTCTGTCATAACTTTTTTACACGACGTTCAATTGCTTTTCCTTTTCAAATTCGGATTCACCAGAAAAAATACATGCGTACAGTTTTTTAAATTTTTTCCTACGTGAAAAATCAAGTATTGAAGTCGAGTGAGGCACTTAATATGATCACCCTGTACAATAATTCAGGTCTATAAATTGATAAAAATGGAGAAGATAATTTGTTTAGGTTATGTCAATCATTATATACTATAAAGCTGAAAAATAATGATTAGCAGCGTTATAATGTGTAATTTATATCTGTAAATAGTGATTGGCCTACATTATTTTGAAATTTTTAAAATAATAACAATAACAGTAATAATATCTAGATACATTTTCTATTTCTGTCAAGACATCAGAATGAATAATCTGAGATGTTTCTTTCTTCTGAAAAAATTAGAGGAAAACATTATACTGAATTTTGAAAAAAAAAAAATTGGAAGATGTGATTTATTAATTAATTTCAAAGGTAAGCTACTTAAGATTAACGTTCGGTCTTTTTTTGATTTTACATTTGGATTGTTTGAAGGTGAGGGAAATTAATCTTACACTACCTAAATTTGTATAATATCAACCAAACAAAGCACCGCACCGCATCACTATTCTCGTCCAGAATGAGTAACATATTCACTAGTAGATGGATATGCAGGAGAAGTTGACACCCCGACAACTTGATTTAAGTTCTTTTGATTTTTCTGTCGTCGCCCAACCAGCAAGTTTTGTATTAATTAGCAAATCTAGTTATATTGGGGACTTGATATAATTAGGAAAGAGATAAGATCATTCCAAGAAACCACCTATAATACAGTGAAACAATTTGTTAATCTGGCTCATTGCTAGGCAGTAAATACAATCCTGAAGTGGATTCGAACCTTTGATGTGACGCCACTAGCACTAAAGTATGTTCCACAAACACCAAATCACTCGGTAATCACGCGCGTTTCGCCAACTAAGTCGGTATCGTCGGAAGATGATTAAAACTTTAATCATCTAGCATCGACTGGTTTGGTGTTTGTGACAACATTCTGAATATTTAATCGGAGGTAATTCCAAGTAGTAAGCCATTGTGTGGACTCTAGTTTACTACACAAACTTCACTGCTGTTTCAATGTTTTTACACCTGGGAAGTTTGATTCACATAAAATTAATCATCCTGTATGTAAATTTTCGTATAATTACGAATTCATTCAAGCCTGCAAGGAAAAAACCGCAAGCATTAGATGTAAATTCAACTGAAAGTAAACATTAAATTCATGTTTAAATTACATTAAAATATGAGTAAGTTTTGCTGTAATAACTTGTAATAATGCTGTAATATTATTTAAAACCATTTTCAAGGATATTTTAAATTAGAACTCGCGTGAAATAATACCCCGACCCGACAGCATACAAGAACAGTGGCATTTTATATTTCTCAGATGGCTTCACGATTCTTAAAAATATGAAATGAAAATTCGCACCTAACAAAGATACCAGAGCAACAGGCGAGACAAGAGCACCTGTTCACGGGTTTCGTTGTTGCAGATATTAACACCAGCAGCACCGTAGAGTGGAGTAATTATTTTAAAAGGGATAGTGTGTAAGGTTTATTACGTTTGTTAGCTCTCGACAAATAAAGGCCTACTTGTGTTTTAGGTGCACATACGGGTTGGAGTGTACAAAAAAAAATTATTATGAGCAGAAAATTAAGATTAAAATAATTATAGTAAGTATTACGTAAGTGAAAACAGAAAAATATTGTGTGTTTGTTCAGTCCAAAATAATCACTCTTGGGAAGCGAATTCTTGTCACAATTATAAAAGGTGTTTCAATAAATGCGCCAGATTTGAATTGCGCGCCAGTTTGACTGTCATGATGTCACAAGATTATGTCTTGCCAGGTCGATAGGAGATAGATGGGAGTTAGTAAACATGGAGCAGTACACGATAGAACAACTGATCCTGATTCTAAAACATTATTATCAATATGGTGAAAGTTTTATTGCCTCGATTCTTAAAGTGCGTTCAATTTTCGGTTGAAATAATATTCGTCATTCATCTACTGTAAAAAGAATAATCGAAAAATCGGAAGTACTGGTTCCGTTAGTGATGTGAAACACACGACACGAGCTCGTAGAGGTCGTTCAGAACAAAACACCACGGCAGTTTGCAAGAGCGTGGCCGAGAGTCCAGGGACGTCGATTCGTCATCGTACACAAGAACTGGACATTACAACAGCCACTCTTCAGCATATTCTCACTAAAGATTTGCATATCTATGCCTACAAAGTCCAATTGACTCAATAACTTCTGCCAACAGACCATGCACAGTGAAGAGAGATCACCAATTGGATCCGTGGACAACAAGAAGTGAATGCCGACTTTGCGAACTAAATGGTTTTCAGTGATGAAGCCCAGTTTCACCTCGATGGCTTCTTTAATAGGCAAAACGGCCACATATGTGGCTCAGAAAATCCAAGAATAATTCATGAGAAGGCAATGCATCCAAAACCTGTCACTGTTTGGTGTGCATTGTGGTCTGGAAGAATCAAAGACGAGGCAAGTAATGCAGTAACGGTGAATGACGAACATTATCGTGCTATGATAACCCAGTTTTTTGTGCCTCAATTGGAAGATTTGCTCTCGACTACATGTGGTTTCAGCAGAATGATGCCACTTGCCATACTGCCCATGAAAGATTGACGGTCTTGCACGAGTCTTTTCCTGGTCGTGTCATCTCTCGGTTTTGTGACCAGAATTGGCCGCCACGCTCTTGCGATTTAACACCTTTGGACTTTTGGCTGTGGGGTTATCTGAGGTCACAGGTTTATGCCAACAAGTCTACAACCACCGAAGTATTGAAGGCCGAAATTAGACGCTATATCAACGAAATACCGCCACATGTATGCAACACCGTTATTCAAAATTTCGCCAAAAGATTATGCATGTGCCAGTAAAGCCGTGGCGGCCATATACCAGATGTGTTGCTCCGTACATAACTCCCAAATATCTACATTATAACTCAATAAATATTTCAAAGCTTTGCTACAGAAAAGCATATTTTATTGAACCTTGAAATATTGTTCTCTTATTGAAACATCCTTTAGGATTTGACAACGAGCATCACAAAATTCATAAAAATTAAGAAATCTCAGAACGAATCAGAGCTAATTGAGTGTCACAATGTAAGCAGCAAACCACGGGTTCACGGAAATTTGGAAGAAATAAAACCAATATATGAAACATTACCAGAAGAAAACAGAATAAGTAGGAACCCAGAAGAATTAAAACCACTTTCTCCAGGGGAATGAAATAAAAGACGATATGGTGAAAATAACAGGACAGACAAGGCAATAATAAATAGTATCACTACAAGACACTAGAAAAACAGCAAATGAATATAAATCAAAGAAGTCAGTAGATTACCAAAACACAGTAAACATGCCTTTATAATCAACATTAAACGCCTGCTACCCAATAGCATGGAGTAAAAATAACCAGATCATTGATGAACTCGAGTATATCGTAAATCATAGCAAACTATCTGATGATAAGAAGCGCAAACTAAATATAACCCACAATATGCGTTGTAGAAATACAAGAATAATTCTACAAGGAGAATGTTGAGAAATTGTGATAGGGCGGCAAATCCAAAATAGGCAAGAATAATATTTGCTAGATAAAATATAAAAACTTAGATTCGAAGGTCTTTACATACATGTATTGCGATTATGGACTGTATAATGGAGACAATTGCAATTGCATAAACAAGACGAGGAAGTGAAGAAAAAATAAAGCGTATGATCAGTTTCATTCATTAGAATATGAACTGCCGTTGGACATACGTAGGCATAATATATACATAGCATAAATATATGTTTTAATTTTGTTCTCGTTATTTTTATGTTCAGCATCAGAAGGGATCCCATTTTTCCATAACCTACTTACCAAAATATTATATTTAGACAACATTGAAAATAACATGCAAACCAATCCTAAAAATTTCTGGAGTTTTGTTAATTCAAAAAACAATACTTCATCCATTCCGTCATCGCTAATTTACGAGAATCAAATGACTGAAGACCTCCAAGTAATAGTTGATAGTCTTGCGGACTTTTTCTGTAAACCCTTTACGCCCGCTACATTTTGTAAATTTGACGACGTAAGTAGTCTGAATTTAAATACCTTAAACTTATCTGTCATCACTGAGGAGGAAATATGCCAATTTATAAAGAAAATTAAAGCCACAATGACCATAGGCCCTGATATAATTCCGACATTTCTAATTAAAGATTGTTCAACTGTATTCACTAAAGCCCTTCAAATAATTTTCAATTTAATTTTCAGTACTTCGTGATTTCCTCAAAAATGGAATAATTCACGTGTGTGTCCAGTGTACAAAAAAGAGGTAAAAGAGTGACTTAACAAACTATAGGCCCATCACTGTTATTCGTAACTTCGGGAAAATTTGAAATTTTCCATCACGGTTCTATGTATAGTCACGTATCTGACCTAATATCTATTGATCAGCATGGCTTTATGAAGGGTCGATCTACAGTAATGAACCTTGTGTACAAAACACAATTTCTTTGCGAAGGTCTTGATCGAGGGGGTCAGGTAGATACTATCTACACAGACTTTTCTAAGGCTTTAGACAGGATTGACTACGGTGCTTTGATTTCTAAATTTGACAAAATTGGTCTCTCAAAATCGTTACTTCTTTCATTACAGTCAGAATCGACATCAATTGATTCAGTACCGTTGTCATAAATCGAATAGCTTCTTGCAAAGAAATGGCATGCCACAGGGTTCGATACTAGGACCACTCTTCTTTGTAATGTACATTAATGATATTTTTGAGAGCTCGGATACTAATGTTCACTTCCTCTTGTATTCAGACAACCTAAAAATGTACCAATTTATTGATAATGTTCATGATTGTCAAATTCTGTAAAAAACCTTAGATACCATTAATTCCTGGTGCATCAACAACTATCTACCCCTCAATGCTAGCAAGTGTAATGTTGTGTCATTTGGCTGGAAGCATAATCTGTATGTGTATAATTATAATATCGATAATGTTGTTTTACAAAGACCTGATATTATTAAAGACCGTGGTGTGTATTTTGATCCTAAATTGTTATTCAATAAGCACGTCGAAATGGTAACTACTTCTGCTTTTAAGAGTCTTGGATTTGTAATAAGGAATTGCAAAGATTTTAGATATGTCAACACTCATCGTTTACTCTTTGTAACATTTGTTAGATCTCGCCTTGAATATGCCTCAGCTATAATGTCAATATATTACAATTACAGAATATTCAGCGTAAGTTTTTAAAATCTGCAGTGTACACTCTTGAGGGCACTTATTCACTTGTTGGATTTCCACAAAATATATTGTTAGAAAAATTTAACTTACCAAACGAAGAATATCTCAGTCAATAATTTTTCTATATAAAATTCTTATTAATCATCTGGATTGTATTAAGCTATTAAATCAAATAAATTATAAAGTACCTAGAATTTCTGCTCGCCATAACAACTTATTTATTTCATACATACCAAGAACTAATATTCCCTTGGCCTCTCCAATACACCAAATGTATGTTAACTATGTCAAAATCGAAGATTGTGTTGATATATTTTTCTGCAATGAATGTGTAATTAAAAACACATTTTTGCATCTTGATGTTTTGTAATCTACTGTATTCTTTATTTATCTGTATATGTATGTATATGTATATGTACAAGTGTATATTTATATGTGTATATACAATTATATATGTTTTGTTCGTATATATTATTATATATTCAATTAAGAAATTTTTTGTAACACTCAAAATTGTTTATTGTGTATTTATCTATATATAATTTCAATGTACCTAATCCTGTAATTGGGCTCATGCTTATTGGATTTTGTATTTTAATAAATAAATAAATAAATAAAATAAACTTGCTTTACAATTTGCTATATTTAGATAACACACAACATTATCAGTCCAAAGATGTACAATAACTTTAGCATCAAATAGTTAACACGATATTGAGTACCATATAATATATTGAGGCCATATTTATCAGTATTTGGAATAGAATAAGAAAATATTGTTTCTGATAGGATTTAAAAGTTTGTGTAGCATGTATTTGTATTGAATTGAGGATTAAATAGTAAATTTAATTGGTATTATTAATAATAGTTCGTATAAGGGTTAATAGAAAACATATCTATCTTTAGTAAAGGTAGTTAATACAAAAAAAATAAAAAATATGAATAGAAACTATACATTTTGGTAAAAATAAATGCATTCAATATTTAAGAAATTTGATTTAGAGAACCAATAAATTTTACATGGTGTGATATTTCATTTATAGAATGTATTCCCTTGAATAGACACTATGATCAAAATAACTCGTTAAAACCTTGAATAGGTAGGTTAGAAAGCAATATTTGATTTCTAGGAATATGATAATGATGTTTTCAATATATAATAAACTAACTAAAGCATACTCTAATGAAGTTTATTCTTTGAAAATTCGTAAGTTCTTTGATACCATCTACTTGTCAAGATAATATAGAAAACTGTAATCAATTAAACATGTTTAATATGGATTTTCCATTAAAGACGCAACGTATTGATACCACAGTGCAAT
This sequence comes from Rhamnusium bicolor, assembly GCA_029963845.1. Classification (NCBI taxonomy): domain Eukaryota; kingdom Metazoa; phylum Arthropoda; class Insecta; order Coleoptera; family Cerambycidae; genus Rhamnusium; species Rhamnusium bicolor. Next base: position 617,062 of record JANEYF010003586.1, read on the forward strand.
ATTTTTTGATAGCGTTTTCTTGGGAATTTTGGTCATATATACACTACATTTTTTTCTAACGTTTCGGTTTATTAACTATCATCAGAGAAACTATTAATTATTTATCGTTTATTTATATGTTTGGTGTTATTTGTTTGCCTGTTTTAACGCAACAAAATGCATGATTGTAACATTTCGAGAAAACTGCAATTTAAAGTTTAAGCATAATAATTTAAAAAATTTTTCGTTGGAACTTAATGAATTCTTTTTTTGTTGAACACCCCGAGATTGGTCTGTCTGAGATATTTTTTTAATATTTTTAAAATTACTGCTTTTAAAGTTTGATTGGTTGTTACTTTATATATATATATATATATATATATATATATATATATATATATATATATATATATATATATATATATATATATATATATATATATATATATATATATGTATTATATAGAAAGTTTTCTGAGAGAGTGCGACCTCTATGGGTGCAGTGACACAACTCAGACTTATTCCTTTATTGAAATAGATGCAACACGATATTCTGAATAGTGAACTTAATTTAAAAACATAATTTTATGAGTTATTACACAATTTATTGGGGTATTGGTTATATTAATTGTAACGAAGTTACAAGCTTCCTTCCAGTTTGTCGTTTTCTGTGCAGAATTGTTTCTACTCATCTAGTCCAGATGGTGCCTCTGATTTCGACTGGAACAGTTGGTTTGGTAGATTTTTGCACTTATAAAAAATGCCTAAATATCTGTTTGTCTTTATTGCTCATACTGTACTCTCAAATGTTTGTTTCTTTCCAAACTATAATCGTGTTTAGGTAGCAAAACACTACGATGCTACTTCCTTCTTACCAGTGCAGTGTAGCGTTCTGAAGACAACACCTGTAATTCAGCGGTCTGGTAAAATTTATATATTTCTGGTATTATCGTGTAATTTTATGATCATCATTATTTAAAAAGTTGCTATATTGATTTAATGTACCTTTGAGGTAATTTTCATAATAATATTGTACCGTATTTATCTTCATTTACACCTTGGGCGAATTTTTTTTGGTGATCAGTTCATCTTTGGAACAGCCATCATTAATATCGATTAGTATCTATTTATCGTGCCTTGTTGGAAATTTATCTAATATCCCTCTGATATTGTAATAATTTTGTGTGCTAATTTAAACTTTCAGTTATTGTAAATCTTTAATTTACCTGGCAAGGGATGTCGCCATTTTGTATCGTAATTAGTTGTTTTCTCTCTTTGTCTTTTGATGTTTTAGGTCACTTGGTTATGTTGGTAGCTCTGTGAAGAGTGGTGACTCGTGATATTTGAAGTTTGGTATCCCTTTGGAGGAAACCTATTTGTTTATAACCTTTGTGAGAATTACCTAACGTAGTGCATTTATTTTATGGTGGATCATTTTATACCAGTGCATATATTTACCAACAAGACCTACGAGAAATGAATAAATAATTTAACTTTACTTTTAATTTGACAATTATCATACTGTTTTATATTTAGCAAATATTTGTTTCCGTTATCTTTCTATTTGTCTGTCTATATACAGACATTCTAAATTCTATTTTCTTGAAGATTACCTTCTTTTAGTAAAAAATATCTTAAAATATAGTGAATACCTATTTCACTTTGTTTATTATCACAGCTATACCTAGTTTATTTGTTGGACTGGTATTTTTTTTCTATTTAACGTAACTTTTATTGATACTTAAGTTAGTTGAAGTCTTCAACTTCCTAAAATATTGTGGGATACCAATTCTAGTTTGTTTAAATTGTAATTTATTCTGTAAATTTGTGTTAACTCTCATATTTTGTCTACGTAGCTGGACAAATCAAACGTCACAGCTTTTTACCTTGTTTTGCCTATAGTACTGATCTCATAAAACTCTCCCTTTTTTTATGTAAATACTTGTACCAAGAGAAGAGGTTAACTGGTGGATCGAACTGATCATTATATACTGGGTGGAGCAGGAAAACGATATTTTATACAACTCGCATTTCGTCTCAAGGGTAACTGCAGTACTGACAGTGGTGATTCAAACTGACACCAAACCCATTCAGAGCTTAGCTGTTGGTGGATTCCTCGCAGGACTAACCCATTTGAAATTACGTTAGATCTTCGTCCCCATTGAAAGTTTATATTTGGGCAGAAGAATTTTTGTAGGAGATCAGTCACCTTTTTTTCGTAAATAACGTCAGATCATTTTTTTTTTTGTTAATTTTTTTTTGGTCGTCAACCTTAACTATATTTTTTTACTAAAAGAGGCCATCTTAGCCTATGTAAATTTTTGTACATATTCTTACTCGTTTATAATAATTTTTATTTAATAATATCTTTTATTCTGACGTGGTCAATAAATTTTGATTTGATTTGATTTGATTCTACTTCCTTCCCAAACTGAATTCATGGATTAACGTTATATTTACTTTTTAAAGTAAACTTTTAATTAATTGGTACTTGCAAAAGTTCTGCCGCCCAGCCTAGATTTTGGTGAGAACTCAAATCAATCTAAGCCCTTATTCACGAACTGCTAATTGAGCTACCGGTCAATAAGTACAACCCCCAGCTAATTGTGTTATGCCAACAATTGGACGGGGGGTGTAGCATAATAAAAAAAGTGGTGCGTTAAAATATAGAAGAATATAATATGTAAATATGCAAGATTTTTTCTGTGATTGAGGTGTTAAATATAGTTAGGTAACTAAAGTAAAAATTTTAAAAGGAAAAAATGGATAACTAACCACATTGAGCATAATTTCGTAGAGAAATAAATATGGTGTTATATATCAGATGTAGAGGTTAATTCTGTCATATCATATTTTTGAATATCATTCAGTTATACAGAGAATTATTCATGTGGTAGCAGGTGCAAAGAAGGAAAAAAATTAAGAGAATGTCACAGGTGTGAAACTCACAGATTTATATCTTTTTAGAAATATGGAGTCTGACAAGTCCTCTCATCATCGACTCCAGAAAGATAGATTATAAACTCACGCTACCTGCTTGGAAGAACCAGATATAATTCTCACGATATACCCAAGTAAAGTAATTATTGTGGATTCTTGGCCAAACATTCTTTGACTTTTGGTCATTAGATTTATACACATTTTGAAAAAAGAATCTGTTTTAATATTAGTTGCCATATGTTGCAACAATATCCTTTCTTTAATGTAATCGTTCTACCTATGTCGTCATTACTCCTCGGTTGAGAAAATCTAGATGCCTATTCTGTCGAGGCTACGAAATAAAACAAAGTAAATTAACTACGTCATTAAAAAGTCGACTACACCCTTCTGACAATTGCACCTGATTATAGGTAGGAACTGGGGTATCAATCCACGGATCCTACATTGGTTGTAAACGGTGGTCATCAGACCGAGACTTCAGTACAGATTTGTGGTTTGGTGGCCGAATATGGATAGAGCAATCACGTGCCAAAAGCTGGCAAAAATTCAGAGACTAGCTTGTCTGATCCTTCCCTCGTGGATAAATAGGGAGACTATGCCCACCAACCTGAGAATGCGGGATTCTGGAAGCTGGCGATGTTCAAGTAGTGCTGAGGTTCATGCAGCATTTGCTTGATTCGCAAAGAAGAAAATCCCCATCTCTGTGGCGCGGAACAGATGATATACACTTGCTCTGACAGCCATGCTGCTCTAAAAGGGGTGTGGTCCTCCAAGACGAAATCAGCTATTTTCAGGAGTACGGGGGACACCCTAGAAAAGCTTGCCAGGCGCAAACAAGTGTAGATCTCGATGAGAAATCCGATGAGTTTGCTACACTTGGAATCGAGGAGCCGTGTCTTGGGCCTGAGCCTATATTTAGCATCACAAGAATACAGGTCATGACGGCCTCAATGAGTGGGCCTACGAGACACCAAAGAAACATTGGAGGACCAAGAGGGTCTCTACGCAAACTCGAGATTTTGTAACGGGGACGAAAAAGTCGAAATGAGCATGGCTACTGGGCTAGAGTCGAAAGAGAGGAGCAGGAGCAACGTCTTACTACTTCCTGGTACAGTGTGAAGCATTTGGGGCGCTTAAGGCATAACATCCTTGGTACTGAGACGCTTCTAAGGAAGGGAATGAGCTTCCTTTTACAAGTATCATCCTGACCTTCATTAGAAAATCGGAAAGATTCGATGATGGAGCAAATGCATTGCATGGTTTAACGGACGGGCGGCTGGTGGTGGGTATAAGAGCCCGTCTAAGGCCTACTTGCCAGGCGTCAGTCTTCCCTCCCTATTACAAGTAAATTAATTAATAAATTATATTAATAATTAAAGATTCGTTACTTTTCATTGTTATTACTAAACTAACGAGAAGTATAAAATATGCATAAGAATGTAACCATTTTGCGTTTAAAAAGATGGCTAAATGCATACGCCATTATCACTATATGATTTGCCTTCAGTTTTAGCAATGACAACGAATAATTTCTATGCAAACTCCTGCGTACTACTTTATTTGTTCAGGTCTTATTTGAATTAATTTCCAGATGATGCTAACTTGGTTGGCGATATGTGTACCGAAAACAGTGCAGTATTTTGATGGTCGTGAAGACTACCATAAGTTTGTGTATCATCAAAACTTATAATCCACTTTCATGTTAGCACAATGTATAAATGATAAAATGGAAATCAAGCACTGGATGTCACGCAATTAATAAATAATTATTTTAACCGAGATTTCAGTAAATCCAGTCTCACTTTGACATCCGGTGTGATAATTAAAAATGCCTAATTTCAGGACATTTCACGCTACGTTATTAATTTTAATTGGTCTTACATTTTCATGGAGTTTAGTTGAAGCACTTTTTAAATTAAGGCAAATTTAAGCGTTAAATTCTCGCCAAATTTCCATTTGAACATTCAAACACAAATTACTTTAATATTACCAGCCTCGAATGGCAAAGTTATGTGAACTATACCAGAATCTAATAATTATATATTACAAAGCAACATTTTACTTGATGATTTATTTATAATGGATCTGCAAGCATTTGGTGTACTGATTTTAAATATATTATTGGCAGATATGTATTGGTAATTTCAGATAATACCAGCTTGCAATTATTTAGGCATTAAAATACAAAGTACATTGGTTTTAATAATAATACTGTTCAATGACGGGGTCATAGAATACTCTATAGTTTTTTCTTATTTCCAATGATATATAAGTATGATATTCATTAACATGAATATTGAACAATATAAGCCTTCACTATAAAATAAACTAATATATTCGATATTATGAAGTAGATATTTCCTAATATCTTCAAATTCCCTTTAAGCTCTTATTCTGGAGACCTCCAATATCTGTAGTACTTATTATATTAGGAGATTTATTAAGCTTCGATTTAATTCGGCCAACCATTATTATTATTATTATTCATATTTAATACCTACAATCCTCTTGTCTCAGTTATTAAATTTACAAAGCAAAGGAATGATAAAAAAGTTAAAGGGAGAGATATAATTTTTTGGTTTAACAAAAACGTAAACAGATTTATGTCAATGTAAAACAAAAAAACTGACATTTATGAAAAGTGCGGGATATATCAATAGGATAGTCCAGAAACTAATGCGACATATACAGGTTGTATACTTGATTTCAGTTCTTGTAACGAGAAGCCGATGCAAACAGTCTCTCTAGGAATCTATCAGCTACGCGGGAGTGCACCCAGAATTTCAACACATGAATACATGAACTTGCTTTTAACAATTTGATTTGGCAAATAGCGGTGGGGTATAACATTTTCAATAAGATTATTATCTCTGCAAACGTCTCCTAACAAGTTTTCTAAATCTGAGCTCGGCATCTAATTCTATACCCAAATTTTTTATGACTGTAGATGGTAGTAATACCATTTATTGAAAATTGAAATATAAATATTTTCTTTAATAAAAGTACGATAATTGCCAAATATTAACACAGAGGATTTTGTAAATTTAATTTTTAGATCGTGACCCATAAGTAGAGTAAATCGAACATAAACTGTGTTGTCGAAGGCACGCCATTTTTTTAGTTTTATGTTGCACAGAATTTACGTGACGTTTACAATCACGTTTGTCCCAGCACATCAGGTCAGCCTCGCACACCTTACAAATTATAGCACCATTGTAAAAAAAAATAAACCCGGAAATTCACTGATAAATTTATTCACTTTGTCAGCGTATGGTGGTTTTTTACCCTTGGGCAGATTTGACATACTTTATTATTAAATTAATATCAAGAATGAAATACAAAAAATAAAATTTTCAGCAATACAACAGAGAGAAATAAATTACGTTATTGACACCTCGACGCATAACAGTAAACTAAAATAGTAAACAGGTCTAGCTTACGTATTTGGGTATTTCACTACCTGGCACCGCCCATGATTTGCTGATCGAAATGCCAACTCTAATGATAATAGTGATTTATCATTTGCATATAAATGTACTTTATCTAACCCCGTTATGAAATGTCAAGTTTTAAATGCATTTTTGACGTTGCGAAACGTCACATTTTTCATAACTGTCAGTCCCATTACATAACTGAGTGATGTAATGAATTTTTACGTAATTGATTATTAAACCCATCATTTAAAGAAGGAAATTTAAGACTAAGAAGCAAAGAACACTTTATTAATGAACTAGAACTCAAAACATAGTTATTCTTTTGATTTGTTTGCATTCACATTAACAACAAAATTACTACAAACAGAGTTACTAAAATTTATTCCTGAACCTGACGGAATATTTCTTTCTTCTTCCGTAGCAGTTATTTCAGAATATCTCTCCTCATTATACACCGAACCTGATTGATTTACTTCTCTTGAAACAGCTACCTCAAAATGTTCTCCTAGTATATTATTTGCAATTCTTTTCTTGTTGGCCAAAGTATTTTCGACGTAGCCTTCTGCTACGGTATTGAATTTCCAGCCCCCCATGCTGCTTAATTTTTAATATATCAGCTCCTGAATCTGCGAGCAAAGATGCGGATGACCGCCGGAAGCAATGTCCAGTATAACCGTCGGCATTTGGTAAACCAAGATGTTTCGCAGTTAATTTTGGTAAACATCCAAATGTATTTATACCTATACGTTGTAATCCACATTTGTTATTATTGTATTTAACAAAAAAACGGTCATGCTTTGTATTTTGTAGACGCAGATTGACATATTTTCGAACAATTTCTACTGAATTTTCTCTGTATCCATAAATATTGCTATTTGTGACCACAAATTCCCGTATCACATTTGTTTTTGTGTTTGGAATAGTAATTAAAAAAAAAATTCTTTATCCACAACATCTCTGATATGCATGTCACACAATTCCGCTTTTCTACAAGCACCGGCAACTCCTATAATCATTGCTACCTAAAATAATCAAGAAATTAAAAACCATAAAGTTTCAGATAGTGACAGTAAATCAAACCTTTGCAAATAAAAACTTCCCGTCATCAGCATTTCTAATAAATTTTTCAAAGTTCTCTCTTGTCAAAATGATAGAGGTTTATTTTTTGATGTCAATGTTTCTTTTGACATTTAATTCTGCCTTTAACATTGAGTAGGTAGTCCATATTGTAGATGCTTTATAGTTTTTCATCGTTTCGAAGTACGCTAAGAGAACCTTTTCACAAACATTTTTTACTCCTTTTTGTTGACACCAATTTTCAAATTTCTTATATGCTTCTTCGTACCTGCCTTTTGATTTACCAGGTATTATTGAATTTACTGCTAAATTAGCCGATTCTTCTATATCAGATGGAATATCCATATCTGAATCAACCATTTTCGATTAAATTTGCTTCAAAAATTCAGCAAATTGACAACTGAGGTTTGTTTATACAAATGTCAATCTATAGTAACGCTCAGGTAAAGCGATAAACAAAATTTATTTGTACGACTGCAAGCGTAGCTATGTTTGGAACCGCAAAATGGTATTCAAAATAAATTGCCATTTTTTTCCTATTTTAAAGAGGGATTAGATAAAATATTGTACTTAACACGTTATGAAAAGTAATTTAACTTGACCCATGTAATTTGCAAAACTCGCTTGCTCGTTTTGGCAAATATTACATTCGTCAAATAAAAGTAGTCTTTTCATAACTGGTTACGTAAATAACTATTACAGTGATTCAAAGCAATAGCTAAATTACACTTATATACGCAAAATAATAATGGGCCTAAAATTAAGCCTTTTGGGACACCTCGTTAAATATTACGTGTGGCCGTTACACCGTGATTAGTTTCAACAAATAGCTACCTATCAAATAATTTTTAATAAACTTAATTATACCATATTAGAACCACACATATTGTAATAATAACAACAAAATTTCACGCAAACACAAATATCATCGTCAATTTTATTTCTAGTATATATTTATATACTTAATTTTCTGGAATAATTTCAAATTTAAATGACTAAAAAATAACTTTTTAAATTGGTAATAAACTATTATCAGGTGTAGTATTAACTTTTAGGTGTTCCAAAAGTAGTTATAAATTTTTTATTTGGTTCGCACGGTGTGTTATTGATTTTGGGCTTATAAATATTTAAATCCTTAATTTTTTTCCCTAATGTATATCTACACAATGTTCCAAGTATCACTTTTCTTTCAGCTTGAATTTCGTTATTTGTTTGGTACCTCAAATTTTTCTAATATGACAATGCTGTGCATTTTTAGTATTTTCATACCTGCTCAAAATTTTTTCACACAAAGATATCATCAATTTAACATTATATGTGATCCAAGGAGTATTAATTTTTTTCATTTTAAAATGTTTGATAGATGCTATGGTGTCAAATAAATTAATAAACTAATTAGTTTTATTATTTATATCCTGTATATCAAATATTTCATAAATTGGTGACAGAAAAGAACATTTAGCAAGTTATTTCTTAGTTTTAAATTTGGTAGTTTTTCTTGTACAATTTGATTTTTAAAAAGCAACATACATATATGTAAATAAACCAGGTTCCGAATCTTTACAAAAACCTAGGGAGTGTGTTTAATATTTTATACAACAGTTACATCGGGTATGCGGAAACATAGAAAATAGTTTCTGGAATATTAAGTCAACCAAATCATAACAATTGGGTGAGCATTCGACCCTGCTGAATACGAATATGGTTGCTGGGAAGTCGGATTTTCAACCGGAAGCCTGTAGGCATGGAAATATAATGTTAAGGTCAAATACGAAGGTTCTGTGGTCTATGAATATGTAAAGGCACGTAACAAATTTCAAAACAGCAGCACATGTGGACCGATAATTAGATAAATTTTGAGTTATCTGACCCTTGATGATTTATCTAGAGGTAATTAGGTAATTCTCATTAACAATAAGGTAGAGAGAGGGCAAATTTAAATTGTATCAAATAATACTAAACATTTTCTAATACAAAAGAAATTATTTTCGATTATAACTTGTACATAATATACAACATAATATATTGTTTCCTCACCTCTCAAGTGAAGAAGGTTCGTAAAGACTTGAGAATTTCGACAAATTATGACAAAATGATTACAGTAAAAAAAATTCTCTCTGCGTGTCTATGTGTATTTTAATTACAGCCACAGTTATAATAATAATAATAATAATAATGTCTTTATTAAAGTAATTGTAAATATAATTTTACAATTAGCAATACAAGGCGAAGTCTAGCCACAGCTACTCCACTTAACCTTATCACTTATTATATAAATATATACATAAAAAAAAACAGAAATAAACAAGTGATATTGAATATAACAAATATACGAGGATAATATAAAATCTAAATTGATACACCAACTAAACATGAGACAAAAGTTGAAACATAAGAGAACCATACAGTAGACGATAGGTTGTTCATTATGAAGATGTTCTTATTCGAAAAGTTAAGATGTTAAAAAAAGATTTTTTACTTTTCTTCGAAAACTATTTACGGGTAGTGTTTTATGTTGATCATCAACAAAGTTATAAATTTTGACGGCGTTGTAGCAGAAAGATCTCTGAAATATGATTGTTTGGAATTTAGGTAATGCCAATTTTTGAGCATGTCTTACATTCACATTATGAAGATTGTATCTAAAATTTAATTTATCACGGAGATACGATGGCGTGGAAGAGAGAAGCAGACGATGAACAAATATTGACATAGAATATTTGAACAGATTTTCAATATTGTGCCATTTAAGTTCTTTGATTCTGTTGGAAACATGGTCATACTTTCTTAAACGAAAGACATACCGACAACAACTGTTCTGAACTTTTTGCAATCGATACAAATTTAGTTTGTCTAAGCATGGAATGTAACATATATTACAATAGTTTAATATTGGTAAAACTAGTGACTCACAAAGTTTTTTACGTAGTTTGTAGTTTATTAAGCTAATATTACAATAAAGTAATTTTAATGCAACATACGATTTTTTAATCAATTGCGTAACATGATCAGAGAAACGCATGCTATCGTCGAATATTAAACCTAAATTTTTTACCTTACTCATTATTTTCAAAGGTTCATTATTTATGTTCAGGATCAAATTTGATTTTACGAAGGCCCTAACTTTTTTTTGAGAAAAGCAAATAACCGAGCATTTAGATGGATTAAGCTTTAAATTATTTCCTTTTGAATAGTTTGTAATAGAACGAAGATCTGCATTTATGTTATTACAAGCTGTATTGATAGACTTGGGATCAAATGAGTAGAGTTCCTGAGATAAAACTTTAAAATTTGGTACATACATTCTAGAGGCCAAGTTTGTAACCTTCTCTTAGTTTACATAATGCAATCTGCAGCTTTATTAGTCGTGAGCATATTTATCAGGCAAAATATTCATGAACTTAAATTTAATTATTGTCATATTTTTAAATGTATTATATTTTATTATTTTTTCTACCCATTTGTTAATAATAAGACTCAGACTCAAAATCAGAATCATAAATATATTTATTTTCTTTTCAGATAGGAACTGGAATACGGGAACTTAGCTTTATTTTTACCTTTGCAAAAAAATTATTCTTGGAAGATAGGTAAATATTGAATAAATAACTCAATAACCTAAATTCGAAAATTTCATCTAAATAATTTCAGTACTCTTTCCAACAGTTGAATATAGAAATTCTGTGAATGAGAAGGAGCTCTAACCAGGTGGCTATGCATATGCAGGAACAAATATATGAAGTGAATTAATATGTAAATCTATCTAGGTGAATTAGAAAGAAATGAAATTGCTAGTATCTTCTCCCATTAACACTATTGGTCATGCAAGAAATTCTAAAAACTTTTCTTTTAGTATGCAAATAAAAAACAGTTTTCACAGCCATAAGAATACATTTTATCTGTACAAATTTACCTGTTAAATTGTCCCCCCATATAATAGCCAGTGCAATCACTGCAGACATGTATATATATATATATATATATATATATATATATATATATATATATATATATATATATATATATAATGTGCTCTTAAGCCCAGAAGTATGCTCATTATCCACGTAATGTTGGGGTGCGAACAAACTTGGACCATAATATAAACACAGTAATTATAGCACTGGGTTGCATGCTATTGATATTAATTTTATATGAGACTGAACTTTTTGTATACAAATAACATATTGCAACAAACAAAGCGAATGCACAAATTCTTATTTCTATTACGTATAAATAAGAACTTCTGCTTCACTTTGAGACAATCTGCACAAATCATGGTATTGATACGTCTGTCTCATATATAAACTTACGGTAGGAAAAACTGTTGTGTATTTCACCATAATATCGACGGACAAATAGTTTACTTCCAAAACTAAGTAAAAAAATATATGCTCCAAAATTTACTCTCCAATGGGCAGAGGTAGAATCTCCATAATAGATATCTAGGAAGATGGATTGACTATTGTGGACCAATGGAATAGACAGCATGATTACTAGGCTTGACAACTCTTGATCTGTGGGGTTAAATCAAACTGGAGGGTTTCAAATGAAAACAAATCTTAGCGAATTTTACTTAGTTTGTAAATATAATTCGAATTTAGGAAATGTGTTTGGTTTTGAGGTTAGCGCCTTGTCCTTACTCGAGAAAATAAATAAGTAGGGCTGTCCAAAATGTTCCGTGGGACAGTGACGTACGCGAAATTAACTAATACGAGAAACAATAAACTGTTACAATTTATAACAAGGTATGTAAAACTTACCCTCTTAACTAGCTTGATGAACTAGCTTACTTATCACATACTGGAGAAGATGTGTAGCCATTTTGCAGCATCAGGTATGTTTCTATGGTTGTCTCCATGAGTGATATTCGCTTTGGTGAAAACATATTCTTATGTTTTGGAAACGACCGTTCGACATCTACTGATGTAATGCACGCATACATAAAATAGTCTTTGAACGCACTTAACGGATCTGGGGCTGCACCATCACATATTTGTCTTAATTTGGTAAAACCGGTGTCTTTATTTAACACACTTGCGAACTTTTCTTTAACGCGCTCATTTGTTGCGTCACCTATACCGTGTAGCAGTAGATTTACTTCGTCCACTTTTTGCAGTGACTCCGTTAACGTCAACGTTTTCTAATTTTTTTATGCTTTCATGTAATGGTTTATAGTTCTTCGCAATATTTTTTTAAAGCTGTTTCAACGGAAATATCTTCGAATTTTGCCTGGCTTTCCTTAATAGCTGCAGCCTCATCTGGATTGAATTGTAATATCACAGCTTTTATTTGTTAGAAATATTCAGCATAATAAAAAGCTGCCTACAACCATGTTCCCCAATGTGTAAGAATCGGCTGTGGTGGTTCAGGAATACCGGGACAGTTGCTATGAAATGCACGAAGACGTTTAGGAGATTTAAGAAACACTTTTTTTGTACTTGCTATTAATGCATCCACCTCTGGAAAACCTTTTCGAATAGTTTCTGCCACAAGATGTAAAGCATCCACTTTACACGTAACATGTATAAACGTACAACCTTGTTCTTGCAATGAACGGCCTACCGAACGCATTGTCACGGCGCCATCAGTCACAAACTTCAACACTTGACTTTTTTGACAGTTCAAATTTTTCTAACGTCTCCAGCACCACCCTGGTAATTGTTTCGCTAGTACACTGACTTAGTCTTTTGCTAGCTAGTAAAAGTGGAACTGTCGGTTTAAGAGGGTTGTTATAGTACTCGTACTATAACATTTAAAATATAATTTTTTTTACAATATCAATGTCTCATCAACAGATAACCACAGCCGTGTATTTTTTAATTCACATTTCATCTTATTTACCATGTCTACATGTACAGTTGGTAGATAGTTACATAACATTGTGCGACTTGGTAGCTTCACCTGGGCATTGTATTTATTCCAGAGTTCTCGAGATGGTTGTTTATCGAGTATGTGCAGTGGAACATCACAGGCAATCAGCATTAATAGTAAATCAAACATAAACTGTGTTGTCGAAGGCACGCCATTTTTTTAATTTTTATTGTGTATACTATTTACGTGAAGTCCACAGTCACGCTTATCCCTGCACATCAAATCTTTCTCGCACACTTCACAAATTATTTTGGCACCATCATAGAATAAATCCGGGAATTCACCTATGAATTTATTTACTTTGTCAGGAAATGTCCGTTTTCTACCCCTGCGTACGTCTGCCATACTTTATTATTAAATTAATATCAACAATACAGTACAACAAATAAAACAAAAACACAAAAACAATATGCAATACGCCCAAGTAACTTAACGTGTACACAACTCGAAAGCTAATAATAAACTGGACTGGAGAAAGAGTTTCGCGGTCAAGGTGAATGCCGGCGACAGTAAGTACATCTGTACTCTACGACCATGATACACAGAAACGATTTGCAGCTTTATAAATAAGTTCAAGATAACTGGTAGTTTAAATAGATCCCACTCGTATGCTTGCCACAGCATTGAACTAATGAGATCTATGAAATAGAAATTCGCTATGTTAAGCATCTTTCTATACGCTTTATTCCTAAAAAGCTTCGGCTTCCTAATTAACTAAATGTTTTTTAAGAAAAGTTGTTAAACTCTTTTTGTATACAACTCAGCCCCTATTTCCATGCTTAAAATTTATTAAAAGACATTCGCAAATGCAAAGAATTCTTTGGCAATTTGTCATACTAGAATTTCAAGGTACAAAATAGTCAAAATAAATGGACTTTATCATTCGTTTTGTTCACCCAGAACTCATAAACTGTTAAAATAACAGTGAATTGTATAATATCGTGTCTATATCGGCGTATAATAAATAAGGATCGATATATTTTTAGAAAGTCCAGAATCATAATTCCTGATTTAATACAAAAGCTACATAGCACTATATTAAAGCTACTATTATACTATAATTATATCATCGTTCGATAAATGGTTCAGTATTGATCAAAAGCTGCATTGCTGACCATAACGAGACTGAATATAATGCCCCTGCTGACTGGCAACTATCTTCATGTGGCTCCAGGCCGACCAAGCGATATTCATGTTTCTCTGTGACCAGATAACAGAAATTATCCCCCTCTGCTATTCTCGGTTCATAACATAATACTACATAGACGTTAGTTATCCCAATAATTCTGATCTGTGATCATATAAACTTATAATCCGCTTGCTTATCATTCCAAACTTATATGTAAACATGTATCGAAATTTGAGGAGCTAAAATGTGAAGAGTACGATTGTTATGTTTACCGTATGTAAAGTAACTGCCAAAATGGAAGACCGCACGTCAATAATAAAGCTGCAATCAGAAAACGGTAGTTAAAAAAATGGGTCACATTAGAACAACAGACAACATATGGATAGCGGTAGACAAAATGATAGACGCAACAGGCAATCATTTGACAAATGCACAAATTCTAGACCGTAGTCGCCAACATACGGAATCCAGTTGTAACACCGTTGAAAGTAATAGGTATTACTAGATCCCCGGTGTTAAGGCTAGTGACTGCAGCTCAATATATGCGTAAAGCTGGCCAGTTTCTAAAAGCTGTCTTTCCATATTTAATACATGTAACAATACATGTTACATGTATTAAATGTCCACGCCCTGCATTTGGTAGCAGAGAAAATTAGAAAAAATTACGCAGGGGTAGATGCGCTACTAATTGCAAATACAAAACAGATATTTGTGAAAGCCACTAAACATTTTAAAAGCTTTCATGTGGCCTGCTGATATACCATTGCCACCAGAACCTATTAGTTAAATGGCTGGTAACTCACAAATCATCCATGAGGCTCAGCAATTATTTAACAATCAAGACATTAAGGCTGATGTACTTGTTATTTATAACAGCTAAAATGTAGTATTGGACAGTATTCACAAATTAGAAAATTCTTCTTTGTCTCTAGCACATTTTCTTAAATTACTTGATAGTATACAAACTGTTTGTTTTTAAATTATTTCATTGACCCTAAGGGGTATTTCCACTACATAATTTCAATTATTCTGTTCTCTGAAGCCATTAATGTTTATTACATTGGGGTTTACAAGTTTCCTTACTTTGGATTCTTTAAATGTGCTGGCTACCCTGACGACGCTAAGGCAAGCAGAAACACGTGTCGGTAGATATTTTAAAGTTTTTTAAAGTGAGTGTCAACTGGTGAGTACCTTGTGTTTTATTTATTTTTGGTTTTATTAGACAGAATAGTTGAAATTAAAAATAACATTATTGAGTCAGTAGTACTGAACATAATGTGCATATTATCTTTTTTGTAATCCAAGTTTCAGCGTTTTGGCAAATAGCCGGGAAAATAATTGTTTAAAAAGATATGTTATACTAATCTGTGATAAGATTTTTAAAAGTTAGTAGATAATAATTAACAAAAATTTTCAGTTAATATTCTTTTCCATTCCACTCTATATTTTAACTTTTATCAAGAAGAGGAACTTAATTTGTTTTTTAATTATTTCATTGACCCTAATAAGGGGTATTTCCGCTATATAATTTCAATTATTCTGTTCTCTGAAGCCATAGATGTTTATTACATTGGGGTTTACAAGTTTCCTTACTTTGGATTCTTTAAATGTGCTGGCTACCCTGACGACGGTAAGGCAAGCAGAAACACGTGTCGGTAGATATTTTAAAGTTTTTTAAAGTGAGTGTCAACTGGTGAGTACCTTGTGTTTTATTTATTTTTGGTTTTATTAGACAGAATAGTTGAAATTAAAAATAACATTATTGAGTCAGTAGTACTGAACATAATGTGCATATTATCGTTTTTGTAATCCAAGTTTCAGCGTTTTGGCAAATAGCCGGGAAAATAATTGTTTAATAGGATATATGTTATACTTATCTGTGATAAGATTTGTAAAAGTTAGTAAATAATAATTAACAAAAAAATTTTCAGTTAATATTATTTTTCATTCCACTGTATACAAACTGTTTCACAAACTTTGACAAATGTCCGCAGTATGCGTGTTTGTTAGAGATTTAGTAACATTTTAGACAAAGTAAATCCAGGGTATGCAAAATTATGTGATATTAATCGGTATCCCGGTGAGAAACATATTTCAGTTGATAATTTACAACTTTTTCTAAGTTTACAAATATCATCGTCGATGTTAAACGATCATTCCGCTGGACACACATGCGTTTACACAACGAAGGAGGCGTTTCTCGGAAGAAAATATAGAAATTGCGTTTCTCATGCAAATGTTCTCAGTGTTCTCTCAGAACCTTTGTCATATGTACATGGGAGTTGAAAGGTAAACATCTTTCTAAACACTATTTAACATCTAAAGTTGTCATATTAACCATTGCGACCAAATAAGTCTAATTAAAAGCAAGATTTGTTTTAAAATTATTACAATTATTATAAAGAAATACGTTTCCAAGAAAAAATTACTAGTAATTCGTTGAATTCAACAGGACTGCTTGAGAAAGAGCTTTAACAGAAATTATATACATGCAAAACTTTTTGTTTGAGGACCAAACTGGTATTTGCATTCCTTAAATTTGTATAATTTTAATAAAACTATATCAATTTTAAAAGTCTACTTACTTTTGTTAATATTCCATAAGAAATAATTAAATTCTCGCTGGGTTTATTGTACTTGTTCATAGAACTGAATAAATAAATCAGTCACAGGGTGAAATGATTTAATACACGAAATGGAGACTTGACACATATACAAAGTACATGGAAAATTCAAATTACTTGATATTTATTTCTTAGTAGTCAGTGGATATACACATAGATAAAAAAAATTATAAAGAGGCGTTTTAAACCCATCACTAATATTATTTTTTTTTAGTGACTTCTTTATGTTCAACCCACAGATATTACTACCATTGATTTATTTCCAGGTAAAAGCTAACTAAATTTCTATAATAATCACCTTATTTTACCATTGAACGTCGTAAGAATGATTAGTTGTTACTCAAGGCTCGTATTTGACCATTTTTGTATAAAGTTACCTCGTAGACTTGGGTATAACCCTATTTTAAGATATTGTACACTATACAAACAGTCATCTAGAAAGTGATATTTAAAAAAATATGTCTAGAACAAAGTAATTCAGAACCACCATTTTTTTCTTTCACTTTTTGTTCAATGAAATATTATACAGGGTTATTTGTAATTACCGGGCAATACTATGTCTATATAACTACACTTTATTTTTTATCTGCTCTCAGCGTCTGAAGTATTGTTCCATAATTACGAATCACCCTGTATAGACACAATTTTACGTAAACCATCACTCTCAACATGACATACGGTTATAATGCTGGGTCACCATATCATTAAAATAGTTGAATTAAATTTTATTGAATGAAACAAAAATTTAATAGCAAAATACATTTATTCAAAATAAGCAATTCTTATGTCTCCTTTCTCGGGACGGGGAAGCAAAGTGATTAACCTAATAAATCAAATCAACTTATAACTAGATAAAATAAGAACAAAGTCAGACAAGGCAATCGCCTATACAAACGGTACAAGAACGTAAAACCAACTCATTTATTTATTATTTGGGCGCCACCATCTTTAATATTTAAAATATAATGTCTTTAATAGACTTAAAAACAACGCGCAACCAATATAAGATGGAAAAATATGTAGCTGTTTAAATAGTCAATGATTATCAAGTACAAAATATGTGTAACGTACATTAAACGAATTTAGGTTCAGAGTACGGAGCTAATTTGCAAATCTTATAAGAATTCATGACAACAATTCATTGTTACATGCGAGGCACTCAAAGTCTGACCACAAATTAAGGGGTGGTGGTACCTAGGTTGTTCGAAGTTCAACTTTTTTCTGCATTTACATTTTTTTTTCTAGAAGACAATATAATTAAACAGTCTTACTTTTTGCACCTGTGACAAATATACGTTCTGGGCCTTAAGGAACTCCAGCAAGCTTAGCTACTTCCACAAGTAGCATCATCTTTCCAACAATTTTCTAACACAAACGTTACTAAGCTTAAAACGAAATTTTTAACCACACAGCTCCACTCTCTATCGTCTCGAGCCTGGCGCGAGCCTGTCTGCCACATTTTCCGCCTCTACTAAAAGCACCACCAAATTCGTTCTTGAGTGCGTGTGATGGAACCGCTTCGTAAATAATTTTTTTCCCCGCACAGTAGCGCCGCACTAAATAGCTAATACAGTAAGGTTTAGTAAAACTATTCTATTCGAATTTGAAGTTTAACTGATAATTCAAATCATCTCCATATAATTTATAAAGGAATGTGGTCCAAATTAGTTAATTAAAAAAAACGGCCCTGTTGCCTTCAAATAATTTTTTTTAAGGGTGACATTATTTTTCTGTCATATTTTAAAATTTCTGTATTGTTTTTAATGACACAATAGATTATGTGTACTGTTTTCTATATTTGTTATAATTTGACATTTAAAAAATTATACTGTTTAATAGTGTGCATTGGAACTGTACAGATAAAAACATTTTTTATAAAAACTAAAAACAGAGTGCTGCACCTACAGTTCGGCAGAAAGATATCCAAAATGGCCTGATTTCTGGATACCTAATTTATTTTATGCGTTTTATTAAAGTTATATGCGTAATCTTACAGTCGCAGTTGGCTAAAACACACTATATCAACTAATCGCTATCCGTCTGTTCTTGAGTTCGAATCTCAGCTCCATCAGATGGTAATATCGAAGAGAAATGTTGTAGTTCACGTTTTTCAAAATCTAACCGCATCCCGCCCCTCGCGCATCTTAGATTAGGGGTTGTCTAATTTATATAGTGTATTATTCTTAGTTATTGATCTCATCTCTTCCTATATTGAACAGTAATTAAGTACCGACCCCTTAAACCCTAACTGTTAACCACAGTATAAAGAAACATTAAATCCTTAATGTATGTTTTGTGTTTTTCAATTATCTAGCAAACATACATTTTATTAGCTATAAAATTTTGTCTTTAATTGAGTTTTAGTTTACAAACCAAAGTCCATTGATGGTTAAGTTTCTGCATGATTATAAATTAAATTTGTTTTCAATTTTATGTATACTGAAACGAATTTAATCTAAATACAACTGAAAATTTATATTTGAGGCAAAATGCTAGTCAGCTATACTTTGTTATTGGATAAACTAAATAAGTACAGCCTAAACAATGAAGTTCACTTTGGGGTACCGCAAGGATCAGTTATTTAACTCATATGATTTATTACACACGCTAATGATTTACCAAGTTCAGCTGAATATAATAATGTGCGCTGACGAAAATAGTTATTTCTCCACTGATTTCTTACTATCTGAAATTATGAAATAAATGTTTAGTCTGTGTCCCATCAAAATGTTAATACTCTTTTTTTTAAAGAGAATCTGTGTAAGTTCGATCTACCAATACGCCACATTAATTAATTAATTAGTTAATCTTCTTGAAATTTGAGATTGACAGAAATCAAGTAATCCAAAGCAAGTATCACTGAATAAGTGATGAAGTTAATAATTTGCATGTCTCTAAAAACCTTCATGCAGCTGTTGAAAAACCCGATCTTTGTGCAGTAGTATTCTATCTCAAATTGAGTTTTTTATTTAAGCTCAAAGGGAGATGGAAAATATGCACTAAATTATTTAATTTTACTAGTCTCTATTAGTATGTGATGAAAACAAAAAAAAGCTACTCTACGTTTTCAATTTAACTCAATTTTGTCATGAACCTATTTATTTATTCTTGTATTTATTTTTCCTGAAAGGTGACGACCTGATTAAATCAAGCCAGTAGTTATCCTTTCCATAGAGAAACTTTCACATAATAAAAATATGTTCGTACAAAATTGAATTCACAATTTACGCCAGAAAGATCATTAATAACTCGACTGATTGAAGTAGCTAGCTATTTGGCTCGGATGACACAGTAATTATAAGCTTGACATTTTTGTTAATGAGAGCAGTCTGAAGAGTATAGTAAAAGGAATAAGGGAATTTTATCGCGGGATTTACGTATAAGCTGAATAATAAATGTGACCTTACATTTTGAAGTTTCCAGATTCTGTTTACAATTCTGTTTGATACTTTTATCTGTTAGAATATTAAATAACAAACTCTGATTTAAATTGTAAATTTTAAACTATTCGGAATTTATTAAAATGCTTTTTTTTCTATTTGTTCAAGAACTGTCTCACAATTTGAGAAATACAAGTTTGCTGTTTTACTTTTGTGTGCCTACAGCACCACAGACCAGATGCAGTGAGTACGGGAAGATTGGAAGTAGCTATTTTAACTAATGCTGGAAATTTTCCAGGTTTTAATATTCGAATATTCATTTGAAAAAAATATTCAAATTTTCGAATTTTGGTTTAATCGAATTATCCGAATGTTCAAATATTATTGTATTATTATTAAATTGACTCGGTTATTCAAATGGGTTTAGGTGTGAATATTTTAATATGTATTAGTTTTTATGCATTTTTTATTAGGATATATATATATATATATATATATATATATATATATATATATATATATATATATATATATATATATATATATATATATATATATATATATATATATATATATATATATAATTTTTAAACGGGGATTGCAGTCATATGACAGATAATAAAAGAAAAACTCTTTTTTTCTGTTCAAGCTTTTGAAACCTTTATTGTTTCTTCATCAGGAACTCTTACGAAAGTGAGGTTAAAGTTAAAGTTACATTCATTGGAAACTACAAATTCTTGATGAATTGTAGAAAAAAAACACTAATAATTGATTGTTGGTAATGTACTACCACTACTGTGGAAAATTAACAACATTATGAATGGATGACTACGGATCCATATTCATTTAGATTCTTAGAATTATAATAGACATCATGTGTATTTTTATGAAGTGAAAAACAAAAAGAATTTGGATATAAAAACTTGTTAGAGTGAAACAAAAGAACAATGACAGTAGATGCCAACAACTAGATGTCTTATATTCAGGGATATTAATTATTATTCCATACTATACAGGGTATTTTCATCATTGTGGACATTATGGTTGAAATGTAGTAAGTAATTATAAATTATGCTTAAGTTGTCAATATCCTTTCTGGCATTAATAGTATAATAGTATTTGTTTCTTTGAAAATGTGACACATTTCCAAAAAACTATGTTTGTGATAGTTGATTTCAAATTTTGAAATCAACTATCACAGTGTCAGTGGCTTCCCTTTTTTGTCTTCTTTTTTAAGTTATGTCCATCATTTAATTTAGCTACACCTTGCTGAAGACGACCAATTAGTCAGAAACACGTGTCCACGATTGGCATTCTTCTTCCATTTGCAATTTTCTGCATTCTTCTACCGTGCATTCTTTATGCAGGTGTACCCGTTAAATCAAATTATTTTATACTCTAATGTATATAGTCCCGCGATATGGCTTCTTTCTCTGATATATATATATATATATATATATATATATATATATATATATATATATATATATATATATATATATATATATATATATATATATATATATACAGGGTGAGTCGTTGATTTAGATATCTTTATAGCACGCGATTTGGGTTCTATCGGTGTAACCGATATTAAAATATCAACAACTTTTAAGATCATGAAATATCTAATACTCTGTATATCCAAAACGAAACATCTAGTTACCACTATTGAAATTAACTGTTGCTACTGTATTAGTTAATTCGTTGATAAACAATACCGCCATAATCAATTTTAAAATGCCATCAGTAACTGAATGAGTAATTTATTCTCATAAGGACATATTTACTTACATTTAACACAAAGCGGCCCTAAATTATATTGACTTTAATTTGGTCTACACAAACAATCTTGAGATGAAACTAAACCTAAATCAATCTGCTAACCCTTTATGTAAACCCTAGGTGAAAGTACTTAAATAAATATAAATTTCAGCAAGAACTTATACAGATAATTTTCTTAGGTATGTCATTAGCCTTAAGGGCTATTCAGTTTTACCTACTATAGATTTTTGTTAATCAATTTCTGTATACATTACCTTTATTCAGTAATAGCTAGGACACAAATCGTTTATTTAATTTACCTCTTGTCCCGATTTTATATTTGTCGTCAGAAAATAATGATGTATATTACGTATCCTACGGAAATTGTTATAGTTTGTTCTTCATAAATTATGTAATAAGTTTTTTCTATGCATTAAAATACAAATATAGGACACTCACAAATATGTAGTAATAATATTTCCACTGTGGCTAATAATAATTACAGTTCATCAATATTTCCCCGAAGTACACAAACATAAATTGTTATGATTATTAATATTCAGGATGCTTCAAGTTTCAGTAGTAGGACTGAGTAAACAAAATGTGGTGGTCGGCTCTTCCTAAAATGCCTCATGAGGTAGCTCTACCCATTAAATGGGCGAAAAGTAATAATTTTAGGAAAAATTGTCAAAATTTATTTAACAGATGCCTATGTGGAGTAGAGTGCTCGGCGTTGAATTATACACATAAAAGAAATTCTGTGGAGTTTTGTTCTTACAAACTGAACATTATATAAAATGAATGCTTATATACTGATGCTTCAAAATCCCGAAGATGTCAAAAATCCTTGTGCAAAAGGCAATAAAATTAAAAAACGGAAAAGACGAGACAAATTGCGATTTTTTGTGTACAGGGTTATTCATTATATATAACCCACCCCTTATCATTATTATTATTGCCTATAGAAAAAAAATTTTAAATAAAAGTTGTGTGGTTATGACTGAATTTTATTAAACTTCTATTAAAAGTACGCTATCGTGCAGATTTCAGGAATTACAAAAAAAATATTTTTTTTTTTAAATGACATACCCTATATATTATTAAATTTTTGGAATCATCCTTTGTTCCTGATTTCAAAAATATACCATATGTTACCCCTACCATATAACGTTTTTGACTTATATCATCGTCGAATGTCTTAGTTAAACTAGTTACTGTAAATATGGAAAATTTAACAGTATTAAAGAGAGCTGTGGAAATGACAACTATTTCGTTCGATAAGTGACATTTTCTTAACGAAAAAAATCAAAATGGTTTACAGTGAGGAAGAAAAAGTCCAAATATTTACTTGTTATATACAAAATATCAAAAATAAACGTGCAGTAAAAAGAGTATATAGGGTGTTGTATTCAAATCGTCCAACACCATCAGAAAATACATTCAAAAAGATTTACCGAAAGGTGAATAATACGTCCAGTTTTAGTAGAAAAAAGCGTGTAGTTCAAGCAAATCAGGAAGAACAGCTAGATATACTGCTTCATTTCGAAGGTAAGTCCATCCATATTTATTCACGAATAGACTTGAAAGATTGTATTATTTTTTAGAAAATTCTGAATGTAGTATAAATAATGCAATTGACTAATTACGTAAAAGTTATTCCAAAATCCAACGTATGTTAAAAAATAACAGCTACACACTATATAAAATGTTACCCATACAAGATTTAACAGAGGCTCATAAAAGGAAAAGGCTGGATTTTTGCCGCCAGATGATTCAAAAGTTGGATGAAGATCCCGATTTTTTACTAAAATATTATGGACTGATGAATCATCCTTTTCTACGGCAGGAGTTTTTAATAGGAGAAACCGAAGGTCGTGAGAAAACAAGCACAACAGAAGAAGATTGGTAAAACAAATAAAAAAAATCACGAAGAGAAACTGTTAGCGCTTGGCGTGGAATTTTCAGAAACAAAATTGTTTGGCCTATATTTTGTGATTATACTTTAACTGGAGTTACCTATCTGGAAATAATTATCTCAGAAGCAGAAAATATTCTTTTGCAGAATTTTCCGGATGCGGAATTTGATATGATTTGGATGCAGGATGGGGCAACTCCGCATAGTGTCCTACCCATTTGAAATCATTTAAATAATGTATTCCCAATATGGATAGGGAATAATGGACCTGTTAAATGGTCACCTAACAGTCTGGATTTGACCCCTATGGATTCATTTTTTTGGGGATTTCTAAAAGACATTGTCAATGATAATAATAATAATAGTATTCAAGTAATTAAAAACAGGAATCGACTTGAAATAAACAATCTGAATGTAAATAATTAAGCCATTTCCGGTGCAATTATAAATATAGGAAGACGTTTTCAATTATGCATTGACAATAATGGTGGACACATCGAACATCTTTTATGAGTTATCATTTATTTATATTTAAATTTCCTAAATAAATCTTGTTATCTATTTTGTATAAATATTTGGTTTTTTTCTTCCTCACTGTAAACCATTTTGATTATTTCATTAAAGAAATGTCACTTATCAAATATAATAGTTGTCATTTTCACAGCTCGCTTTAATAATGTTAACTTTTCCATATTTACAGCAACTAGTTTTTATTAAATTAAACTCATTCCAATTCTAGTCATACTGAAGAAAATTATTTTGATAACGTTAAAATTATACAGTTAAATTGTCTCTTTAAGATTTTCATTTTGCTGCTCTTGTAACTCCACGTAAATTAGTTAGCGAATAAGCATATTAAAAAAATAGCAAAGAAAACTTCGTTGCTTTGAACGTTAACTTTGTCATGCTTTATTCCAGGATAATTAGCGACCTGCATATAATTAAACGACATAGGAAACTTGATTAAGCGTGCACGTGTTGTGACATGGTTTAAAACAAGGTTCAGATTATTAGCTAATGTATAATATAATGTATTTGACTTTGGAGTGTGCACAATATTTTTGTAGTAACTTCTTGGCAGTGTGAATAAGCAACAACTAAATATTCGTAGACAATATTTAAACTGATTATGGCTGCGTTTAAAATTTTTTTTCCCTTTATAAATAATATGTCTCTGTATATATGACCATTTTGGTGTAGACTGGGAAAGGACATTAAATAATGTGAAGTAAAGGCTGCGTTTTCAGTAGATATTCAATTCAAATCTATAAATCACTGATAAAAATTTTCTGTTAGTAATATCGAAAAACGAAAAATTGATTGATCCTAAATACCATATAGATTTAAAATATATAAAATTGCAAGCAATACTGATGAGTATTTTTTTTCTTTATTAATAAGAAATACGATTATTCAGTTTCATAAAGTGACACGAAATAATTTAGTCATATTTCTTATAAATAAAATAAAAAAATAGGCATCAGTATTGCCTGTAATTTTATATATTAAATCCATATAATATTTAAGATAAATTACTTGCTTTCATTTTTCGATTTCATCAATAGAAAAATTTTAACAGCGAATTAAAATTTTATGTTGGCAATATTGACGACGGACGCGTGCCAACACCGTTTTAACAGCAAATCTGGAGACTTTTGGGCAACAGACGGTTCTTTGTTAATTTGAGGTCGATGATTCCGAATTTGCCTGTCGCTCAGCTGAATTTTTTCAAATAAGCCCAAAAATTTCAAAATGACGGCCAGCATTCGCACTTTCTCCAAAAAAATGCTCGTAACTCGAAAAATATAACGGAAAAAATTCGAGAGATCAAATAAGTAGAGCATAAAAAATACATTGAAAATTGTATTAACCCAAAAATTTGTACCGCTCATAAGCGTTCTGTAAGGGGAATAAACGACATTATTTTGACTTACTGTATAATTTTCCGTTTTCTTTTTTAAACCACAGGATTTTTGCACTTTTTAAAATTAGAACATCGGATTCATATTATTATTAAGAAATATATTGCAATCAGTGGCGTCCTTTTTTTTATCAACTTTGTGTAATTTTGTCAAATATTGTATACTGAGGAAATATATAGGAAGTCAGAGAAATTATTATTTATATCTCATATGACAAATTGTTTATTCTGACTACTCAGAGGCGGAGAAAGTGGGATTGAAATTTAGTTAATTTGAAATATTTAGGATATGAAGGTTTTTCTACAACAGTGTGTAAAATCCTATTTTCCGCGCTGTTGAATATAAATATTGGGTGAAATTTAGTGAAAAAAGTACATATGTATCATTCGTGCATAGTAACTAAGCAACCAAGCTAACAAATAGGTACTATTTTCACTAATATTTACCATTAGGTATTTCCATTGACATACCAAATGTCTCTTATGTGCCAATTTTTTATCATTTCATAATAATGTACCAGGTGTATCATAATAGACCACCTATTGTTAGTCTACTATGAGGAACCCTGTCTTTTAAGTCAATTCACAATCAACTAGCGACTACAGCCTGCAGCGGTACAAATAATTGTAAATTGGTTCCATCTGGATACCACACAAAATTCTAGCTCAATAATATTGATTTGGAGTCATCTTGTTTATTTCCCAATTCAACATTTGTGGAAGCTGTTCCTAAATCGTGTTTGGACTTTCTTGCATGTACATGCAAAACTTCATGCAAAGTGTCGAAAGTTGGGACCAAAGGGCATACCTTGTGCTGCAATATTTCATTAAATATGCCATCTACATAAACATTTTAAGAACACTTCATTTCGATAAAAACACCACCACCAAATTTTATATTTTTTATATTTTAAAGTTTCTCTTGTGTGTCCATACCTTAATAATTTCCCATATGCAAATTCTTCAACAAAATTACATCAACTTCACAAAACACAGTTTTTGAGGACGCCATTGATTGTGTTCCTAATTTACAATATAAATATAGATCCTAATTCAAAACATGCCAAAATCTAAAGATTTAATAAAGGAAACGGGTAATTATAAGAAGTTAAAAGAGTGTCACTATTTGAGCTAATACACTTTTCTATGTATTTTTTTATGCCTTACAAATCTCTTGAATTTTTCCGTACCTGTTACATTTTTCGAGCTACGAGCTTTTGAAAAATTTGCGAAAATTGGCGGCCATTTTGAATTTTTCGTTCATATTTGAAAATATTCAGCTGAGCAACAGACATATTCGGGATCAGCGACCTCAAATTGACATAAAACATCTGTTCCCCAAAAATCTCCCAATTTGTTGTTAGAATTGATTTAGAGAAGCTTTTTAGAAAATTTGTCCTATCTAGTGTACTGAAAGCATAAAATAACCAATATATTATAATTTTTGCCATTTAAAAAACTAAAAATATCTTAGAAGTTAACCCACACAATAAAATAAATGTGTAAATTTAGTATTAACTGATTGTGAAACATGCAATTTTACAGTAAATTCGAAGTAATAACGAAAATGATTTGTACCCTTTATGTGGGTAATCTAATGTAAACATAAGAGAACTCATTTAGCTGTCAGAATGTGTCGTAATTGTGTTGTTATTTGCTGAAACTGACTGAGGCATCTATGCCATTAGAGAGTTAAACAGAATATGTTCTCTTACAGCAATCTGAGAACTGGTTAGTTTCCGGGAATGCATTTCCCTCATCATGGGAGACCAGAGCCACAGCGATGTTGTGTGTTTCCTTGACTTTTCATCTTATTAGATACTGCACTCCCTTGATCGTTGCTTCATTCTATAAAGTTGTGTTGGAATCACATAGCTGATGTCGGAAATAATGCACTTATTGTTTATCTGGAATTCAGTCGTAGACAAAAGGAATTCTAAAGTGAATGAACAGAAAGAAAACTAAATACATATTTGGTACGGAAAATTTATCTCTATTTTAATACCTATATTCTTGTATTGTGCTTAATTTTAGAAATATTTTTTACACATTCGTTCCAGCATATGAACTTGTGGAATAATGAACAAAAATGTTTATAAAATTCTATTCAATTAAATTCAAATAAATTCAAATAGTTCTATAATAGATATTAGGAATGATGTAGATATATCCTAGGCTTTCGATTAATTAAATAAATAAAAACAATATTTTTTCAACGTGTCGATTTATTACCATCAAACCAAAATAATAAGAAATATCTATGCCCAGTATACCAAAGGTATTAGAAAACATCTCGTATTAAAAAACAGTATATATCAATAGCACATAAACCGCATAACACGAAAAAAAATTCTTCCAATAGTTAACCCTAAATTACAACCAAAGAACGAAACTAATAGCGTTTACAAAATAGACTGCAATAACTGTAACAGCACATATATAGGCCAATCAAAACAATACCTAGACAAAAGAATGTACACACATAAATATAATATTAAAATAGCGAATCCAAATTCAACAGCGCTTACGAAACATGCTAGACTACAACCATAGTTAAGACTTTAACAATATAAATATACTAGAAAGAGAACCAAACTACCACCGAAGAACAATACATGAAATGCTACAAATTAAAAGACATAATACCGCAATTAACAACCGTACAGATATTGAGAATTTAAGCGAAACATATTTCAGCTTATTAAGTTAAATATAAAGGGAATAATATGTAATATGTAATACACTTATAAAAATAAAAAATAACAAGTTTTTTACATCTTTCCATCAAGTCCACACATAAAATAAACTGTTTAATCCTAATAATTCACACCACCAATGTAAGAAAAATATCATATCTAATAATATACACATAAATCACACATCTCAGAAAAGTTTTAGTTACATATTATAAATACTCATCTGCTATATTATAAACTGTAAACTAGTACCAAAAAAATACCAAAACAATCCATATTGTAAGTATATAACATAACATATCATAACCTTATAATTTTTGTGTAATTAATTGTAGTGTTCTGAGGATGATTGTAATAAACCGAAAAGTTAAAAAATAAATATTGTTCTTATTTATTTAATTGACCGAAAGCCCAGGATATATCTTTCCTATTATTAAAATTACTGGTCAAGAAAAGCATATAAGTATAACAGATAATCATCTTCATTGGTGTTGTTATAGACTAGTAAGAGGAATCCGTTCTAAATTCAGAGCGCAGAATTTTGCAGATTCCCAAGTTACGGCATTTGTTCTACAGTCTTTATTTTTTGGCATTTCTCCGCGTAGTTTTTTTTTAATGAGTATAGGAAAGATTATACTACAAATCCTTCTAATCAGTTTTTTATAAAACATTTTAATTTTAATTAAAAATTTAAGTTAAGATCGCATTTCTATGCAATCTACCTAATATTTATCGACATGTAACGTCATTGTTAAAGCAGATATTTAAAAACTGGTTAAAAGAATTTCTAGTTAAATTCTTTAAGAACATAGTACTCAAATATCAGTTACAATTTTTCATAAACTTTCCCGTTATTTAAACTAAGGAGTACATGATTTTGTAATAATTCATAATGAATGTGAAACAAATTATGATTCACTGTCCTCTCAACATCTATGTATTCGTGCCACAACGGTAATGGTCGCCTTTCGTCGGAGTAGTAGTAGTAGGAATAGAATATTTATTTTTAAAACTAAAATATATTCCACAGAATGCAATTATATACCGGGTGGCTCAGTATATATGGCCATGTTTATAATTATAAATTATAAAAATCGAACATGGCTGACTTCCGGTTTCACAGGAATTGTCATGAGAATCAAATTTTTAAATGGGATAT
Organism: Rhamnusium bicolor; assembly: GCA_029963845.1. Classification (NCBI taxonomy): domain Eukaryota; kingdom Metazoa; phylum Arthropoda; class Insecta; order Coleoptera; family Cerambycidae; genus Rhamnusium; species Rhamnusium bicolor. Next base: position 646,951 of record JANEYF010003586.1, read on the forward strand.
CCTATAAATGTTTGCATATTTGGATTCTACAGATCATCCCAACTATTAAACTTCGGTTCTCAATTTTTTTTTCATAGAAGGTTTAGGACTTGGTCGAAACTGTTTGAAATCGGTCTGTGAATACATATAATTTTTGTTTCCAAATATTCCGATTATGTACGATTTATTACTGATTAAATTCACTAATGGTTTTCTAAAAAAACTTCAATTTTTTTAAATAAAGCCGAGATGGATCATCCTGATATTTAATTAATTGCTGTATTTACAAAAAAAAATGTGTATAACGTCTCTTTTGTCTTTGAAATTTTTCATTAATCAGTATTTATTTTTTTAGAATAATTATTTGAATTTGCTAGAAAATAAAAAAAAATATATCATTTTAATTTAGAACAGAAACATAAAAAACATAAAACATAAAACACACCACATAAATTAGACAACCCCCATACCAAAGCCGAGGCTGCACGGCCGAGGGTTACACAGTTTTTTTTATAGTTTTTAAGTGCTTTTTTGACATTTTAAGTGACATTTGTATTATTATATAAAGGACAATATTTGGTTTAAATTACATTTATTTTGAGAAGGTATGTACAATAAGATGAAGTATATTTATTTTGAGGAGAGTAAATGTTCAGTTAATAATAAATAATCGTTTTAAGATGACAGGAACTATATGCAGTGTTGCTATTTGTAAGAGAAATGCTGAGAGGGTAAAGAAGAGTGGAGAAAAAATATAATTTTTCTCGTTTCCTACTGACATTTTAATTAGGAAAGAGTGGATTAGAAAATGTTAAAGAAAAGGAAAATGTAACCCCGATAATAAAAGACTTTACAATAAACATGTTACAATTGATGAATTTGATGGTGGAATGAAATCAAAATTGATGAATATATTGCCAAAAAACTAAAGAAAAAACTGGTAGGCAATATAAAATTTACCTACTGAAAAATAATTTGTGGCTAATTTTATTATGTTTTAGCTATTACGTCACTTAATTTATTGCCTGAAACTTTTGTAAGAGGTAAACGCGTTAATACCAGAAAATGCAAAGGGATCGTTAAACATCAAATTTTAAGTTCATTATTGTCTATAGGAAATGTGGAAAACATCCATCCACAAGTAAAGGAAATCCCCAGGAAGGTGAATATGAAGAATTACCACGTAATTATAATGTTCCCTTGCTAAACAATGAAGAATTTAGGAAAAAAATCAAAGAAAACGAAAAAAAAATAAATCCTGAAGATCTCTAAAATGCTGAAGATTTTTTATCAAACTTGCTGTGCATAATAAATATTTTTAGAAACATTACTGTTGTAAACATTTAGAGCATTTTTTTTAAATCAACTTGCTGTATCTCCGAAATAAATTTATTGACAAAATCATTTCCTCAATTTTCTTGATGCATGTACATAAGAATCACCCTGTGTAATTTTGTATTTTCATCTTAAAACAAATGAACTATAAGTTCACATCATACCAGGCATGTTGACCACCTTTTATGTACTGGTTATATATTAAGTCTGGAACGTTTATAACGTAGTGTATGTCCTATATCTATAGAATAGAATTAATTCCTCATGTTTCACGGATATATTGGACCTTGAATGCTGTTATTTCACTATTGCTGCAATTTAATATCCACTAAATCAGCTTGCCAAAGTTTTTAAAGATATAAATTAAAATTTGGAAAGAATGTTGTGTGTTGTGGAAAATTTTACCTATTTTTATACATTATAATTTTCATTTTACAAGTAGGACGGTCCTACATGCCATATTATCTATCTACTTTCCACAAATAAGTTCAATCAGTAAAATGCCTATTAGTTCTCTACTTTATTTCTCATGTATTATGTGGAATAATCCGCTTTTCTGAACCCTTATGAAATTTACAGAAGATAATCCCATGTCGTTCGGTAATGTGATGAACAGTGACGAAAATTTCCGTATAGGTGGCCAGGGTTAAATCTGATTCAGGAAAATCATTATTCGATGAGTTGACTTGTTGGTATCCCATCTTTTGAAGGAGATGTTAAACCGCGTCTGTGATATGAGGCACCTTAAGATTCTCAGTTAGTGATACCAATGTTTACATAGGAACTAAGCTTTACTTCTGGTGGCTAACCTTAGTAACGGAAATAGACCAATTTTAATAAAAACAGTGGAATACAAATGCGGTAAAAAAATGCTAGTTTTTATTACAAGAAAATTTTAAAACTTTTTTGAAAATTAAGTCAAAATTTTTCAAATCAGATCCAACAAAATTAAAGATACAAAGTGACAGATGGGGACTAGTTTATAATACGAACTAACAGTTCCAAATGACCTGTAAATTTAATACAACTAGCAACTAGCACAGCAAACATTTTGGTTTAATTTGACGTAAAGACTACCTAAATTATGTATAATAAATTTAGTCGCAAAAATAGAATTAACCATATTTAAGTAAATTTACGTTGATGCGACATGGAATCGATATAAGTGGAGAATAAGACGACGTCGAAATTTAGTTAAATTGACTAAGAAATTACATATAAATCTTCCTTGTAGTTGCACAGTATGTTTGGTTGCTAATACGTGCTTAGGTACATTTGACTTCATTTCGACGTCAATTCGACATCAAGTTGACTAGTTTTCGGTAAAATCTACGAATTTATGTGCAAACGGCAAATGACTCCTAGTAAAAAAAAAAAGAATTTTATACTTAGTCGGTATTTTTCTCTATAAGTAGCAGCAACATTGTTGACAGTCGTCTACAAAATTGAAAAGACACCAAATTCATCGAAGATAGAAATTTAATTGCACAGTATCAGTAGTTCATGGTTGTTGAAATTAATGTGCCGAACATTTTTCCGAGCATATAGCAACCGTACTTCGAAAAATAATCACGCGTCACCAAAATATTTATTAATATGAAAATTCCTCTTAACAAGTTAAAAATTATAATTATAGTTTGAGCCAAAAGTATATTATACTTGTTGAATATGACTTAGCAATTATAATTATGTATTTTTTTTAACCTTTTCATTAGTTCGTTTCTATACAAACTCATTTTGAAAATTTCAATATCAAATCGTACACTTGATTTCAAAAAAAACTGGTACAACTCTTGTCATCGAAAATCTTAATAGTTTAGTTGTGTGCATATGTCTGTAAATAGGGCTGGCCAGGCATGTCGAGAGGGGGGGTGGAGAAGAGGTGATTTACCCCGGACCTGGGTTTTTTGAAGGAGATCGGTTTTCTTTGTGTTTTTAAACTTATTAAACCTTTCTCTTTTATTTTATTCAAATGGAATTTTAAAAAATAATTAGAAAATAACTTTTTCAAAACATTTTCAAGCCTGCCATATTATTGTTTAAAAAAAATAATATTTGTTACGGATAATTCTACTAATGGTTGTAATTAAAATACTAACTGAATAATGATAATTCTATTTTTAAAATAAGAACACATAAATACCACTTGAGATTAAAGAAAATGTAAACAATGCAAACTGAACATAAAAATACAATAAAAAAATAAAATAAATGAACTTCAATTACGTAATACAGAATTAACTAATATTTTGTCATTGCTCCATTAGCGTCTAAAACTGCCTGAAGTCTTGCAGGCATGGACAAAATCAGATTTCTTGCAAGGTCAACTTCTTGCGACAAGTTCTCCCAAGCGTCTTCAATTATCCCTTCTAATTCTTGGGCATTATTTGGATGGTTATTTGATTTTCTTATATGTTTCACCATTAGACTCCATACATTTTCAATTGGATTTAAATCCGGACATTTAGATGGCCACGGTAACAACTCTATGTTTTTATTAAGAAACCATTGCCTGACACGATGGGCCGTATGTATGGAGCAGTTGTCTTGTTGGAAAATAAAATTATTTGCCGGAAACACCTCTATTACTGACGGCAACATAATATTGTCTAATATTTCAATATATTTAATGGAAATGAGATGACCACCACTGTTCCAACACACACCTAACCCATTTAGACTCATCCAAGCCCCGACATTGACTGAAAACCTTCCTGATATTTGTGGATCGAAAGTATATTTTTCGTCGTATCTAGTGGAAGGAGGCCTATATACGCCAACATGTCCATCGTTACAGGATTTAAAAACCTTTTCGTCAGAAAAGACAACTTGTCCCCAGAAGTTTTCATCATTGATTATATAGTTGAGTGCAAAAATAATCCTACCCTGCTTCTTTTCTTCTGAAAGTTTGTATTTTTTAGCCGCTGAACAACTCTTCAAGTCGCTTTGTAGTTTTATTCTTCTGCAAGCAGTAGATACCGAAGCAGGGAAATTTGTCTCTGAAATTGCATTTACTGCAGTCTGAAAAGGGTTTTCTATTAGGTAATTTATAAGATTTTCATCTTCTTGATTATTGCTCTTTCTGGGCCTACCGGAACCAACTTTACGGGATACCGTTTGGTTGGTTTCCCATTGTTTTTTAACACTCATTATCGTGGTTTTACTCACATTGTATTCAGCAGCAAGTCTTCTTATGGACCAACCATCTTCAATTTTAGAAACAATTCGAAATTTTTGAATATCTGTTAGATGTCGAATCATTTTTAATAATGACGCCACCGATTAACGTCAAAGTGATATTTGTAAGATTATTAATATCAATCAAAGAACGAATGATTTACATAGCTAAAAGAAAGTGTACCAGTTTTTCTTGAAATCAACTGTACTACAACTGTGGTAAAAAAATATGGCGTCTTGTGCTAATTTGTCCTTAAGGTTAACTGCCTTTGAAAATGTAACTACAAAGGATAATTTACTAAATGGTTGAAATCAGTTGAAGACAGGTAGAATTTATCGACGTTGTCGACATAATATTACTTTAATGGAGCGTAATAAAGGCGACCAAATAGGTTGCTATGTAGGTATAAATTACGTAGAATTTTTTCACAACATCTACCTAGTTAGAATATTCTACCATTATGACGATTTCCAGTCACTAAAAAGGTAAATATTACCTAATTATCCTACCTATTTCGACTTTAATAGTATTTATCGTTAAGGTAATATGTGGTAAATTTTTTTAGTTGTTTTTCCCTTGCTACTTTAGTTAAAAGTACTTTTAAGCAAAATAGTGTATGAAGTAGATTTATTGGTATTATTTAGGTAAATTTAAATATAAAATAAAACCAATAGGTAAATTTCTATGGGAAGTGTATTTTTCCAGTCAATTTTACGTCATAACTACCTCAATAAGTAAATTCGTCTTTTACCAAGTCGAATTAGAAAATGTTTGCTGGGAGGCTACTTAGAAATCTAGAGTTAACACCAACGAATTTTTCGTAGAAGCAAATAACATTGATACAAGTAGACGAAATATATCCGTTTCACTGAAAATTGTAATTAAAAGGGAATTGTCATATTTGGTAAGTAAGAGAGTTAAAGGCATGAATTTGAATAATGCAATCATAAATTAATGTAAGGATTTACACAAAAAATTAAGTGTGCTAAGCCAAGTATTCATTATAAACAAAAAGATAAAAAACGCTACCTTATATTTAGTTTTTGATTACTACTGTTTACAGAGAATTAAACATTTTTATCATACTTAAAAATTATACCTATTTATATTTTTATCCTTAATTTTTAAATCCTTCATCACATAATTTTCTCTTTCTACAAAATGCCTATATTTAAAATATGTGTACGTATTAAAAGTGTTTGAGGAAAATTCGAGACGAGAGATTCCAAATGTAATTTTAATTCACGTTAGATCAAGGAGATATGAATTTTGATATTAAACGAGGGATTTCTTGTATTTCCATGAAAGCGGGCTGGGATATTAATGCACCAAATGGTTTTTTAAATCACGATTCCGCCGCGCTTCCATCTGGGTCAAGTCAGGTGCTAAAGAGGTATATCTACTTGGAAAAGTATTTTCCTTGAAGTTTCATTTATATTTATATGATTTTCTGGAATGTAAGACATGCACTTACGAGTTTTAAACTTCGCAAAAATATCGTTTTAAGAACGTCGACAATAATCAGTTAAATTTAATAATACAGGTTAGTATCAAGAATCACTCCAATGTTGTTAAAATATCGATTTCCACCTTTTGCATTTTCGTTCCTTTCAGTTTAAAGGGGTCACGCTGAAGAAGTTGTAATTTCTCGTAAAATGGTTCATTTGACTTTCCTATTTGACAATTTTTTGCTGCATATGTATTCAAGTAATAAAAAACAAAAGACAGGTCTTTTGTTTTTTATTACTAGGTCTAGTAAGTAGTATATTATCGGAGAATGGATCTCTGTCAAAAGAATCGGTTAAAACTATGACTGTTATACACAGTGTTCGTATATATTTTCTCTTGGTTTTCTTTTGAATATGTTCGGATTTGTTCTTGCTTAATAACAAAACCCAATTTTTAACACGATTGATGAACGACATTCATATTATATTCTCTCCTTGGGGTAGAAACAATTTTGATATATGTTTTATAGGTCGGAACCTGATGAAAAATCCATGTTTTCGACCTTGGAGGGGGGAGGTGCGAGCTGCCATCTTGAATGAAAGTTGCCAAAAATTGGTTTTTTCGAAATAACTCCGCAACGGTTAATTCAATGACAAAAATACTAAAGGAGACAAAATTCCCTACATTTTTTGTATATGCATTTTTTTTGTAAGTCTAATATGTAATGAGTTACATCGGCGGAAAGATGAAGATTTTCCAAAAAAATCGTCAAACTCAATTTTTGTCGTTGGATCAACCTGTTGCGGTTATTTAGAAAATAACAGTTTTTTGCATCTCTCATTCAAGATAGCGACTCACAACTATCTCCCCTCAGATTGAAAACTTGGATTCTTCATCAAGGTCCCGACCTAAACAACATATGTCAAAATTGTTTCTACCCCACATTTTCTAGGGCAAAAATCTCTAGTGATTGTATTAATATTATTTTTTATTTGGAAAAATTTTGTTGGGTAAGGGTACTTATTTTGAGAAAAAGTAGTTCATCAATTTGCTGACGTTTCGGTAAATTTTATAACCGTCTTCAGGGCACAATAACATATAAAATTATGATGTATGTGTAAAATTTGTAGAAAATGTAAATTAAAAAATATGTATATAATATAGCATATGGAACAAACAACAAAAAAAAATAAATAAATAAACGGATGTATGCACCTACATATATACACAATACACGTGCATATACATATAAATAGTTATTAAAGTTCACAACATATTAACAATATATATATATATATATATATATATATATATATATATATATATATATATATATATATATATATATATATATATATATATATATATATATATATATATATATATATATACATATACAGTTTTTTTTCTAACGTTTCGGTTTATTACACCATCATCAGAGAATTACAATTAATATAATATTTTAAAAACATAGTTATGGTTATATTATATTAATTGTAGTTCTCTGATGATGGTGTAATAAACCGAAACGTTAGAAATTAGTTACACCTGACCGAAATCCCCACAAAAAAAACTATAAGATATTATAGACTTAAATATAGACTTTAGTATGTAATGGTAATGACACGAATGAGAATCTTTCTTAACTTTAAAGTATACAAAACACACGAGAAGGAATAAAAACCATCATAGATAAAAAAGAAAAAACCGATTATTTGCAATACTGGCAAGGACTGATTATTTGTTTAATATTTTGTAAATAATACATTTTAAATTATAGTTAGTTTTTACCTAACCTATTAATAAGATTAAAATAACATGCGTTTATGTTCTCAATGTCTTTCCTTGAATTACGTGACTTAATCTTCCTTATATTGACCATTTCCTGAACTACCTACTATTGTTGTTTCATCAAAATTAAATTCGCGATTTAAACATTTGCATTGTTCTACTAATGATGTATTTATTTTATTTTTATTTTTAACGTCTCTCATGTGTTCTTTCTTTCTGGTTTTTAAGTATCTACCTGATTGGCCTATATAACTTTTTTCACAATCGTTGCACAGCAATTTGTAAATGACATTTGACTGTAATTCTTTCGGTGTTTTCACTTAAATTTGTAAAGTAATTTTTCTTTATTGTATTTTTACTATTGAAAACAATATTAATTTTATCTGTAGACAAAATTTTTCCAACTATTAATAAGCCGGTCTAAAAACTTCTATTATTTTTTATGAATATGTTGCTAAACAGTAGAATTTACAATACTGTAAACCGTTGTATACCACTCTCCCCCACTCTAATTTATCGAAATGATTTGCAGATCTTTGTATGACATTATTTAATTAATTAATTACCTTGACGTGGGGTTAGCAGGTGCTTTGTGTTGAAACAAACGACATAATGTGGGATGACAAAGTTAGAGAGAAATGATTACATTCAATGGATCAATGCAAAAATTCATTTTAAACATCAAAGAGGTGTATTTAATCATCCAAGCTTAAATCATTCACAAACCCTGACACCTTTATGAGATGTTAATTCTACCTTTAATTAGGTATTAATTGGAAAGTTCCTAGCAAATTAGATTTAATTGAAGGTATGGTGAAGAAATTTTGCAAAAGTCCTATTAATTATTTGTTGCTTGCAAATACTTCACTGACAAGGAAATAATCATGAAGCAAATTAATGAGGAACGTTGGAAATAGTTGCGGTCGGGAGCGGCTGGGTTAATTCCAATTAACTCCAGTGATATAAAAGTTGTAATAAAAAGTACTAAAAATTAAAGTTTATTTTTAGCACTTTGGAGAAATTAGTGTAAAAATATAAAATATTCAAACATCCAGGTTTAAAAATACTGCATATTTACGAATAGTAGCTCTAAATGCTCTGGTAACACTCTGGAAAACGAACAGTTTCATTTGTAACATATCCGCATGTTTTTTTACAGTGCTTTTTATTTTACAATTTCAGGAACTTTTTGCTTGGTTGAAAATATTATTGTGTCTGTAGTTTTATTTATTAACACTAAACCAATCCATAATATAAATATTGTTCTGTAATGTTTCTTTCTCTATTAATAAATAGTACTTGTGTCATATAAAAACTACTGAAAACGTCATTACAGAACATACATTGTAGTTATTATTAGATGTGTCAAAATTTCCACCAAAAATAGAGCACAAATGTACTTTTGTAGAAATAATAAATACGTTTTTTTTTTCACAAATTTTCAGGCGATATGAAGAAAACCGTTTTTTATTATACAATTTATCGGTTCGTTTATTAAAACTATGTTTTTCAATATTACCAATATGTCTTTTCTCACAATGGACAGGTCTGTAGTTACAACACTTTGATAAAGATTTTTGAACATTACTTCGATACTTTCTCGAAGGAAATTCCCTTGAAACACTTGTTGAGATATTAAAGGTAAAACACTTCAAATAAAAATTCTAGGCTATTCGACAGCAAACAGTTTGAAACCTAAATCATGAAAATTCATGTGAGTACTGTTAACGTACTCAAATTCACCCCACGCCATGAATGGTGAGCATGTGTAAATGTGTGCATGCACATTTTTGCAGATTTATTGAATATACATAACTTTTAATATCGTATTTATTTATTTTAGTTACCACAATGAATTAAATCGTTGACAAATAAGCGACAATCAATAATTAGAGGGTATATACTAGATCGTATATGGTCTATTATAACAATCAGATTTTTTCTCAATTTTCGATATTGCATATTCCCATATAAGATATTATGTAGATTCTTTATAAATAGGAAATAATTTTAAAATGGCATCCAACTCACTTTGTTTGATGGTCTAATCCTTAATACTACCAACATGCTAAAACTGAAGTTTACCTGGAAAGAAGAAAAATATTAGATAATGCTTTGAAACAATCAATGTTGTCAATATACTGAACAATTTCGACGGAACTTTAAGTTTAGAATAAACACATATAATATAAAGTTATATAAGTACCTATATAAGTTATGATTTTGTTCATGTAATACATTTACGGGGGGGGGGAATTCATGAGCTTTCAGTCTTTATACTATTTTATTAAATTAAGCTAATGCAGACATTTCGTTTAAAGTTTTTATCACCTTCAAAGCTTAGTTTTAATTTTAATAGTTCTTGTTTAAACTAAGCCCTGAAGATGAAAAGAAAATATATCGAAACGTCAGCAACAGTTTAATTTAATAAAACAGTATAAAATTGCAGAACACTAGACAGGATGTATTCTTTAAAGTTATATAAAATTTCAGTATTTTTCTAATTAAATGTAGTTTAATTATTTACATTGTTTAGCAGTGAATCCAAATAGAACAAACAAAAATGTCTCATTTAATTAAGTAGAATTTATAATTCGTTTCAGAATTATATGCATTTTTATCTTTGCTAAATTAGTAAATTCTAATTTAGTTGTCGACGGTATGCCTCCCTGGAATTCGCTATTTAATTAAGAAACTATATAGACATTGTTCATTGTTTAAAATTTCAATTGTTATTCATAGCATATTATTTTTTTAATTTTCCTGAAATTAATTATAAATAAAATTAACATAACGGCATAAATGTTATCATTTTAAACGAAATTTTTTTATAAATCTATCAAACAAAATGTCTACAGTTGCTTAGAAAACCATAGTGTCTTGTTAAAACCTAACCAAGGCATAACATTTGATATCTAATTTAATGTAAAACTAATATGGTATATTTATAATTAATAATTAATACAAAAAGTTATTTACTTTTTCCTGTTTGCAACACAAATATAAAAATAGGAAAATGGTCCGCTCTGTTAAAGTTTATCGTTACAACCGCAAAGATTTTATAATCGATATAATTACGTGCGCCTATAACGGTGGAAAATCACTCTTAAGTGCTAATATTAGTTCTCGCAGTGATTTATGTTATTTATTTTCACAGCCAATGGCGTCATTACGTTTCTCTCTTTTTTAGAAAAGAAAATAACGTGGAATACTTGCGATTTTGTTACGGCGTTTTTATTTTTCTTGATCATGATAATTGGTTCTTCAATAATTAGATATTACAATTTATTATGATGAAATACCAGGTAACCGTTTTTTCAGCAGTAGTCTCAAAGAAAAGATAATTTTACAAATACAGCTAGTAACAGCTACCCTCGGATGTGCAGTTTCTTTATTAAATATGTATAGTGTGCGTCAAAAACCATGAATCATTTTATTTTGTACATAAAAAATAATACGTTGACATTATCATTAGAGATATAAAAAGTTGTGGTTAAAAGAGTAATCTTTGGATAGTAATAGTAACAAACGAAAAGTAACACTGGCTCTTAAATCATATTGTGTGTGAAATTTAATTTAAATTTATTTAAATTATTGAAACGACGTACTTTTTGGTGTCATTTTTACGTTCGAGATGCTGCTGCACATAATATTATTTCGATGTGGGTTAAAAAATGGTGAAAATACCACAACCTATTATACGTGGAATATCGAGTAATAGACCTTGGTCTGCTTGCAACCCAGAAAATAAGGAGCGATTAAGGCAAGTAATTTTTCGAGGCCTGAAACAACCACTTAACGTTTAACAACTTTAAAGGACATGACAAAATAACAAAGAGATACTGGATTTTAAATGATTTTTCTGATTTTCTTTGTTATGTTGTAATGGTCCACTTTTTGATTGTCCAGTATTTAAGTTTATTTATGACACTATTAGTTAGGCAATTTCTAACTTGCACAATTAAATTGTGGGTTATCTATAGCTTTATAGTTTGGATGAATGACTAGGTATATGGTACGAGGGTGCAAAGAAAAAAGCCAAAATAAGCTAGATCGCAGGAGTTGAGAGGAGAACCCGGCCCCGACATGGTCAGGATATGTTGTTTGACGTGTGTGCTGTTTTATGTTGTACCTTAAATATGATTGATTATTGATTACTGTAAAATTAATATTGTTTAGTTCTATATATAGTGTATGACCTGATGAGCTTAGTGAAGTGCTCGCACACATCCTTAGTATTTGGTGCTATACATGTAAAATTTGTCTTAGACAACCCCGAATCCGAAGCAGAAGCTACACAACCGAGGGTTACACTGATAAAAACGCGGACATACCACCATTACCACCAATATTTCCAGTGCCTGTGACGAGAGTCGAACCCGCATTGGTAAGACCTTAAATAAATTTCGAACTTGCGAGAAAAGTAGGGCTGAAAGATTTTTAAATGCTTCGCGTTTACTATCAAGGCACAGTTTTTGTTCCTACTGCAAGACATTTTTTCAGTAGATATATACGGTCACGTTCATATCACGTGCATATAAATGTAATTTGAAAACTGAGAATAATTTCTAAGAACAGTCATCTAATAACAAAACTGAACATAAACAAACAGCAATAATACAGGTGATTAAAATTATAAAACCTTTACTTTGATAGAAGTATGTGAAAATGTAAATAAAGTTTTGGGGTCCAAAGTTTCAGTGCAAATTAGAGATACAGAAGCTCAATAATTCATTACTTTGGCGAAAATATTAAATTTCCAGTACCATTAAAGCTAATAAACCTACATTCTTTTTCCATTCAAATATTTCAGCAGAAGATATGGCCGACGTGCTGCAATCTACAAATGTTGCAGCTGTTGCAACTGTAAGTAGTGTATGCGTAGAAGTTGCATTCATACCTCGAATGGAGTTTCATGCTGTTCATTTTGTTTCTGCCGTACAGTAAAGTCTTGTAAAAAGTCTTACGACGCCGATGACGTTTAAAAGCTTGCTCTACTTTAGCACTGCCAACCCTTCTCACACACCGCATCAGACACCGCATTTGGACTTTTCTTTATTAAATATGATTTGAAGGAAACAACTACTCAGCGGGCAAATACCCCTACCTGCATTGGATTACACCTTCAAATCATGATAGATCGATAGCCAATATCATTTGTCAATTCCTAACCAGACATAGACCGGTTTCGAACTTATTTGTTCTCCTCAGTATGCCATAGGTTATGAAACAGATAAATGATATTGGCCAACCTACTACTCATATACTAACTAAGGTAAATTGAGTAGTGATGAGGGGTATGAAACTTCTCGTATAGTCTAAATGCTACTATCCGACCGACATCATAGATGTCTCTGTGGCGGATAGGAAGGCTTTTTCTGTCGCATACATGACTTTGCTATTTTCATCCTTTATGCACACACACATAGCAGGCACTCTAAGTAAACTTTTTCGAATGTCTTGCTTTATATTTCAAGACAGATTTTATTTGAAACTTAAAATAAGCATATGTAATTATCATGTAGCCCACTTCTAGTACATTGAAATTTATGTGGAATGCTACGAATAAGACGTCTTTTCAGTTGAAAAGCAAACACCATTGAACAAATGATAACTGGTGGCATTCAATAAAGGCAAATAAAAAAAAAGATTTAGTTCTGATTCCACCTGCCCACCCTTAGAGATTCTATGTTCGCCTTCAGAGCTAGTTCGGGTATTTTTTTTAAATAACTATCATATTTCTACAAATTAAAAGATTTGAATTTTGTAGAGAACCCATCAATTATAATGTGTGAGAATTTTATATACACCCTGTATAGAGGTACTTTTAGAAAAAGTATTTTTGAACGTCCCTTTATCGTTTTCAAGTAAAAGCTGTTTGAGTTTACGATTGAAATCTATTTAAAAATTAAGATTTGTTAGAAATGAGTACCACCCAAAAGGGATAATTGACAACTTTGTGTTCAAAGACACAAAATTCCAGGATAGAAAACATCTTTTTTTAATGTCCCAAAAAAAAATAGTTTGAAATTCATGATCTCTCCTTTTAACACGTCTATTTTCTCTAATAATGTTTTCGTAACGTGTAAAATAAATGTCGTCAAGGTGTTTCAGCATTTCATTAACAACATGAACTATTCTATGGCCTACCCAATACAACTGATTTTGTCAACGTTGTTATATTGTAGAATTTTTCTCAATTTCTTAGACACCTGTTTTGTAAAAAAATATTATTTTGGTACTATTTTTGGAGTTTGATAAAGACTGAATTTTAATAAGAACTGTAACGAAGTGATTTTTAAGTTAAGTTAGGTAGCTAGGTTTTGAAGAATATTTTGTCCATTATATTACTGCGCTTGTAAAGAATAACAGTTTAATTATTAATTATAGATAGGAAGTATGGATATGTTTTGTGAACATTCCACATAGGTCGAATAGCTGGCAGTCCGCGAATCGCGACACACGAGGCGCGCATCGTGCCCCGGCACTCTTCTGCCCGCGCTATCATGAAGGAGCCTGAGACTGAAAATAATTAAATTAGTTTCCGTCCAGCTACTCAACGAGGAACCACGCCGGCCAGCACAGTAAGTAAACTCGTGAGTATAAGGATATATTGGTATCTAAATTTCATGCGAAATTATTCTAAGTCGATGAACGGGTGACGTAGTTGTAATATACCGCGCATGACTACCGTATCTCATCCTACTCCTGCGTTAGCAGTATCTGGTAGCATGAGGATTTTTACAATCAAGTTAGTCTCCGTCCGACCGCTACTCGAAGCACCACGCCGACTTGGATAGTAAGTAAATTCGTGAGTATAAAGAAATAGGTAATTAAATTTAATGCGGAATTATTCTAAGTCCACAAACGGGTGACGTAGCTGTAATAAACCGCGCATGACTACCGTATCTCATCCTACTTCTGCGTTTTAGCAGGGTTTAGTAGCATGAGGATTTTATCATTAAATTAGTTCCCGTCTGAGCTCCAACCGAAGCACCACGCCGACTTGGATAGTAAGTAAACTTGTGAGTATAGAGGTACATAGGTATCCAAAGGTAATTGCGAATTTTTCTAAGTCGATAAACGGTGACGTAGTTGCAATATTTCGCGCATGACTACCGCGCTCCTCCTACTTCTGCTTTTTGGGCAGAGTTTAGTAGCTTGAGGATTTTGCAGAGTATCCGAGACCAGTCCGTTGCTGCCGCCCGTACCGTCCAGACGTGCCGACCCCGACCGCTCCAGAGAGGAAGCCAGCACAGGATCCGGAAGTAGGTAGCAAGGTTTGATAAAGGTTTGGTAAATAATCGGTATTACTTGGCTGGTGAGTACTTTCCGGGCTTTATTTTTTAGAGTTAGTGAACCGCGAGCGCTAAACGTATCCGCCTCATATCCTTCCTTAGAAAGGGAGAGCGGCCGAAGGTTGGAATTAGAACCGCGTTCCACCGCGTTACACCGCGTGTTCTCCAGGCCACCTGAGCACGTAAAAATTCTGCAGGGTGACTTGGAGATACTAGCATTTGATACCGCGTGTCCTCTAGGCCACCTGCGTCCGTTTTTTTGGCAGGGTGATTTAGAGGGATTTCCGTAACCGCGTGCCTGCCAGGCCACCTGAGCACGTAAAAATTCTGCAGGGTGACTTGGAGGTATCGTCCGTAATCGCGGGTCCGCCGGGCTACCTGAGCACGTAAAAATTCTGCAGGGTAGCTTGGTAGCTTTGACCATACCGTCGTCGTCTTAGATTTGCAACCGTTCGGCTTGCCACTCCTTCCCCCCTCCAACTTGAACCGCGTTATACCGCGTGCCCTCCAGGTCACCTGAGCACGTAAAAATTCTGCAGGGTGACTTGGAGGTATTGTCAGTTGCCATCGCGTGTTCTCTAGGCCACCTGAGCACGTAAAAATTCTGCAGGGTGACTTAGAGGTACTTCCGTAACCGCGTGCCTGCCAGGCCACCTGAGCACGTAAAAATTCTGCAGGGTGACTTGGAGGTATCGTCAGTAACCGCGGGTCCCCCGGGCTACCTGAGCACGTAAAAATTCTGCAGGGTAGTCTTGGAGTTTGACCATCCCGCCGTCATCATCAATTTGCCGCTGTTAGGCTTGTTACTCCTTCCCCCCCCCTTACCGTAACCGCATTCAACCGCGTGTCCTCCAGGGCGCCTGAGTCCGTTTTCTTTGGCAGGGCGCTTTGGAGATACTCGTTGGCATATGATAAGACCGGAACCATCCATCAGCCAAGCGATAATAAGTAACCGCGTTAGATAGGCATAGTTTGCTTATATGGGCGCTTGCTTCCCCTCCTGGTATCCGTCCGCCGTCTGCATATGACCGATTAAATCCATCGCTGCTTCCCGTTTCACCGCTTCGTTCACCGGCGTACTGTATCGCACCGCTTGACCGCCCGCTTACTGCCCCGCTTGTCCGTAGTTAAGACCGTAGTAGTATAAGTTTGTAGAATAAGACCGCTTGTAGTTAAGACCGTTGTAGTTTAAGTTGTAGTTACTAAGGTGTGTATAAAGTGTAAATAATAATTAGTGTGTAGAATAAATGTACATATATTGAATGAGAGTCTGTTCCTTAACTGTAGTATGTAAGTTCCCCTTTTCCCGACCCCTGGCTTAGCCGTATCTTCACTGCAGTTGCCCGGCCTCTATCGTCCCGCCGATAGAGTAAAGTGGTGTTTCTGCACTCTAAACAGAAACTGGCGCCCGAGATCTCCGTACAGTGTGCACCGCCGTAGTGTTGGGCGTCAAAGTGACACTTCCGCTCTTGGGTAGAGCAACGAAGTACGTCACAAATTGGCGCCCGAGCAGGGACCCGAAAATCGCAACTTACTGAAATTCGGCAGTCCCCGAAAGCAACCGTTTTTGCGGAAAAGGTCGTAGATAGACATATGAGGTGTCATTTTCGACTAAACCGAGTACGAGGAATCGATTCCAACTAGTCCCGAACCGTTTTGCGCATGCGCGAAGGAGTTATTAGTAACTTTGAAACGCAAAGAGATACCGGGACACGGAAAAGTGTTTCAGGGGAGTTGGTACTAGAGGAGGTTGGAAACCGAACCTCAGAACCCGAACTCGGCCCGAACATTTCCGAAGTCGTCCCCGAGTACCCAAACGCCGTATAGGCATGTGGGGTATCGTTTTGCACTAAACCGGACCCAAGGAAGCGATTGCAAGCGCTTGCAGCCCGATCCGAAGAACCCCGTCGAAAAAACGTGCGCCATAGCGCACCCAAAAGTTAAAAACTAGCGAGACCCGAATTGCCGAGTTGTCGTCATCGAGAGACACCGTCTGAACTCGGTTTTACCGTTTTCCCGGAGTTTACCCGGAGCTCTTGACGACTCCGGTGGAAAAATCGATTTGCCGTGTGACCTATCGTTTTCTAGTAAATCGAGGGTGCGGAATCGATTGCCGCTAGTTTCAGCCCGATCCGACCACCGTGGTCGAAGAAAAGCCTACCGAATCGACACTAGGAGTCGAAAGTCGGTTAAACCGATATAGGGTGACTATTGGTACCGCAATACACCATATATTGAGGACCCGGACCGGTCCACCGGATTTCACCCGAAGTTCTGACCGAAAACAGATCTTACCAGAAACCCGCCGAGTGACCCCTCCTTTTCGAGCAAACCAAGGGCACCAAATCGAACGCAGTTATTTGCAGCTCGATACGTCCTGCCGTTTAGGAGTTAGGGCTATCGGGGAGTTGACTCGTGCACCGCAGGCCGAGAAAACCGCTAGCACAAAGTCAGCAGATCATAACCGTCAGTATCTACAACCGTTACCGTTCTGCCCAAGAAGAAACGTTAACCGACCGTTATCGTTCCGCCCCAAGAAGCACCGTTAACCGACCGTTACCGTTCCGCCCAACCACATGGCCACCGAAGAAGAAAAGAAGGAAGAGATGGATCCCAACGAGGACACCGGAAATATCGAGCTGGGAGATGTCCGCCTCAGCTGGATATACAAACTTAAGAGGGACCAGATTGACGCAGAATTAGGGAAATTCCGCCTGGACTTAACCGGCACGGTGGAAGAGAAGAAGCGACGATTAATCCGCTTTATCCGGGAAGGATGTACCTCGCCGTTGCCGCCGGCTGTCTTTCCGTCAACACCCGCACCGTTTACCCTACAGCCGCCCCCCGTAGCAAGAGCTACCGCCGCACTACCGTACCGACTCGCCCCGGAAAGCCCGGCCCTAGACCCGTGGCAGGTCCATAAATGGAACACCCATTTTAATGGAAAAGGCGACCCAGCCGCATTCCTGGAAAGGTTGGATGAGATCTGCTCATACACCAACATCCGCCAGGAACAGCTGCTGCCGGTACTCCCGGAACTGCTCCAAGGCCCAGCCCTGCTGTGGTACCGGAACAATAAATCCCACTGGGATACATGGGCGAAGTTCACTAGGGACTTTAGAACGTTCTATTTCCCTGTGAACTATCTAGAGGACTTGGAGGCAGACATAAGCCGCCGCCTTCAGAAACCGGATGAGCCCGCTACGAATTACCTAACCGACTTGCAAACGCTTGTTCGTCGGCATGGAGACTTAAATCCGGAACAAGAGCTGCGATGGCTGTACCGTAACCTACTACCCGATTACCGACAGTATATCCGCCGAAATGATTTTACCGATGTCTCATCGCTCACCGCAAAAATCAAAGAGTTTGAATTACTGCGAGAGGAGGTGAGACAGGTATATGACGGGAAAGAACCGCTTCCACGCCGAAATACCATCCGAAGGTTCGAAAATCGTTCCTCGGAACAATATTCCGTCCCGCCTAGACAGGCCGAGTCTCGTCCCGTTGTTGAGAGACCCGTTCCCATGCCTAGGAATACGAGGTTGCCCGCAACCCCTCGGGAGGAACCGCCAAATATTGTCCGACAGCAGGACAGGCCAGCCGCGCCGCAAACCTCCCCTCGGACTTACCGCAGTCCGGAACCATCCGAGAACCGACCGTCTACTACCGCCGCTACCTATGACCGAAACAGCTGCTGGCGCTGTGGGAGGACTGGACATTTCCGCAGTGAGTGTCGTTTCCCGCCCAGGTTGTTCTGCTCCCGTTGTGGCCGTCAGGGTATCATGACCCGTGACTGCCCATGTCCGAGAACGGGAAACTAAATGGGGACCGTACCGACACGAGGCAGGTACGATCCCGTGACTTGACCGCCTCCGTAGACACCGCCGCCGCTCGCCCTGATAACCGACCGCATGTGAAAGTTCAAATGTTTGGACGAACTTTCTCCGCCTTGGTGGACACTGGAGCCGTTCGCTCGTACTTAGGAGACCGTATTAAGGAAGTCTGCGAACAGCTCCACATAGCCGCTGATGACGTCACCGTACCTGCTGCTCAGTTAGCAAACGGTAGGTTAGCCACCGTCACCAGGGCATACAGGATAGATTTCCTGATAGGTGAAGACAGTTTTTCGGAATGTCTATTCCACCTCAGGAACTTGTCCTCCGATCTGGTACTGGGCATGGATATTCTTAGCCAGTACCGCTTCCAAATAAACCCGTCCGCCGGAACCGTGCTGCTGAATGACCGCCCAATCTCCGAACCGCTGGCTGCGCCCAGTAGCCCCCTGGGAGGCATCTCGTTGACTTTGTCACAGCCAGAGGAGGAACAGCTAGCCAGGTTCTTGGCAACCGAACTACCGAGTTTTCAGGATGTACAGGGGACGACCCACCTGGTACACCACCAGATCCGCCTGGTACAACCAGAACCCATTAAACAACGATACCGCCCCCAAAATCCCAGGATGCAAGAAATCATCAACAAAGAAGTTGATGAAATGCTAAACGCCGGGATAATTGAACCGTCAAACAGTCCGTGGAGTTCTTCTGTCGTAATAGTCCGCAAGAAAGATGGGAAACCGCGGTTCTGCATAGACTTTAGGAAAGTCAATGAGGTTACCGACAAGGATGCTTATCCGCTACCGTTTATCAACGCCATTCTGGACAAACTCCGAAAGGCACGATACATTTCAAGCATCGACTTAAAGCAAGGATACTGGCAGATCCCCCTCACCGACGACAGTAAACCGGTCACCGCTTTTACCGTTCCCGGCCGAGGATTATTCCAGTTCCGTGTCATGCCGTTCGGCCTGCACTCCGCCCCCGCAACGTTCCAGAGACTGCTGGATCGTATTATTGGTCCTGAAATGGACCCCTACGCCTTTGCATATCTTGATGATATCATTGTGCTAGGAGAAACGTTCGAGGAGCACCTCGACAACCTCCGCGAGGTATTCCGCAGGCTACGAGCGGCCAACCTCCAGTTGAATCCCGACAAGTGCGAGTTTTGCCGAAAGTCCCTAAAGTACCTGGGACATGTCGTCACCGCCGATGGGATAGAAACCGATCCCGAGAAAGTGGAATCTATCCGAAAATTTCCTACGCCCCGGAATGTCCGAGACATTCGTAGATTTTTGGGAGTAGCTTCCCTGGTATAGACGGTTTGTACCGTCCTTTTCACAAATCGTTTCTCCGTTAACCAGGCTGTTGAAGAAACATCACCGCTTTAAGTGGACCGCCGAACAAGAGGAAGCTTTCGAGCAGCTAAAGAAATGTCTGACCGAAGCTCCCGTCTTAACCTGCCCCGACTTTGAGAAACCGTTCACGCTCCAGACCGACGCGTCTGACCAAGGATTAGGCGTAGCGCTTACGCAAAATATCCAGGGTTACGACCAGGTAGTAGCGTACGCCAGTCGCACTCTCAGTCCCGCAGAGAAGAACTACTCCGTGACGGAACGGGAGTGCTTGGCAATTGTCTGGGGGATAGAGAAAATGAGGCCGTATCTGGAGGGCTATCACTTTACCGTCATCACTGACCATCAATCGCTCCGATGGTTACACTCGATCAAGAGTCCGGCCGGCCGTCTAGCCAGATGGAGTGTTTTTCTTCAGGAATACGACTTCGAGATCAAATACCGTAAGGGCACACTCAACCGAGTGGCTGACGACCTGTCCCGTCAACCTCTACCAGGCCCATCCTCCGCACCCGATACCGAGGAACTCTGTGTTGTAACCGAAACACCAAAATATTCCTGGTACCACCGTAAGAAAGCAGAAGTCGAAGGAAACCCAGAAGCTTTTCCGGATTACTGTATTCGTAATGACCAGCTGTTCCGTCACTTCTGGGATTCAAACGACTTGACCGAACCCGAGCTGGCCGACCCATGGAAATTGTGTGTCCCGACCGCTCTCCGCCCCACCGTCCTGACCGAAAATCACGATGCCCCGACTGCCGGCCATATGGGGATTGCCAAAACAATCGCCCGCACCGCCCGCCGTTATTATTGGCCAGGTATGTTTAGGGACATTGCGAAATATGTCCGAAGTTGCCTGCAATGTCAACGATATAAACCGGCACAACAGCAGACTCCCGGGAAAATGCAACCGTCCGCTAATCATGATCCCTGGGAAACCGTCAGCACCGATCTAGTTGGACCGTTACCGCGATCCAGTAAAGGAAATAACTATATAGTTATGTTTCAAGATCGTTTCACCAAATGGATCCAGTGCCGACCGCTCCGTAGTGCCACCGCCCGCAACGTAAGCCAAGCTCTCTATGAGGAAGTTATCACACGCTTTGGATGTCCCCGTACCGTCATCAGTGACAACGGCACCCAATACGACAGCCATGTGTTCCGCTCTCTACTACGAGAATTTGGTATTCAGCACCGTCTCACACCGCCGTACACTCCGCAAGCCAACCCCGTTGAACGAGCCAACCGTACCATCAAGACAATGATTGCCCAGTACTGTGAACAGGACCATCGCCAATGGGACTGTCACCTGTCCGACTTCCAACTGGCGCTGAACAGCTCAAGACATGACTCTACCGGATTCACTCCGGCATTCTTGAATTTTGGACGTGAGTTAACCCTACCGAACACCGTATATCAAGAGGAGACCGAGACCCCGGATGGCACACCCGTCGAAGAACCGCCGTCCGTAGAAGACCGTCCCAACCGTCTAGAGAAGTTGAAAGAGACCTTCCAATTGGTCCGAGTCAACTTGGCCCGAGCTTTTACCTCGCAGGGTCATTATTATAACCTGCGCCGACGCGAGTGGCGATGCCGCGTCGGTGACCGAGTCATGAAACGCGATAATCCGTTGTCTTCCGCTGTCCGAAATTTCGCCGCCAAACTGGCACCGAAATATTCCGGCCCGAATACCGTGACCAAGGTCTGGTCCCCGGTTGTGTATGATCTCAAATCGGATACTGGAAGGAAGTATGCGAGAATACACATCAAAGACCTAAAGCCGTTTGTATGTTCTAGTGTCTAGCCGCAGAGTAGGTCCCATCGACCGTGAAGTGGAGGACGCTACGTCATACTGCGGGTGTTCCGCCTGATCATCTGTCCGTTGCCCATCGCCGTTCCGTCCGTACCGTCACCGATCCGTCCGTACCGTCACCGTTCCGTCCGTACCGTCACCGTTCCAGAAACCCACCGCCGCCGCACCGTATCCCGAGGAGTACAGTGCCACTACCACCAGTCTCCTCCGGAAACCGTCACCGTATCCAAAGGAATTCAATGCGAGCTGCTACCGTAATTCCGAGGAAACCGCCTCGATGAATAAACTTTTTGTTTTGTTTTTTTTGACCAGGATGTTTTTCTTTTTTAGGTAGTCTATGGAGAAGGATACCTCCGACCCCCAGGAATAAGGAATCCCACCTGTTTGGCAAGGAAGTCCAGCTGCGTGGATGGAATCATTTATTAATTTTCTTTGGTAGCATAGTAAGAATCGACCCTGGAAGCCGGAATAGTTTGTTTAGTTTTGAGGTTGTAAAAGGTGTACATACCCACAAATAAAGTTTAAAGTGGCCTGCGGGGGGTATGCGCCTTAATCATGACAGAATTCCGTTTAAGTTAGTAAGTCCCGCATTTCAGGGTCGCCGGAAAGGAAGAAGAAAAAAAAAAATGTTATTTTTTTTTATCCGAAGTAAGAGGGGGGTGTAACGAAGTGATTTTTAAGTTAAGTTATGTAGCTAGGTTTTGAAGAATATTTTGTCCATTATATTACTGCGCTTGTAAAGAATAACAGTTTAATTATTAATTATAGATAGGAAGTATGGATATGTTTTGTGAACATTCCACATAGGTCGAATAGCTGGCAGTCCGCGAATCGCGACACACGAGGCGCGCATCGTGCCCCGGCACTCTTCTGCCCGCGCTATCATGAAGGAGCCTGAGACTGAAAATAATTAAATTAGTTTCCGTCCAGCTACTCAACGAGGAACCACGCCGGCCAGCACAGTAAGTAAACTCGTGAGTATAAGGATATATTGGTATCTAAATTTCATGCGAAATTATTCTAAGTCGATGAACGGGTGACGTAGTTGTAATATACCGCGCATGACTACCGTATCTCATCCTACTCCTGCGTTAGCAGTATCTGGTAGCATGAGGATTTTTACAATCAAGTTAGTCTCCGTCCGACCGCTACTCGAAGCACCACGCCGACTTGGATAGTAAGTAAATTCGTGAGTATAAAGAAATAGGTAATTAAATTTAATGCGGAATTATTCTAAGTCCACAAACGGGTGACGTAGCTGTAATAAACCGCGCATGACTACCGTATCTCATCCTACTTCTGCGTTTTAGCAGGGTTTAGTAGCATGAGGATTTTATCATTAAATTAGTTCCCGTCTGAGCTCCAACCGAAGCACCACGCCGACTTGGATAGTAAGTAAACTTGTGAGTATAGAGGTACATAGGTATCCAAAGGTAATTGCGAATTTTTCTAAGTCGATAAACGGTGACGTAGTTGCAATATTTCGCGCATGACTACCGCGCTCCTCCTACTTCTGCTTTTTGGGCAGAGTTTAGTAGCTTGAGGATTTTGCAGAGTATCCGAGACCAGTCCGTTGCTGCCGCCCGTACCGTCCAGACGTGCCGACCCCGACCGCTCCAGAGAGGAAGCCAGCACAGGATCCGGAAGTAGGTAGCAAGGTTTGATAAAGGTTTGGTAAATAATCGGTATTACTTGGCTGGTGAGTACTTTCCGGGCTTTATTTTTTAGAGTTAGTGAACCGCGAGCGCTAAACGTATCCGCCTCATATCCTTCCTTAGAAAGGGAGAGCGGCCGAAGGTTGGAATTAGAACCGCGTTCCACCGCGTTACACCGCGTGTTCTCCAGGCCACCTGAGCACGTAAAAATTCTGCAGGGTGACTTGGAGATACTAGCATTTGATACCGCGTGTCCTCTAGGCCACCTGCGTCCGTTTTTTTGGCAGGGTGATTTAGAGGGATTTCCGTAACCGCGTGCCTGCCAGGCCACCTGAGCACGTAAAAATTCTGCAGGGTGACTTGGAGGTATCGTCCGTAATCGCGGGTCCGCCGGGCTACCTGAGCACGTAAAAATTCTGCAGGGTAGCTTGGTAGCTTTGACCATACCGTCGTCGTCTTAGATTTGCAACCGTTCGGCTTGCCACTCCTTCCCCCTCCAACTTGAACCGCGTTATACCGCGTGCCCTCCAGGTCACCTGAGCACGTAAAAATTCTGCAGGGTGACTTGGAGGTATTGTCAGTTGCCATCGCGTGTTCTCTAGGCCACCTGAGCACGTAAAAATTCTGCAGGGTGACTTAGAGGTACTTCCGTAACCGCGTGCCTGCCAGGCCACCTGAGCACGTAAAAATTCTGCAGGGTGACTTGGAGGTATCGTCCGTAACCGCGGGTCCCCCGGGCTACCTGAGCACGTAAAAATTCTGCAGGGTAGTCTTGGAGTTTGACCATCCCGCCGTCATCATCAATTTGCCGCTGTTAGGCTTGTTACTGCTTCCCCCCCCCTTACCGTAACCGCATTCAACCGCGTGTCCTCCAGGGCGCCTGAGTCCGTTTTCTTTGGCAGGGCGCTTTGGAGATACTCGTTGGCATATGATAAGACCGGAACCATCCATCAGCCAAGCGATAATAAGTAACCGCGTTAGATAGGCATAGTTTGCTTATATGGGCGCTTGCTTCCCCTCCTGGTATCCGTCCGCCGTCTGCATATGACCGATTAAATCCATCGCTGCTTCCCGTTTCACCGCTTCGTTCACCGGCGTACTGTATCGCACCGCTTGACCGCCCGCTTACTGCCCCGCTTGTCCGTAGTTAAGACCGTAGTAGTATAAGTTTGTAGAATAAGACCGCTTGTAGTTAAGACCGTTGTAGTTTAAGTTGTAGTTACTAAGGTGTGTATAAAGTGTAAATAATAATTAGTGTGTAGAATAAATGTACATATATTGAATGAGAGTCTGTTCCTTAACTGTAGTATGTAAGTTCCCCTTTTCCCGACCCCTGGCTTAGCCGTATCTTCACTGCAGTTGCCCGGCCTCTATCGTCCCGCCGATAGAGTAAAGTGGTGTTTCTGCACTCTAAACAGAAACTGGCGCCCGAGATCTCCGTACAGTGTGCACCGCCGTAGTGTTGGGCGTCAAAGTGACACTTCCGCTCTTGGGTAGAGCAACGAAGTACGTCACAGAACTTTAGCATACTTGACACAGCAAAACCCTTTAAACACTGACACTGTATACTTCTACTCATCCTGAGTAGGCAGCCACCCAGGTGCAAAAATTCTTGTCCCTCTTGCGAATCAATAAAAAACCATTAGCAAAAAAATATAGCCTGATATATCCTTAACTACTACGCAATTATTTTGAGAGCCATCATAATAATTTCTCCCCCGTTAATCAATGTTTTCCCAACAAAGATAAACGTACGAGGAATATAATACAATACACTATATTGCTTCTATTTATCAGCGGCTAAATTGAGCACTAAAGATAGATAGACACGAACCTATCTACTGGATAAATTCAATCAAATTGCATTTTATAGTATCCGAGCAAGCTGTGAAAACTATTATTTGCACTTTCAATTACTCCGAACTAACCGACGTATCTAAAATGGTTTTGTCCAAGAGCGTGTAATTTAATAATAGGAAAACCTGTTTAGATGAAAGTCATAAAACTAAGTGCGCGGCCACATTTACATGGATTTAAAACGGGAGTATTTTTAATTTAAATAACTTACGAAAAAAATAACCTGTACTGAGGAAAACAAATATTATAAAACACTATACAACATGAAGACTTTATCACATACAAATTACTAATTTAATTCATTTTTAAAATCCACATAATTTTACACTGTCAAAGAGATGATTAGAAGTTAATAAGTAAAGCTGAACGTATTAAAAATTAAAATGTATGATTTTAGGAAAAAATAAGTTTAGGGGTGAATTAGAACAGGAACGATAATTTAAACTTGTGGGGATGTCATTGATGTCGTTAAGTAAATTAACATTTAGGAATAATCATTGATATTAAACTTATTTTTAGTAATCATGTCAATTATGTGTGTAAATGGATACCTAAAAAGAGGTGTTTTAGAAACTGTAAGTTCGTATTTTTCTATTGAAAGTAGAAAATTGGTATATTAATACTATGTTACCGCACTTTCATTATTCTAGTACTGTTCTGTATCTTGACAAGCATAGTAATTTGGATCGTTAGCAAGTTAAAAAATATTTTTTATGAAATTTCATGTTTACGAAATGCCATAGTATATGATTATATTGCTGTCAGAATTCAGGTGAGAAACATTGAGGCAATAAGATATGCAGGATTAATTATAATAGGCAGTGATCCTGAAGCCGACCCTGACTTTGAGCCATCTTAAAAATTCCATTCTCTAATAATAATAACCATACTTAACATTTTTTTATGCCTGATAGTTTTAGTGTTATGTTAATAGAGAAGACATTTAAATAAAATGTGTAATATTCTCCTTTAAAGAAACAAAATCATGTCGCCTCTTTGACTTTAAAGAAAAAAGTGTTATTGCCCAGCTTGTTCTGAAACAAACATTTTGTTAATAATATAACGTGTGTTTTATTATTATGTTATTTTCGAGTATGTAGGAGATAATATAAAAATAAATAGGTCTAGAATATAATACTGCCATAATATAGCAGAACCTAGCAACTCTAGTTACCAGGTTTTGCAAATTTATTGCATCTTCGAAATTAGCGAAAAAGTTACCTATTTGAGTGATTTTCAATCTTGTCTGATGCATAGTTTAGTTTATTTTTATTTGTTAATTTTTAATATCTACGAAATATATCCACTTATGCGACAATAAAAACTAGCAACTCGAGTTAAGTACTAGATTCTGCAAAATTATTTATTTTTTTTTGTTTTGATACTTCATAGTATCTTCGAGTTCGTAGCTTTTGAGTAGATATTTACGTCGCAATAGTTTCAGTCATGTTCTGACAAGTGTGTGAACAGCAATGAATATTAGGTACTCCAGTTTTATTTAAAAAATATATACAAAACTAATGGAGAGATCAAAACGGATGGTGCGTATGTATACAGAACGGGCCAAACTGTTAAGAACGCGAATAGCTGTATGCGCAGTTTACAGTCGTCCGTCTGTTGCCAGCAAGATGGGGCGATGAATGTAGGCTGAATACGAAATCCGAACGAAAGTTAACGATTGCGCATTACAGTTAGGGCGTTTGTTGGAAATATAGTCCCCACTTTTTTTTTAATGAAAGAACACTCAAAAATCCCTATCCACAAAGCTTCATTTCTATTTTATCGACTAACTCTATTTTTCCCTCTAACAACCTAGTTATTGTAAATAGAGAACAACTGCAAAATACCTTCGGACATAATAGATTGTTGTCTCCGTTTCAGTGGACAAGTCTTATTCTTCCTTTGTCCACGTAATTTTAAACAGCCAATAATTCGTGATCAAATACGTTTTTAGCCACACCTCATCAACTCATAAATAACAGCAGAAGATAGCACCACTAGTACAGGTTTAGCAAAACTGGACTTATTTTATTAACCTGTAACCTTAAATTAAATTAGGTGTTTCCAGATAAACGGATCAGTAGACGGAGACCCATAGAATGACCTACTAGATCACTAGATTTAACAGCTATCAATATCTTTTTATGGGGGTATTTCAAAAGTATAGTGTACAGGAACAGCCTACAAATTTGGAAGATTTTGAAGCTCAATTAATAGCCGAGGTAGAGCAAATACCCTTCACAATCCTAAATAATAATTCCTTAAGCAATTATCTTGAATTCTCAGTCTCCGATAACTTGCACATTGTCAGGCTGTAAATATAGCCCATTTTGATTATTTATTGTATATTCTTTATGTTGCTCTATTTATATTTACTTCAAATATGATTTCATGACGAGATAAATAAGTCATATTTATTTATTTATTTATTTATTTATTTAAATATAAAATCCAACAGGCAGGAGCCCAATTACAGAATTAGGTATATTTATTTATAATAATTCATAGTAGAGGTTAAAGCATAATTATATCATTTCATATCAGTTAATCATCAATAACTAAGAAGTAATTTTTTTCCCACGGAATATTTGTCGTTATAAATTGATTTTTGTTCAATTCTTTCGTAGAAATAACAAAACATACCGAAAACCCTTATTGGAAAATGTCGTCGTTCCATATAGTATAT
This sequence comes from Rhamnusium bicolor, assembly GCA_029963845.1. NCBI lineage: Eukaryota > Metazoa > Arthropoda > Insecta > Coleoptera > Cerambycidae > Rhamnusium > Rhamnusium bicolor. Next base: position 675,183 of record JANEYF010003586.1, read on the forward strand.
TTACAGTTTTTGGTTTGTTGATAAAGCCGTACATTTACTGATTTTATCACCAGACTGACATTTACTGCCTTTTTATCAGTTTCCTCAGGCATGTCCGTGATAAATATTTGCGATCCCGTAAAATATATTCTTATTTGGAAAACTTTTATACAAAATTAATAAAACTTTTCTAAGAGATTTGCTTTTTATTATACTAATAATCTAGAGATTACGCATAAAATAATAAATGAGGTACAAGAAAGTATTTTTGGTAAGCTTAGAAAAATAGTATATATATACGTAATGAAAAAATGCAAATTCCTGAATAAAAATGAAATAACTCTGGAACGGCTCATTCTACCGTATACCAACACAAATAACTTTTTTGAGCCTATTAGACCAAAGAATATTTTTGTCGTCAAAAGTTAAAAATAGAAAATTTGGGAGGAAAAGGTGTGACCACCCCTCCACAAAGAAACTTAAATAAGGGGCGACAATTCCAGGAGGCACACCCAAAAATACCTACTACATAATTACTAATATTAATTCCTGCCTAAAATTACAATTTGATATTTCAAGCCGTTTAGAAGTAATCGCCAAAAAAGTGACTTTCCTTTGGAGGCTTGTGTCACCCTTATTATACGGTATTGAACTTATGATCCATATAAAAAAACTCTACACTTTATTTTTCCTCAACTATATCGGTCTTGTAGTAATTACGAACAACCCTGTAAATAGAAAAGATACCAACAGCTTAGATATGTTCCTGATGACTCTTACTCATTGTGCTCAGTACAAAATGGCGAGCCTCAATTTTCTAGTTCTTCATATACATTATGCTTCCCTCTCAATACAGAGAAGTTCAAAAAAGAAAAAACATTGATTAAGTATATAGCCAGAATAGAAAATAATTAGGAAACATAAATTTCAGATATTTCGAATTTGCCTGACCTCCTCGAATTTCCTCGACCATGAGAAAGAATTTTAAAATTTGTCCATACGAACCAAGATTTAAGTTGATAGTAGGAGTGGAGTGTCTTTAAAAGTATATTGGCTAATGGAATCCTCCGACACGAGTTCCTGACTCACTAGTTGTTATCTAGACGGATATAAGTTGTAAAGAAGGGCACAACTTACGTAAGTGGTTTCTTTGTGTTGTTTTACCTAAGTTATGCTCATCTTTACAACTTATAGTCGTTTTGATAACGACTAGTGAGTCAGAAACTAGTATCAGCGGATCCATCTTACTGCGGGCTTCACCCGTGATCATTCTCTACTTATTACATTTAAATTTTTTATTTTTGGCACAATTTAAAAAAAATATTTTTTGTGCAGTAAAAACACAAACAAATTGTTATAATTTTATTATTAATAGGAAAATATGGATTAATAACTAAAATATGGATAAAATCATCATGGAGTGATCGCCTGAAGATGATCCAAATTTGATGAAACTTGGTGATAAGAAGACGTTCTAAGGGATGCTGAATAAGGATATTTAATCAATTTTTTGAAAAAAAAACGCTAATTGCAATTAGCAGTTTTTCATTTTAAAAAAACGCATTCCAGTTGGTCGTGTATTGCACTAATAAAAAAACAGTATCACACGTAGAGCTTTTGTCACCTGTGATGTACTTTGCTGCTCTACGCAAGAGCAGAAGTGTCACTTTGACGTCCAACACTACGGCGGTGCTCACGGTACGGATATCTCGGGCGCCAGTTTCTGTTTAGAGTGCAGAAACACCACTTTACTCTATCGGTGGGACGATAGAGGCCGGGCAACTACAGTGAAGAAACGGATAAGCCAGGGGTCGAGAAAAGGTAACTTACACACTACAGTTAATGAAACGACTCTCATTCAATATATTTACATTTATTCTACACACTAATTATTATTTACACTTTATATACACCTTAGTAACTATCCTACGGCTAACGGTTCTTACATTACTAGGTTATTTACAACTTATACTACAAGCGGTCTTAATTACAAGCGAGCGGGGACAGTAAGCGGGCGGACAAGCGGTGCGACACGGTAATACGGTGATTAAGCAGTGAAAACGGTGACGCAATAATGGATTGGCCATAAGCAGACGACGGACGGATACCAGGAGGGGAAGCAAGAGATAATACAAGCACACAACGACTTACTAGGGCTTTTATTTACTATACCTTTATTTACCAAACCTTAATACCTACTTCCGTATCCTGGGCTGCTTCCTCTCTGGAGCGGTCGGTGTCGGCACGTCTGGTCGGTACTGGCGGCAGCAACATACTGTCCTGGATGCTCTGAAAAATCCTCAAGCTACTAAACTCTGCCAAAAGCAGAAGTAGGATGAGACGGGGTAGTCATGCGCGGAATATAGCCATACGTCACCCGAATTCAATTTAAAACAAACCTATACCTTTATACTCACAACAAGATTACTTACGATGCTGGTCGGCGTGGTTCTTCAGTAAGCAGCTAAACGGCAACTGACTTGTTCGAAAAATCCTCAAGCTACTAAACTCTGCCAAAGGCAGAAGTAGGATGAGCGCGGTAGTCATGCGCGGAATATTGCAACTACGTCACCTTTTTCGACTTAGAAAAATTCGCAATTACATTTGTATACCTATGTACCTCTATACTCACAAGTTTACTTACGGTCCTAGTCGGCGTGGTGCTTCGGTTGGCGGTCAGACGGGGACTAACTTGTCTGCAAAATCCTCATGCTACTAAACACTGCCAAAAGCAGAAGTAGAATGAGACGCGGTAGTCATGCGCGGTATATTACAACTACGTCACCAGTTTACGCAGTAAATTTAAATACCAATATCTTTATACTCACGAGCTTACTTACTGTCCACGTTGGCGTGGTGCTTCGGTTGGCGGTCACACGGGAACTAACTTGATTGTTTCCAGTCTCGGGCTCCTTCACGGTAGCGCGGGCACAAGGGTGCCGGGGGCACAATGCGCGCTTCGCATTTCGCGATTCACGTACTGCCGGCCACTCGGCCTATGTGGAATGTTCATAAAAACATATCAATACTACCTGTCTATAATTAACAATTAAACTGTTATTATCTGTTATGATCAGCTGACAATACCACTTATTAAAAGCGCAGTACTACAATGGTTAAAATATTTTTCGAAACAGACAAATAGCACCCAGTTACCTAACTTAATTCTATAAAATAGAATCACTTCGTTACACACCCTACATTCTAACAATTTTTTTTAAATCGGCCAAAAAATAAAGGAGTTACAGGCTTGTATCACATTTAAGCGTGACACACTGTGTATATATATATATATATACATATATATATATATATATATATATATATATATAAATATATATATATATATATATATATATATATATATATATATATATATATATATATATATATTGAAGTGCCCCATTTATAGTTGAGAACAAAATAATGTTGAATATGGTCTACAGTATAGAGGCTGCTCTAAAATTTATTGACTGAGTTCAGAATTAAGTGAATTATTACACGATACACCAATTTTCGTTGGCGTTTTAACCGCGTGTTTGCTAACATTGACACGCATTATTACACGTGCCTTTAACACATGAAAAAATTAATATATTCACAGTAGAGTAAATTTGTTTTACTTTGGTTTATTCGTTTTGTTTAGTGTACACCGAGTGCCCTAGGCCAACATTTGTAAAACATTTTTTTAAGCTTTATTATATATGCTCTCCGTATTCACGCAAATTCTGTAAATTAATTTAAAATTCAGTAACAATGTTGGATATTAGCGGGTAGCGCGCAGCGTGTTCGTTAACGATACCAAACGATTCATATATTTCTTTCCAAGTAGACTGGCTATTTTATAACCACAGAATGTAGCAGTTTTTCAAACAGAAAAAAGGAAGGTTTTCTTTATTGGTTGATAATTATTGTATCTCCACGCTTTAAAAACGTAAATGGACAAATTCGACAAATAAATTTCTCCAGCGTTCACCAGAGAAGCTCAAAACTACCGTGCCTCGAGCATTACACTTGGCTTTAATGCCTTTTTTTAATATTATCGTCCCTCTAACATGTGTTGGTGGTGAAGTGTGATTTCCAGGGAATAGCACACTGAGACACTGTTCTATTGGCTACCACTTTTGTACGAAAGATTATGTCATAAATATAACGTTGTTTGTAAAATACGGTTTATACGATTATTCTGAAAAAACGTGATCATGATACAAATCGCAATCCCTTATAAGAATAAGCAGTATGCAGCTACTTAAAAATACTGTAAATTAAATTTGAAATGTAATACGTGGTACCCAAAAGCTTTACATTGGGACCGTAACTCTTATCAAAAACGATGAACTTTTATATCGGCTAATGTTCGAAAAGTGTACTGTATTTACTGATAAGTGATAATGTAACTTTAGTCCATTTTTGCTTCAAATGAGAGAAGTCCTAATCAACTGGTAAAACCGGATAAAATTAAGTGTCTTCTCACTTAGGCATCACTCAGATCGGTTCGGAGTTGCATGTCTGAGCATAAATGCAAACGGTGTAATTTAAACAGACGTGAAATATTCATGGCGGTCATATACAATGTCGCGTGGCATAGTCGAGATAAGTGGACCGTAATAGACAACGGACACACATAGCGAATATCGAATTACGCCGGGAATTTAATTTTCAAAAATAACTTAAGAGATTTTCTGATGTGCATGTATTTATAAAAGTAATAAAACAATGTGCAGATATAAATCGCTAAAATGGTTTCTCCGTCCTTTTAGGTACACTTAAATTGAATCTTCTAAGAATATTTATTCTGGGGGTTGTTTAACATTTAAAACAAGACATTTAAAGTTACTCCTAACTGCAAAATTAAATATATTGTATATGCGTTTTAAATTGCTGGGTTAAAGTAAAATATACATAAAAACATAAAAGATATCTTGAAATTAAAAGCTTTATTTGAACTAAATTTTACAGATAACCAACGAATATAGCAAACTTTTACTACATGTGTTCTTCCGGCAAACATATAATAAATCTTTAGTTAAAAATAAAGTTTCATAATGTTGAAAATTACTTTAAAGAGAAACTAACAATTTATTATCAACTTTCCCCACTTGTCTTAGTTTATAACGTAATTTGGAATTTATCTCTGACATTTTAAAGCTATTTACTTAGATTTAAAATTGTTTAATCTTTTAATACCAACAAGGAAACAAGTGAACCTCGAGGATATATTTTAGAGAATGTTTTCTCTATTTTGTACAACTTAAGTTTTCTTATATTGTGTATTTTTCCACCATTAATTCTTCTTGTCTTATACCGATGACGAAGCAGTTAAAAAGCATAATCTCTATACATAACATTCTACTAAGCACAAAATTGACATACATTTTTTCGCCAGATTTTTACATATTTATTTATTGCAGCATTATAGGACGGATCATTCCAGTTATTTCAAACTTTGTTTTTATAAAATTTACTGAAGCGACATCAATATAATATATTGAACGGAAAAACTAGAACCGACTTTTTTAAATGCGGCTGGGACGTTTTAAGTGTTGGACGGAATATTTATAGGGAAGATAGGCCATTGGTACTTTATTTGTATAAAAATACCAAAGGGATCGTTTACACATCGCATTAATCTTCATTGATTTTATAAATGGTCCAACGGGTCGAATTAACCTTTTAACTTTCTGCTCTTTTTCTTTTTTGTTGTTCTCGCTAAATAAGGAAAAATCTGAACATACGAGTCCTAAGAATATTAGCGGTAAATCTTTATTGTACAAAGAATATAGTAAAGCCTATACCACTTTGATGATCACAAATGGATGGTTTACAAAATTTCTTCACAGCGCAGTGTATTTTTTATTTGTTTAAATTTTGTTATTGTATTTGCTCTGTTGAAAGGAGATTGATTCAAGGAATACGTGAATTTATATCTAGCTTTGAAATAAATATAGTTTAAAACTAACTTATTACTATATAATAACCTTGTGTATTCAAATTTTCTTATTGAATGTAGCTATCTTTATTACAAAACATCATATTTCCAAAAACCATAAACAATATTAATCCTGGAGTGGGTTGGAACCTTTGATGTGAAGATAACACTGACGTAGATTTCCACAAAACACCAAAACACTGCACCCGACGCGCGTTTCGCCAACCAAGTTGACATCATCTGGAGATGATTAAAACTAAACTTATGCTAACAATCTACCCTATTTATACCTAACTATTGTCCCGGTTCACCAAACCGACACGGATTGGTGAACCGTGACCCACTAATCAATAAAACGGGCTATTTGGGATAGGCCCTCTGTCTCTATTCATACTATTTTTACACTTTATGATTTTCAAGCTTTCAAATGCATCCAGCTGTCTAGTATTTGTTACATTCCTAATTAATTTTAAATTGTTAATATCTATTTTAAGGTTGTTCTCAAACGCATGTTGGGCTACACTAGATTTATCTGTTCTACCATATTTGAGATGAGCCATATGCTCTTTGAATCTAGTTTGAATTGATCGTCTAGTCTGTCCAACATATTTTTGATTACAGTCCTTACAGCTAATTTCGTAAATCCCCCACTTTTCGTTTGTTTCAATTTCGTCTTTTGGATTGCCTAAAAGTTGTTGTAATTTGTTTCCCGATGAATGAACCACTGTCATACCTACATCTTTAAAAATCTTACCAATACCACGGGTGAATCGAAGATCGAATGGAATCGATACAAATTTCGGATTTTCTCTTTCATTTTGAAAATTCGAGAAATTTCGAAGCGACTCTTTAAACTTTCGTTTCCTAATTATATTATCAATTAAACTTACAGAATATCCATTACTCGCAGCTATATTCTTAATCAATGCCTTTTCTCTTTCAAACCTCTCCTTATTGAGGGGGAAGCTTAATAGACGATTGACTAGAAAATTACAACTCGCTAATTTGTGTTGAGTACAATGGTGAAAGTCCTTAGGGATATATCTTAGAGTATTGGTATCTTTTCTGTAAATGTCAAATTCTAACTTATTTTCACTATTTTTAAATATTAATACATCTAAAAATGGTAGTTGTCCAAAGTTTTCAGTTTCATATGTGAATTTAACTGACGCGAAACGACCGTTTAATTTAGATACAAAGTTATCGATATCAGCGACTTCTGTATCGAACACTGCAAAAATATCATCCACATACCTAAGCCAAACCCTGGGGAAATACTCGAATTCTTCTTTTGCTTCCATCTCGAATCTGTTCATGAAGAGACTAGCAATGAATGGTGACAAAGAGTTACTTATTACTGTTCCTTCATATTATTCGAAGAAATTATCGTTGAATAGGAAACAATTTTGTTTCATGCAAAGTTCAGTAATTTTAAGATATTCTTCTATTACATCTTGACTGAGATTGTTTAATTCGAGTAGATTCTTAAGGTAGTCCAAGGTCTGTGGTATCGAAACACTTGGAAACAATGAACAAACGTTAATGGAGATCCAAATTTCACCTTCTTGCAACTGAATATTTCTCACCTTAAACTAGGTGGTGCAATAGGTAAATTTTCGAACTCTTCTGTTAACCATTTTGATAGGTGGTAAGTCGGCGATCCGATTGCTGAAACAATAGTCCGTAACGACTTTCCTGGTTTATGTATCTTAGGCAAGCAGTACAATCTAGGTACACTTGGGTTAAATACATGTAACCTCCTATTTAAAGCTGGAGTAATAAGGTTGTTGCAGGATTTAAGTACATTTCTTACTTCAGTAACCATTTTTGGTAATGGATTTCTAGAAAGTTTTTTATAAGGGCCATTACTAATAAGATTGTCTACCCTTTCATAATAGTCCTCTTTATGTAAAATAACAACCTTGTTGCCCTTATCAGCTTTTAAATCTCGCAATAGGTGAAATGGACCCCAAATTATTTTTTTTTGCAATTTGAGGGTTCATCCCTGGTTATCTGAAAAGAAATTTTTGGTGTACTTTTGTTTTATTTTTAATCACATAGGCCATGGTAGTTAAGCAAAAATTACTTTCTTGTTATGTAAAGTACACTTTCTGTAAAGACAGCAAAATGTCAGTAAGAAAAGATATTCAGATAAGTTATACTCGTATGCCACATTTTAAGAAGATCCGCCTACTATGATGATTTTGACCTTTTTTTGTATGTGACATTGCTCTTAATAAATAATCCCTGTATGAGCTACATAATCAAATAAACAAAACCTTTTAAATTTTCAACTAAAAAAATTAGCAATTGGGAAAACGTAACCATTTTAATTCAGTACTTAATCTGCTTCTTCCACTCATATCGGCTTGTTTTAACCGTCATAATGACAATGACGTCGTCATATTAATATTTGGCACAAGTAACAATTTTGACATTCTATCGTCACAATGCAAAATGACATGATAGTCATTTTCATTATTATCGTGACGTAACCGTGTCATATATCCAAGCTCACATTACTAGACATACTGATGATTTTTTAATGTAATAATTTATTTTTGAATAACTACAATATACACGATTAAACGCCGCCCATGGCCTGGAATCCTTTCAAGGTTAAAGCTACTACTGCCGATATCACTAGTGACTGCTTTTAATTTTCTCAGGGCATTTATAACTTTTTATCAAATTTATGGTACTGATTACCCATATCTCCGCCACTGGTTTATTATAGAGCGTGAAACAATCGCATCATAAGGTATCCTATCTAAGTGTACTTCGTGCCAAATTTGGTTTAAATAACTGTACTAATAATGATAATATAAAAAAATTCATTATTTTTTTGAAAATTTCAACACACCGTATGTCCAAAACGAGCAATTTTTGGGCACCTATATGAAGTTTTTTTCTTAAAATTAGCGAAGGAATATCACCTTGAAATATTTTAACATATTTAAGATACACCCTGTATATAGTCAGTATAAAGGTAAATAGTAATTATAATAATAAGTACTGTTATTGTAATTTACTCCGCATTGATTCTAATATTACACATTAGGTACTGTTTGTTGTTATGTATAATTTAATAATACCCTCAATGTAGTTTCTAACCTAATTGCGATTGGATTTATCTGCTTGCACTCCATGCAAACTGATTTTCAAACCTTCGATTAATTGTGTGGAATAAATAATACACAATGCCCCATTAGTTATATTAAATTATCATCTTCCACAAACTTCCATTAGAACTATTATTATTTCTATAATAATTGTATGTTCTTTTAATTCTTTTTAAATTTTTTAGGTTATATGCCTCGGTCTATATTTAGTTTTTAAATTGGATTTTTAACAATTAACGATCGATCGATCGGTTGAAACGACCATTTTAACTTCATACTGACTACAGCAGTTGGAGCTGTAGTCAGTCAGAAATGTCTTCAAATTTACTACAATGCGTCGTTGGAAGAAAAAGTTGAAATAATTTTACGTAAAGTAAAATTTAATGCAACGGGTGGTGACTTCAATAACTTAAAAATAAACATAATTTTTCCACATCTAACTGCTTTTTACTTATATTATAGATGCTTGGTAACAGGAAGGTTTATTGAGGCTTGTAAAGAAGCTAATGTCATCATATTTTTTCAAAGAATTCTAATCCATAGGACTCATTTTAGGCCAATTAGTATACTACTCACTTTCTCAAAAGTATTAGAAAAAATAGCATCAAAAAAATTAAATGCGTACTCAATCAGGTTTTCGCACCAATCATATTTAGTACGACTACTCCGTTTCTAAATATATCAGAGGACATCTTTACGGCCAGTGACAATAATAATCAAAATATTTGCTTGATCCTCTTAAATAGCAAGGCTCTTGATACGCTAGACCATACAATCCTGCATAAAAAGTTTGAATTCTTTGGCCCTGGTGGTAACTCACTTCTATTTTTTATGAAGTACTTTTCAAACAGGTAGGCGGCAGAGTAGTAATGAATAATCAGAGAAGTTCCGCAAGGGAGCATCTTAGTACCATTTTTGTTTACTATTTATACAAAGGGCTTAACTCCTACCTAAAAAATTGTAATATTTACCAATATGCTGATGATACGAAAGTTTAATTTTCTTTTAGACTTAATTTATTTACTTATTTATTTACACAACTCAACAGGACAAGTCCCAATTACAGAATTGAAATTACATACAGTGAGAACATATAATACATCACACATAATATGAATATGACACATTATAAATTACTTAATTATTTGAACACTGATTTTGTATTATTGATTTTACAATGGAACATATCTATTTTGTCTTGTATTTTGTTATAATTATTGCATATTACATTACAGGACAATATTTTAATAGATTAGTACGTGAAACTTCCGTATGAAATGTCTGGTGGAGTCGAGTTGATTTAGGCGGAATATGCAGTTGGATTAAACCTATTAAATCCGCACAGTATAGTTGATTATTTATTATTTTATATAGGAGTATAATTCTCCGCATCTCCGGTCGCGTTTGTAGCAAACAGTGCGAAAATCTTTTCAGTAGTAGGTCATTATTAATAATAATAGGTGGATAGGTATTATCTTCAATATAGCACAGGTATTTTAAAAACTTTCTTTGGTCATTTTCTAGATGTCCAGTATAAGTCGCATAGTGCGGGTTCCAAATTACATCAGTATATTCCAGTTTGCTTTTAACGAACGAATTGATTAACAGTGTTACTGTATGAACATTTTTAAAACCTTTGGAGTTGCGCATTATAAATCCTAGAGATTTAGATGCCGAAGCTACAATGCTATTTATGTGAGGCACAAATGTCATTTTCGCTTCAAATATCACACTCAAGTCCTTGAAAGTTTCAACCACTTGTATAGCGCAATTATTTATTATGTATACATTATTGAGCACACTTTGTCTACGCGAATAACATTACAACATTACACTTTCCAGCATTTATAAGTAATTTATTTTTACAGCACCAGTTGTGAATATTTTGCAGGTCCAGCATAAGGCGTCCTATGTCACCCATGCAATTTATTGTGTTATACATTTTTTAATCATCAGCATATAGCTGGTACTGGCAATGTAAATCTTTGACTCTATTGTTTATAAAAACGTTGAATAGGAGGGGACCAAGTTCTGACCCTTGGGGGACTCCTGAATCTGCTGTAAATTCGGCAGACTTGTATCTATGGTAATAGATATACTGCGATTTACCATGCAAATATGAGTTAAAAAAGAAACAAATTCATGTGATAACTGGATATTTCTTAATTTATTTAATAAGATGCAATGGTCACGCCTGTCGAAAGCCTTGGAAAAATCAGTGTAAATGACGTCAACTTGACCGCCCGTATCCAGTGCTTTACAAAGAAACTGAGTTAAGCATAGTAGATTTGTAGTTGTAGACCTGCCTGACATAAACCTGTGTTGATTAAGACAAATTTTGTTTGAAATATTAGGAAAAATATAGTCTATAGAATTATTTCAAATAACTTTGAAAAATTATTACTTCCTCACCCCTCAAGGTGAGGAAGTTATGTATTCGTGAAAAAAATTTTGACAATTTTTATTGCATTTCTGGACGAATCTCGACGAATTATGATGATACACAAAATTTCAGACTGAGAAAATTTTCTGTCTGTATGTCTGTCTATGTGGTTCGCGATAGCAGCTACAGTTTTTGAAACAAAGCTTTCAAATTTGATACACATATTCTAGAGTTCAAGGAAGAGATTGAGTTCGTTGATGAGAAAACTGGGTTCCAATGTCTAAAAAAAATATTAGTAACATTCCACCAATGTGACTTTTTTTGAAACGTGAAATGTGACTTTTTTGAAACGTCAAAGTGCCTTTTTTTGAAACGTCAAAATGTGACTTTTTTTAATTGATCCCCAAGTAATTGGCAGCGGTTATTTATTATTGTAATTGTTTATATCTCATTTGCTATTCTTTTTATAAACAGGACAGATTTTAGACATTTTCAGCAAACTGGGAAAGTTATTGCTAACCAAGGACAGATTAAAAATATGTGATAAAGGGCGAGCAAGTATTGCAATATAATCTTTTACGAAAAAAGCATGCATTCCATCTGGACCAGCTGTAAATTTTACCTTAAGTTTCTTACCTCCACTTATTATTGCATCCTCTGTTATGGTCGGAATACATACATTATCCACATTCATTTGATGCACATGATCTGTCTCATGGTTAATTGCATTTGATGGCGTAAATGCTGATTTGAAGTATTCTGCAAATATTTTTACTATAGGTACCTTGGGAATCATCATATGTGACATTTTCATACGTCATAATGTTGGGTATAGAGCTTGTTTTAGATTTAGCGTTAATATACGTCCAAAACATTTTTGGATTTTCTTCAGATTGTTCTCAATTTCAAGTAAATATTTTTTTATATGACTCATCCATATCAGATTTAATTTTTGATCTGATTATCTTATAATATTCATAAAGCCTTTCATTTTTAGTTTTTTTATATTTATTCCAGATTTTATTTTTACGTATAAGATTTCGAATTATATCGCCTGAAAACTATGAGGGATATTTATTCGTTCTTGGATAAATTTTTGGGACATATAAAGTCATTCTCTCACCAATAATATCATAAAATAATAGTAATGCTTAATTATATCCGTATTATTTAGTAGGCAGTTCCAGTCGGTATCGCCCAAGCCACCATACAGTGCGGAAAAATCGGCTTTTTTAAAATTGAAGTTGGGAGTTGTATTACTGTGTGCAAAAGAAGTCATATCTGTAGTCACTTCACATGTAATAAGCAGCGCAGGATGGTGCAAGTCCTCACTAGTTCATGATCATATGATTTCGATACTGAACAATTGCTTAAGATCAAGTCTAATATTCTATTGTTATTGTTAGCGAAGAGATTACTAGATTAAGAAAATCACAGAAAAGTTCTAATTGCATTGTTGCACACTGGGAGGTTTTTCAGTTAAATTTAAACTTGTGCAATGTTAAAATCGCCCATTACAATAATGTTGTTACCATAGATTGAATATAAATTTGAAAGTTCATCGAAAAGTGACTTATAAATTTAATAATAATTTAAAATTAATAATTAAAATATAAAATTTGATATCAAACTAAGATTCTTCAACCATGTTATACAAGAATCATATAGAAAGCTATACTCAGTCCAAATATTAAACTTAAATTGTGTAATTCACTAACATTATCTCTGTTAAATTATTGTGATGTACCTTACTGGCCTGCTTTGATACAAAAGAAGATGGTAAATTTACAAAAAATTCGAAATGCTTTCATAGGGTACAGATGCAATTTAAGAAACTTTTACCACATCTCCACATTTTTATAATCTAAATGACAATTATGGCAAAGTTTAATCGAACGTTTTCAGCCTACATAACTTATAAAATTATCCCAAGAGCAGAACATAACACGTAATTAAAAACATGCAATTGTTAGTAACCCTCTAAATACGTCATATTTTCCATGTGTTTCTATAAATATCCAGTCTATTTTTTATGCTAGCTTATATCTTTCATTAGTTTTAGAAACATGCTGCAGTTACCTTGTACAGTGAAATAGTATTAGAGGAAAATACGGCTATTATTAATTAACAGCATAAATTTTCGACTCGTAAAGGAATTCGCTGGCCCTCTGTAGCATGTTGAATTGTTTTTATGAGATCCCAGCATAATATTCTAATATTCCAAACTTGTTAGTTGAAATAATTTAGTTCCAGAAACTTTGTTATTTTGTTTCTGGGGTTTGCTATAATTTAATAAATTATGTGCAGAAGTTCTAGATTGAAATTTTATCATGCATGGAGGTAGTTATAATAAGAAAACTATCGATAGAGAATATTGCGAAGAGAAATACAATATAGATCGATTATGAACATTGAAGGAATCTGTGATTTTTTTACGAGTAGGTATACTCGTATTCTATTAATTTACGTTTTTATGTTTTAATGATGTTACACAATCGTATACAGGTTAAAGCTTTATTTACTTGAAAGGTTTATTTACCCGAATGGTTTATTTGCCCGAGCCGAACATAAACAAATAAAAAAAAACTTATTATGATTCACAAGACTTGCAAGTGTATAATCGTGAACGACAAAGCGATAAAACATATGTTTCAAACAAATTGCGCTGGATTAGTCCAACAAGGTGAATGTAAGTTAGAGCAACAAATCGATAAACGTTTACACATGTCACTTTGCAATCAAAGTTGTTTGTTTATTCAATGAGAGATAATTTACTTACATCATATAAAATATAAGTGGCTTTTAATGTCTGTCTACGGTTAAAAATTGTGTAGTGTTCTTATCTATCACTAAAAATATTGTGAAAATGATGTGAACGATTATACCTTTTGTTGCAAAATCAATCATCCAATGTAAAGATCACTGAATTTACTGAGTAAACATTACCATTTTTTAGACCAGGAATAATTAATTACTTCCTCACCCCTTAAAGTGAGGAAGTTATGTATTTGTGAAAAAAATTTTGAACATTTATGCATTTCTGGACGAATCTCGACGATTTATGACGATACACAAAATTTCAGACAGAAAAAAATTTCTGTATGTGTGTCTGTCTGTCTGGTTCGCGATTGCAGCTACAGTTTTTGAGATAAAGCTTTCAAATTTGGTACACACATTCTAGAGGTCAAGGAAGAGATTGGGTTCGTTGATGAGCAAAATCAGTCCCAATTTTTTAAACGTCAAGAAATCTGACTTTTTGAAACGTCAAAGTGACTTTTTTGAAACGTCAAAATGTGACTTTTTTGAAACGTCAAAAAATGTGACTTTTTTTGAAACGTCAAAAATTACTTTTATTAGGTATAAACTCCACCACACGTCGAGTTTTACTACGGTGAGGAAGTTCTGATCCCCAAGTAATTGGCAGCGGTTTTTTAAATACATATTACTTTCTCACCCCTCAAAGTGAGGAAGGTGTGTTCGTGAAAAAAATTTTTTAAATTTTTATTGCATTTCTGGACGAATTTCGACGATACACAAAATTTCAAACAAAAAATTTTCTGTCTGTGTGTCTGTGTATCAGTCTGTGTGGTTCGTGATAGCAGCTACAGTTGTTGAGATAAAGCTTTAAAATTTGGTACACACATTCTAGATGTCAAGGAAGAGATTGAGTTCATTGATGAGCAAAATCGGTCCTTTGAAACGGGGTCTACCGGGCCATAACATTTCTATTTCCAACTTTACAAAAAAAATTTATTCGTGATGAAAGATTATAAATAATCAGATCTGTTTTACAAACCAATTATAATATCGTGTTCAAATGTTTAAATAAAGCTATAAATTAAAATTTTGTAAACATTTTGGAACACCATAAAATTTAAATTTTGTTTGACACTTATTAAAATTTTAAATGTCTAAAAAAAAATTTAGTGACATTCCACCAATGCGACTTTTTTGAAACGTCAAAAATTACTTTTATTACAAACTCCACCACACATCGAGTTTTACTACGGTGAGAAAGTTCTGATCCCCAAGTAATTGGCAGTGTTTTTTTTTTTTTGTATAAACACAGTGCAGTGAGGTTTTACGTTTCTGAGAATGCGTTACAGATCAAAAGCACGAAGAATCATAGTCAAAATTGTCATGCACTACACGAAACCGTACCTTGAATTAGGGTCGGGTTTATCAGTGCTTAGTTGTCGAGAATTAGCAAACAACTTCAAAGAAAAAAATCGTTATAACAGTTGTTGCTTCCTTGAATACCATCTTTTATTTAATAGTAATTATATTTCACTACCGAAACATGTATGTATGTGATGATTACTGCTTTTTACAACAATGCATCACATATTTGTTAATTTAGTATTTAATATATCTTGTGGAAAAACTGATACCTACTGAGAAAATGTTTCGAGATATACAGAATTATTCAGTAGGATCTGAGTAATTAAAACACTCTACCATTGTCTTACTGTTGCTTAAAATGAAGTGAAATTTATACACAATAATTAGTAGGCTATGCCATTTATTCAGCAGGATCTGAACGATTTTGATTTGTATCCATGACAACCAGCATACAAACAAATAATAAGTGTTTATTAATTATTGTTATGTGACACTTGCCAGTTGACATAGGATAGAAAACTCGCAGATTGAACAGACAGTTTTTCCAATAGAAGCTTATGTTCAAATTGAGTGTTTTAACTACTCATATCCTACTGAATAATCCTGTATAAGCAATACACCAACATTTCATCACTGAGCTCAATATTGTTGAAGTTGCCGTTACAAATAAGGCTCTGCATATAAAGTTCCGTTCAAACTTATTTGCAACATAAAAAACGTCAACGACTTTGATCCCTTTACCGCAATCGAAGGTGCCGACGTTATTTATATTGCAAATAAATCTGAAATAAACTTTATACGAGATGATTAAGGTTGCGCTTTCAAAAGTAGGTCTAGAAATGCTTATAATAACTTCTACAGAGCCTTCATAAATGATCGTAAACCACGTGATCAACTGGTACCAAGGAATAGTTTTCAAACATCTTTCACCGACGGGATGACTCGAAGAGACTGTTAAAGGTAACTAATTGGTCACGTGGTGTACGATCATTGCATCATCGCTTCATCGCTTCATAGTACAGTTGATTTCAATAAAAACTGGTACACTTTCTTTTAGCTATGTAAATCATTCGTTCTTTGATTGATATTAATAATCTTACAAATGTCACTTTGACGTTAATCAGTGGCGTCATTATTAAAAATGGTTCGACATCTAACAGATATTCAAAAATTTCGAAATGTTTCTAAAATTGAAGATGGTTGGTCCATAAGAAGACTTGCTGCTGAATACAATGTGAGTAAAACCACGATAATGAGTGTTAAAAAACAATGGGAAACCAACCAAACGGTGTCCCGTAAAGTTGGTACCGGTAGGCCCAGAAAGAGCAATAAGCAAGAAGATGAAAATCTTATAAATTACCTAATAGAAAACCCTTTTCAGACTGCAGTAAATGCAATTTCAGAGACAAATTTCCCTGCTTCGGTATCTACTGCTTGCAGAAGAATAAAACTACAAAGCGACTTGAAGAGTTTTTCAGCGGCTAAAAAATACAAACTTTCAGAAGAAAAGAAGCAGGGTAGGATTATTTTTGCACTCAACTATATAATCAATGATGAAAACTTCTGGGGACAAGTTGTCTTTTCTGACGAAAAGGTTTTTAAATCCTGTAACGATGGACATGTTCGCGTATATAAGCCTCCTTCCACTAGATACGACGAAAAATATACTTTCGATCCACAAATATCAGGAAGGTTTTCAGTCAATGTCTGGGCTTGGATGAGCCTAAATGGGTTAGGTGTGTGTTGGAACAGTGGTGGTCATCTCAATTCCATTAAATATATTGAAATATTAGACAATATTATGTTGCCGTCAGTAATAGAGGTGTTTCCGGAAAATAATTTTATTTTCCAACAAGACAACTGCTCCATACATACGCTCCATCGGGTCGGGCAATGGTTTCTTAATAAAAACATAGATTGTTACCGTGGCCATCTAAAAGTCCGGATTTAAATCCAATTGAAAATGTATGGGGACTAATGGTGAAACATATAAGAAAATTAAATAACCATCCAAATAATGCCCAAGAATTGGAAGGGATAATTGAAGACGCTTGGGAGAACTTGTCGCAAGAAGTTGACCCTGCAAGAAATCTGATTTTGTCCATGCCTGCAAGACTTCAGGCAGTTTTAGACGCTAATGGAGCAATGACAAAATATTAGTTAATTCTGTATTACGTAATTGAAGTTCATTTATTTTATTTTTTTATTGTATTTTTATGTTCAGTTTGCATTGTTTACATTTTTTTTAATCTCAAGTGGTATTTTTGTGTTCTTATTTTAAAAATAGAATTATCATTATTCAGTTAGTATTTTAATTACAACCAATAGTAGAATTATCCGTAACAAATATTATTTTTTTAAACAATAATATGGCAGGCTTAAAAATGTTTTGAAAAAGTTATTTTCTAATTATTTTTTTAAAATTCCATTTGAATAAAATAAAAAAAGAAAGGTTTAATAAGTTTAAAAATACAAAGAAAATCGATCTCCTCCAAAAAAACCCAGGTCCGGGGTAAATCACCTCTTCTCCACCCCCTCTCGACATGCCTGGCCAGCCCTATTTACAGACATATGCACACAACTAAATTATTAAGATTTTCGATTACAAGAGTTGTACCAGTTTTTTCTGAAATCAAGTGTACCAGGGTACCATTGAGGGTCAGTATGGCCAAGGCAGTAAACCGTAAACATAATTCAAATATATAACGACGATGGAGTGGCATCTTCGTTAATGCATGAATTAATATACTTCATTGTAAATAAGGCTCCGTTATTGTTTCTAATAATATAATGAACATTTCTCAGAAGCACATGTACGCTAATACCAATACTTGTCTATAGATTTACTGTTGTTTATAAGAAAAACTGAACAAATCTTTGCAATCAGAAATAACGAATAGTCTCCAAAACGTCAAAAAGACTTGTAAACATGTTTGTTTTGCGCAATTTAATTAAATTAATTGTACCTTCAAAATTTACCGTGTTTTGAACTCCAAGATGAATAGTTTTGATGCTGTAGATAAGAAAATTTATTAGAATTATAAATCAACCGAAATTGGATCATTTTGCTTTTATTTTACAGCGATAAATAAAACTTTTGCTGGTAGAATAAAAGTTGCAGACAACCGCATACGTTGCGAATTATTAATTTTCAGGTTGAAAAAGGATGATTATCGGAACGGGCGAAAAATGGCACTACGCATATATCTGTAAATTAAATCGTCAAAGGAGAAACAATACACACCTTAATAAACTCATAATATTAATAATTTTTAGATACATAACGGTGTTTTTAAGCCGTAACAATTTATTAGTTATTACTTTCCATAAGTAATAATTTATTTATTTATAGCAGTTACTTATTAAAGAGTTCGATATTGCCCTTAGATTATAAATATGAAAATCAAAAAAAGACAGATGAAATTAAGAAGAAATAGGAGCATAAGAAAATAATACCACGAATGAGAAGAAGAAGACGCCGAGGGAGAAGAGGAGGATGGCGAAGGAGAAGAGGAGGACGACGAAGGAGAAGAAGAGGACTACGAAGCAGAAAAGAAGGACGGCAGATATTGTTAGTTGTTATTTTGCAATATTTTGTATTATCTAATATGTCTTTCTTTTTCTAATACTCTATTAAATATTTGTATCTGCATGTAAAGTTTTCAGTTACCTACATCAAATTAGTAATGGAATGACTTGTACGAAATCCGTCCAGCTATTTTTATTTCCATATCATCATTATATCATGCTAACAATTATTACTTTGTTTACATGTACTTTTATGTATAAAGAATTTCATGCCTTATAATACAGTTATTTTTATGTTACGAGTCGCAGCATTTGCACTATCGTAAAAGACAATAATTGGGTCCCAATTAAATGTCCTGCAATTAAAACTACAAACGGTTATTTCATTAATGTCATTTAATAGATTAAACAAAATGCACCAATAAAGATAGATGTTATTCCTGCCCATTCCATTCCAGAACTTATTATGAAAAATAAAACAAAAATATGATACACTAATTAATATCTACAATCACTAAAACGTAAATTAAATTGCAGGATTCTTGCTAAGAGAGAAAAGGATAAAATAATTTTCTGGCATAAAATTCTCCCTAATATTACCAAGTTTTAAATGTTATCTGCCACCTACAGAATATGTTGAAAAAATAGTTAGATACACTGAACTGATTCTGCAATTGGCTTCCTGTGAAACATTATTAAAAATTCTAAATACATCAAGGAAATTTGCTCTTTAATGTTCTAAATTAATTAAAACATGGTTCGGCTTTTTAGGTCTTTGACAAGAATACAGGAAATACTCAATATTCCCAATAACACGTGTATGGTTTTTATTAAATTTAGAAACATTAATTAAAAATCAAATTTTCTTTATATACATACAGGGTGTCCCAGGAGGAATTTGCCAAACTTTAGGAATATATTCCTTGTCTAATTTTAAACAAAAAACGTTATATTAACATAGCTCCTATTATAAAACCTAATTCAGTTATTGCTCGTTTAAGAAAAATACAAAAAATTTCATAAATAACGCTTTTTATTTAAAAGCAATACAAATTTGAAAGAGCTAATTACTAAATAAGTAATAATAATTGTTCAAAATGACCATCCATGACTTGAATACACATTTGAGCACGGTGAGATATGAAGTATGTCGCATTGTCTAGTACTTGAGGATTACAGTGAATTTCAGCTGCAGCATTGAACATTCTCTGAATTAATTCGTCTTAATTATTGACTTTCTCTGCGTAGACAAGCATTTTCATGTGTCCCCAAAGGTAATAATCTAGAGGGTTTAGGTCTGGGGATCGTAATGATCTCCCTCAGCCGCACAATAGGCTAAAATTGAATATCACCGGCCAAAAACTAAATTTGTGGAATTTAAAATATATCCGTAATACTTTGTTCACAGGTAGAGAACATAGCAACCCTTCCTAGAATAGGTATAATAGCATCTACAAGTCAATATACTCTTAGGTATTAAGCAACACAGGAGTGTTTAGTTGATACCCAGCTTTCATAGTGTTCGTGCGTCTATCTGTGGTAAAATTTTGAGGTGTGATATTTTTGTTGTTCATCATTTGACAGTATTAAGTTGGTATGTATAGGAAAGCCTTATATTTTACCTGTCTATTTATTAAAAAAAAACAATACATTTTTCTTAAATAGTACTTAGTTTCAAAGTGTTATTTGTGTGCAGCTAATTTGATAACTGTAATAAACATATTTTTAATTTATAAAGTCTCTTAAAGTGTCAGGTGAGCACAAGTGTCACGATTTCTTAATATAACGATTACTTTAGGCCTATATTATCTGCTTGAGAAAGATCAGCTGCGGGTATTTGCGGTTTTGTTATTTATTTCAAATTATATCATTGGGTAACATATGCTAGGGGGAATAAAACTCTTCTGGTAGTTGTCGAAATTTACAATGAGTAAATAATAGTAATAATAGTGACAAAACTTTTTGTAGTGTTTAGTTTTTTACTACTTTTTTTATTTATTTACAGGAAGATATGACTGAAAAGAGAATTAGTAAGCGGCAAATTTTTGAAATATGTCACGCAGCTGGTTCTCGACATGATCCAGCAAGTACAGAGTCAAACCTTAAATCTTATGGGCAATTTCACAGAAAAAGGCGAAGAAGTAGTGGCTAATATTAAACAAAGCATTGCCCTAATTTGTAATGAAATTAGTCGAAGATGGGTGAAAAGTAGTAGAAACAAAACTACATTTTTATCGAAGTACTCTACTTGGTTACAGAAAGAGTTTGTTTTTTCTTTGCCACCTCCTTGAGTCGAAGATATAGATTCACATGTATCTCAGCCAACAACATCTGCAGTAGGTCGTCATGTTAAAGATTTTCAGGCAAGTTGTGATCGATCAAAAAGGCGAAAGACGGCAGATTTGTTAAAAATAATTACAACACCAGAACTTACACACGCAACACAGATTAAGCTTAAGACAACAGGTCAACAAGATGCTGCCATGCTTTTTGCAGAGGCGACACAAACGACACCTACAAGGGCTTCTAAGATAAGAAAATCATGGCTTAAAAAACGTAAAAACCCACAACCATACTTTGCAGATCAAGCGTTATCTCTGCTGGTCGAATGCAAGGACAGTAAACACCAGTATTGTACACATAGGAAGTTTGCAAGAGCTAATAGGGCTAATATATATTCAGTATATTATAAGGTACAGGCTGCAAAAAAAATTTTACTCAGCTCATGACAACATTACTGTTACTGAAGGATATGTTGAAGTTGAACTTCAGGCACTTCTAGATCATACTGCTTCACGGATCAGTGAAGTGCAAGAAGAAGTTATAAAGACGTTAAGCAGTGAAAGTATCCAAGACATCATTTTAATAACGAAATGGGGTTTCGATGGTAATAGCGGATATAGCCAGTATAAACAAAGATATGGGGAAGGATTAAATTTCAGTGACTCTGATATTTTCATAACGTCTTTAGTTCCTATTGATATGTACGTAGAAGATAACTCATCTGAAAAGATTATTATTTGGCACAACCCTAGAACCTCATCTCCAAGATATTGTAGACCCGTAAGAATTTAGTTTATTAAAAAAGTTCCGAGTTGTCTCAAAACGACTACACTTATATTAATAACTAAATTAACAATCTTAGACAATTTGAAATGACTACGAAAGCTTATATAAAAGTTAACTACAAACTAGTATTTACTATGATCGATGGTAAAGTATGTAATGCCATAACAGAAACAACCTCGGCTCAAAAGTGTTATTTGTGTGGGGCAATCCCAAAGGAAATGAATAACGTGGACAAACGTGTTTCAAGAAAAATTGACACAATTGCGCTCAAGTTTGGTTTATCAACGCTACATGCGTGGATTCGTTTTTTTGATTATTTTCTACATTTGTCGTATTGTTTAGAAATAAAAACGTGACAGGCAAGAGGCCGAGAAAGAAGTGAGAACATTAGTGAGAGGAAAATGGCTATTCAGCAAACATTTAAGGACAAAATGGGTCTCACAGTAGACAAAGTCAGAGCTGGAGGAGCTGGAATTTCCAATGATGGAAATACTGCGCAACGTTTTTTCTCCAATCCACCAGTATTAGCTGAAATAACGGGAATAAAAGATAATTTAATATACAGGTGTTCCTTGATATTAGACGCCATGTCTTCTGGTTTTAAAATCGATTGTGACAAATTTGACACCTATGCGAAGCAACCAGTTCAACTCCTTGTGCAGGAGTACCCGTGGTATTATCTGCATACAAGTGTCCACAAGGTGTTAATCCATGGAGCACAGGTGATAGTCAACACCATTTTACCCATAGGACAGTTATCCGAAGAAGCGCAGGAGGCCCGTAACAAAGATTTGAAATTCTATCGCGAAAAACAAACTCGAAAAATAACTAGAGTGACTACTAACTAATACCGATTTATTTTACGCCCTATTAGTATCATCGGATCCACTGATCACAAGTTCAAGGCCAGTTCCGAAAAAACCTTCTGTCAGCTTATCTAAAGATGTTTTAGATTTGCTGAGTACAATTAAATGAAAACAACAAAAATACTATAAAACGCCTGAATCCTCAGATACTGATAAGACCATGGAGACAGAACATAATCTGAAACATCAGAAAGTGAGGACGACGATTATGAATACGACGACTAACAAGTTTATTTTGAGTGTTAAATTTCGGAGAGACGATTAATTGACAACTTTTGTTTCCAATATGACACTATTTTCCATTTAGTTTTCATGTACAATACGTTGTTTTTATTTTTTTCTTAATTCATGCTGTTTCATCCCCTAAAGTTTATTTTATATGTAGTGCTAAAATTTTATTTTACATTTTATACTACATTTTATAGACATGTACTTATTTTTATAAAGACATCAAATTGCAATTTTAAGAATTTCAAGATTTTTTTTTCACCCCTTATATCTCGCCCCTATAAAATGTCTAATTTTTTTTGTATCTTTCCTGTTAACTCCTACTTATACCCGATGTGTACATAAAGTTTTAGAATTTTGACCAGCGATTCGTATTTTTGACCCACTGTGAGCCGAATCAATACAGTAACATTTCTGTACATCTTTGCATGGTCTATAGTTTCAAAAATAAGCAAATTCTGTAATACTTTTAAAATCAATATATTTTTATTTTCAAGTTATATTCCAGCATAATTTTTAAAACTGACGTGGTGAGTCCGTTACCTTTTTTTGTCCCTTCGCCTCTGAATAGTGCACATGTAATGCTTTATTTCAGTATCTAGGGCAACGTCACATTTTTAGATCTCGTGGGAATTTTAAATCGGTGTTTTTAGATAGGTTACAAGGTAAAATGCATTCGGAAAATCGAACATATATACAGGGTGATGCGTTAGATCTCATGAGAAAATAGCATTGGAGTTTTTTAGATCTCGTGAGAATTAGATTTCGTGGGAATTAGATGTCATGGAAATTAGATCTCATGGGACTTTTTTACGTGTCTTTACAAAACTCATTCGGAAACTCGAACAGGTATACAAGATGGCTATTAGAATTAGATCTCATGGGAATTAGATGTCGTGGGAAATAGATCACGTGGGAATAATATCTCATCCCCGTGTTGTCGACGTCAGGAGCATATTTTGTTCATTTAATGAAACGGTGCAGATCGATGGCAGGTATTTATTATTGAATCCAATAGGAAATTAAGTAGACATACTTTAATAGTAGGAGATAAATTAATAGGCTTGTGCTACTCACGTACAAAAATTAAAATATCCACTAATGGTAAAAAATACTGAAAGCAATATGTAAAAAGCAAAGTAGTAATCTTCTCGCTTTATTTACTTACAAATTAAAAGTAGCTACTCATAGGCACTACTTTCTTAGAAGAATATACACTTATTGATGATTTATAATATAATAATAATAATAATAATAAATTCATTTATTTATCTAAAGAAGATAGTAAATACAATTAATACACATAGTGACATAGTAGACGTATGGTTTCAACAAGACAGAATAATATAATAATACAAAAAAAAGATACAATAGTAAATAAAAACATCATTAAAAATAACTTAACTAAACAAAAATTACATTGAGAACAACTTAACTACTCGTAGGTTACTAAGAAGTATTTTTCTTTAAATATAAAAGTTGAGATTTAAATTGTTGAACAGTTTTACTGGCCTTAATTTCATGAGGAAGAAGATTGAACTGTACAATTCCCTCGTGGAACAAACTTTTCATAGTACTACCCTTAGTTGTTCTTTTTACATAAAAATTATTTGTAATTGCCGTACGAGTATTACGTAGGTGTACCTCAGTAACAGGCAATAACTGTCGTACTAGATAGTCCGGTAAAATATTATTAATCATCTTAAAAATAAAAGTCATAGTTTGGAAGTAAAGAAATTGTTCAATGTTAAGCCAGTTCAATGTATCTAACATCCTTTGACTACTTGAGAACCTGTTGCATCTTAATATTACTCGCATTGCCTTATTTTGAAGAACCTGCAACCTACTAAAATTTGTACAACTTACATATAACACTGAACTGCAATAGAGAAAGTGAGGCAATATTAGTGTATTATAAATTGTTAACTTTGTGGACATTGATATAAAAGGAGCAACTCTACTGAAAAATCCTATCTTTTTGCCAATTTTTTTTGACATGTATTCAATGTGCTTATTAAATTTCAATTCCCGATCAATTACTAGACCTAAGTATTTTATTTCCTGAACAAGCTCAACTTTTTCATTATTTATTAGAATATCAAGATTTAAACTGATAAATTTGTTGTACAAATAATTATTACCCACAAACATACATTTAGATTTCAATTCATTTACCTTAAGTTTATTGATTTTAAATTTTTCTGTCAAAACCTTCAATTCTAAGTTTACAGTAGCTACCATCTCTTCAAAATTAGTATTTTCATAATAGATAAGGGTGTCGTCAGCAAATAGATGGATTTTACATTTCCTCAACACATTTCCAAGGTCATTTATATAGAGAATAAATAATAAGGGACCAAGAACACTGCCTTGAGGGACTCCAAAGTTATTTATTATTTGCTTAGATAAATTCCCATTCACTTTTGTTATTTGGTACCTATTAGTTATATAACTTTCAATCCAACTTAAGACGGTGTGATCAAATCCGTATCTTTTTAGCTTTAATAGTACAGCACAGAAACTTGTATAATACAAAGAATTTGCGATTGACCACTAGTAAATTTTAAGTTAATGTGTAAAATTTTTGAAAATGTCTCTCCTACATAAATAGTAAAAAAATTACATCTACAGTGTGTTCACAATCGTTCTTTATAAAAATACCCACTTTTTTTTTTTTTGGAGAAAGAAATCTCTTTGAAATGTTGTTTGTAATCATAAAATATACACTTAAATACAGAATTTCAAAAAAAAAATAGATGTCAAAAAAAATTAATTTTGTTTTTTGATTTCGATTTTTTTCTCTCGTAAAACGTGAATTATCTTTGCCAAAAATAAAAAAAAATATTCTTGGAAGATGTGATATAAATTGGAAGTGTCATATAAAAGGCAATTGTATATGTACGGCACGAAACAGGTAAATTGACACCGAATATGGTATTTTTAATAAGTTATTTCGTCTCCGAAACTTGGCCAGATCCTTTATCTTCCTCGAAGTTATATCAGAGGTTCGGAGGAGAAAATGGAAATGTCACAATAAATTATGTTGTTTGTCGTGAAAGAAAAGGATACATTGATACCAATATAGAAACAGTGGAATATTAACAAGTAGAATAAATAACAAAAATTATGTTTACGGGCTGTCCATTTATCAGACATCTTTCATCTAAAAATATATAAAACGCGACATTCCTTCTTGATTAAAAAAGTATAAGATCTGACGTTCCAATCAATAACGAACCATCCATGATACACATTGGTTCTGGCTGCTATAGGGCATAGGGGTGGATAAAACATGGGTTTAATTATAAACACAGAATTGACGTGCAGTTCACGAAAAATAAGGGGATTATCCAAGCGATATTAATCGGATACACATTTGGAAAATATTTTTCAACCGAACAAAAATGTAAAACTTATAGTAAAAAAAGCTCACACATTTAAACCTAGAAGGTGGCGGGGCTAGAATTACGCGTATTAAAAGCATAAATAATATAATTCTTATGCCTTAAACATTATATTTATATACAGGGTGTTTTTAAATGAAGTAGCACAAATGGTATCAGTGAATTTGGAAGTAAAATTGAGACAATTAAACCAATCATACCTTAGTCTCCTGCAAAGTTACAGCCGCTTAAATGTTTATAGGTAAACATATATTTTCCTTAACAAATCCAAAATGCTTTGACGCACAATTTCATACTTGGCACAAGCGCTTATCTGTTGGAGGTACATACTTCATATTAGTATTGTCTAAATCTCTCCACGGAGTGTTCTGCAATCGACAATGTGCAATATATTTTCTCGAATATCTTTTTACCCTATATAAAAATACATATCTGTTTACATACTTAAATAGTAGTATTGAAAACAAAACTTTTTCCCTATTGATTTTTTTCGAAAAAGCGATAGTTGAGATAGTTGAGATATTTGCCAGGCTAGTCGAAACACAGCAGCCTCGCCCATCTTCTAGCAGCTTATATATCTTCTTAAAACGAGAAAGCTATGCAATCTTAAGCGAAGAATGTGTAGTGGATATACCATCCTTCGGAGGGGATGTAAAGCAGACGGTCCCTTGTGTTTAAGATATTCGACAAGTAAAACATCTCTATTCTTCGGCAAAGAAGAAGTTAGTCAACTTTTCCAGGTTGGGAGTAGCTCTTCTACTGCTGTTGGTGATTGATCTTGACGCTGAATAAATGATTAACGAAAGAACAAGCAACTAGTTACTACTGCTAGTGTTTTATATGCTCAACGTTTTCTTATACGACGTCATACTAATTCGAAAATTTTCAGGCGTGTTGAACAAGGACTTCTTGAAACAGATGAATTAAATCCACTTAAAACCTTCTTGGAAGTCTAACGGCACTGACTAAAATTATGGCACAACCGACAGTATATTTTGTCGTTAATATGATGCCCATAATTTTTTAAAAAAACAATTTCCCTGGCCGTTGAATTGAAAAAAAGTATGCCAATTAGTATGAGACATGGTTGAGAATCAAGCGCACTTGGCTTTCAGCAAAATGTTCCGAGTTCGATCTCCGATCATGGCAGTGGAATTAACTGTGAGAGAGATTACTTCCACAATACATTAATATTGTGTGTGTGTCTATTGTCTCTAAATGTACATGCAATTTGTGTTAGATGAAATGGACAATGGAAAGCTCGTCATAGGATTATTCTTTGACTTATCAAGTGCGTTTGACTCTCTCAATCTGGCTTTTGTTAAAGAAAAATTGTTTAAGTTGGGCATTCGAGGAATGTTTCTTGAATGGATCATGTCATATTTAATTGTTAGATAGCTCCATGCTCAAATGATTATGAAGTGAGTCTTGGCGTTCCGCAGGGTTCGGTGTTAGGGCCACTGATTTTTTACCATTTGTAAATGAATTACCATCATTCGTGTCTGAGGGGAACATTACTATGTTCGCTGATGATAATTCATTTGGTATCTCTACACCGAATGCTGCTGAACTCATTGATAAAACTATTGCTGTTATGAGGGAATTTGATGACTATTGTAACAAAAATAATTTAATTTTAAATATTAATAAAACTGTTTGCGTTTACTTTTCACAGAGAAAATCTCTACCTGTTAATATTCTAAATTTTAATGATATTATCATACCTTTTAGCCAAAGCGTTAAATTTTTAGGCGTCTTAATAGACTCGAAACTAAGCTGGGATATTCAAATCGATGAAGTTTGTAAAAAAACTTAACACAGCATATTATTGCATCCGAAAGCTCAAGGATTCATTAGACCACACTGCATTAGTAAATCTATATTATTCAATGGCATATTGTCATATTTCTTATAATATTATAGTTTGGGGACGAGCCAGTAATTTACAACGGGTCTTTGTTTGCCAAAAACGTATTATAAGATTGATTTTTAATCTTAAGTTTACAACCTCCTGTAAGTACTCTTTTAAAAATCACAAAATTTTATCAGTGCCTTCTATCTATATTTTTTCATTGTTGAAGTATGTTAAACGTAACATTAACCTATTCAAAACTAATGCCAGTTATCATAACTACAATACTCGCCATGATGATCTACTTTCCATGCCGCATCACAATACGACTTTCTTGGAAAAGTCTCCTCATTATTCTGGTATTGGCTTTTATAATCAACTGCCACTTGCAATTAGAAGCATCGACAACTTTAATAAATTCAAATCTAGTCTTAAAAAGTTTTTAATTGAAAAATGTGTTTACTCATTCAATGAATTTTAATCTGTAGTTTTTTGTCCTATATTTTATTGCAATATTTTATACTGTTTTTTATACGACTTTATACAATTTTAACTTTTATTCCTTTTATATGATATTTATTATTGTATCATGATGACGTTCACATCTGTTTTATAACAGCTTAAGTGATTAAATAAATAAATAAATAAATAAATAAATAAATACACCCTCTCCCGCACAACGTTAGTTTTGAGGACGGGGGTTGTACTATATGTGGTGTGTTATTATTATTATTATTAATGGCCTTCTCGATCAACCTATCTCAATCCAATTGACTTATTTTTCTATAGACATATTAAAGAACTTGTTTATACCATACCAATTGATGAATATCATTCAAGCAGCTATGGCAAAATTACAAGGGTCTTCCTTCCACTTTACTCTGCCTTTTTTTAAATTTCATTAAATAATTTGGATATACATATTTGTAAATTTTCATTGTTTGCCATTATTATCTTGATCCTAGGCTCCGCCCATAGTTAGATAGGTAGGTAAGGTCATGCTTGAATTTCAGTTCAATGTTTTGGTTCAAAATTAATATTTTCAAAAACTTGTCTCAATATTTTTTTATGCAGCCTCTCACATATGATATATTCTTGGAATCAAAAAAATATTTCCTTCAATAAAAATCCCCTGCTGCTATTTAAAAACATGGCCTTGGAGATACAGTGACAAAAACTATGCTGCACACTGTATAACATAAAAAGATCTTTCTTCAATGCAAACATGTAAAATACAAATAGTATCATCAAAGTAACGAGATTTTTTCTGAGAAAAATCTGTAGTTTTAATAGTATTGCATTACATCTGGAACTTCCATTTTCTCAATATTAATGAATTAATACAGGCAGAGAGGGTGAAAAAGTTATTAATTTTTTAAGAGCAGTTATTAGGAAGTTCTTTAGATATTCAACATCAGATACTGAAAATGATATAAAAAAATAATTAAACGGAAATTAGTATATTAATCATTTATTATAAAAATGTATATATATCATTAATTATTTTTATTTTGGAAAGAAATGCTTGAAGACACGAACAGATTATTGATCACAGATATACAAGGTGGGGTAAGAGTGTGTCCGACTTCGATATCTAGAGTTCTGAAATAGCTAGAAACTTGATTTAAAAACATAAGTAAACTAGACAAAAAAGTCTATAACCGGAAATTGTTTCTGAATATACAGGGTGAGCCAAGATGATTCTACAGGATCAAGTA
This sequence comes from Rhamnusium bicolor, assembly GCA_029963845.1. Classification (NCBI taxonomy): domain Eukaryota; kingdom Metazoa; phylum Arthropoda; class Insecta; order Coleoptera; family Cerambycidae; genus Rhamnusium; species Rhamnusium bicolor. The sequence goes on from JANEYF010003586.1 coordinate 705,383, forward strand.
ATATTTTTTAAACGAAATGCCATGTATGTCAAAACATTTTTTTGAAGCCTCTTTATGGTCTCCTTTCACTCCTGTATTATTATTGACTTTCTCCCAATTACTTGGATGTAACGATTTTATTTTGTTGAAATTATACCATTTACACGTGTATATTAAAAATACCACTACAAGCACAATTATCGATTTTAAGAAAAAATATGTTAGTACCGATTATGTGACATCTATGTGATGATACTCAGCCATTTTCACTTCCTAAAAGTGTACAGGGTGGCCAAAAAAGATTTTTAAATTTACAACTTTTTGAACTGAATTCTCTTAATTTCTTCAAATGGAACTCCCTGTATATTTTTAGACGATGTGACGTAGGATTGAAAAACAAAGATTTTTTTGTATGTACATCACTATGGCTATTTGGAACCATTTGAGAAAATTGAAAAAAATTCAATTCAAAAAGTTGCAAATTTAAAAATCTTTTTTGGCCACTATTTACACTTTTGGGAAGTGAAAATGGCGAGTGTCATCACACAGATGTCTCATAACTGGTACCAACATATTTTTTCTTAAAATCGATAATTGTGACTGTAGTGATTTTTTTTAACATACCTACACGTGTAAATGGCATAATTTCAACAAAAAAACCATTACATCCAAGTTGTTGGGAAAGAGTCAATAATAATATAGGAGTAGAAGGAGGTCACAAAGGGGTTTCAAAAAAATGTTCTGATATACATGGCATTCCATTTCAAAAAAATTTTAGTTGTCCCTGTAGAATCGTCTTGGCTCATGCTGTATATTCGAGAATAATTTCCGGTTATAGACTTTTTCTGTCTAGTTTACTTATATTTTTAAATATAGTTTCTAGCTATCGTAGAACTCGACATATCGAAGTCGGGCGCACTATTGCTCCACCCTGTACATATTTTATAATGTATCAATATTAATGAAACAAATGAAAAATTTGCATCAACAAATGTATTTTCCTCTAGGACCAGGAACACAATTTAACTGTATTTTCTATTTTCCACTATAACGAGGGGGTTTTGCCCTCGCTATTTTTGTTAACTTTACTGTAGTTCTCAATTGAAACAACAAGATAAAAAAAATACATATATTCGTAATTTATTATACAAAAAAAGGCTCATTCAGGGCATGGGAACAAGTAATAAACCCTTCAAAAAAAACTTAAAACTAAAACCATAGAAATCCTATTTTACATCCACTCAAGGATTTTGTGTAGGGCGCCACCCGCCTATCTTTTTTCCTTTTTGTAATTATACAAGTCTAAAAGAATTACATATTTTTAAACGTCTAAAAAACTACACGCACTAGTGCCGTTGAAAGGGGGAAAGAACGGTTACTTTTCATAACATTGTCTCACAAAGTTCAGGCGCAAAATTAAAACTCTAGGGGGCTTTCTCCACCTCTAGATAGATCGGCAAATCAGCATGTTGATGCAAATTTTAGTTTCAAATTTTCAGCTCGCACTCAAAACGAAGCCGGCTGGGTAATACTTAATAGGTACCTATTTTAATAATAATTGGAAGGAAAATCCCCTTACCATCTCACATAGCTTTCTTAAGTTACATTCCTCGTAACTTCTTAACCATAACATCTCAACCAGACACAATCTATAATGTAGTGCCCATAAAAGCAACGTACAAAAACACACCTAACTGTCTCGATGCACCGGTCTTGTCTCCAAAGCAATAAAAGATAACGTACTCACACAACGTAACAGACCATAAACACACATCCTCTCTCGGCCGTGGCTCGGCAGAGAGTCCCCCGCGTCTTAGTACAAGCGTTCCCCCTTTGTTCCCACACACAGCAGTGTTCGCGCTAGTGCACTAAAGGTCCAGTGGTCGCTTAAATTATCAAAGATTTACAATTTAGGTAAGTCGGTTTTAGAATTTTTAAGGTTGACCTCAAACCAAATTATGCAATTAGCATTAAATAAAACGCAAGTTAATTATATCTAAAAATGGACCGTTACACCACATCGACTCTGTTATTTTATGGTAATATTTTTTTTTTACGTAAATATATGTTTATACAAAAATCTCCATATTTGAACAAACGTGAGAAAATTGACGGGATGTTTGTATCTTTTATTTTATTATTATCAGTTTTACACAATATTTTACATAGTTTTTTTTTGAATGTTGGTCAGATATATCTAATTTTATTTGTTTTTTGCTTGAAATAAAATATCTTATTATATTATTACTATTTAAGCATAACACCCACAGTAAATTATATACAAATCCAACGTTATCTTTGTAACATAAACAAAACATTAAGAGCCAACACCATGTTAAAACAGGCAATCAAATAACACCAAAAATTTAACAAAATTAAAAAAAAAGAACACCTAATAATTAATAGGTAGTGTAATAAATAATGTAATATGGAATAACCATACCTATGTTTTTAAAATATTATATTAATTGTAGTTCTCTGATGATGGCGTATAAACCGAAACGTCAGAAGAAAAACAAATAAAATTCGTTAATCTGACCGAAATTCCCAAAAAATCATACAAATTATTATTTAATATTAACGGTCAAGACGTAACCCCACAAAAGAAGTCCAGAACTCTCAGATCAGGTGATTCTGATGGCTACTTAATAGCTTTTGGTCTCCCAATCCATCTATTCGGAAATATTTCATTTAAATCCACACAGTGGAGCCAGCAAATTCGGTATGAAATTAGAAACTGTGTTCCAAAATCAAATGCACCAAATTCCTGCTTTAATATCTTTGCATCTTCATAATGAATTACTCGATACTTTTAGGGGTGACCCTTATCTACAGCAGGATGATGCACCGCAATTTCATGCAATTTCTGAAATATTTTCTAATCGTTAGATTGGCTATTAAATGACCAGCAAGTTAAACAGACCGTGCCCCATTAGAGTTCTTTTTGTGGGGATATTTCAAAAGTCGCATTTACGATTATCGCCCTCACGCAAACTGTGATGATCTCACTTTTAAGTTTGTTATACCAAATGATGCGCAATTGAAAACAGAAATCGTGGTGTCCAATTTTGTATTCGATAATTTTGTATCAACAGAGAAAACAAATTTATTCCCTACTTTCGTTATACGCGATAATACCAGATTTGTCAACATTAAGTACTTATCAATGAAATATCAAATAAGTATTGTACGAGTAGATGAAAGCTTTGATATGCCAGTTTGGAATCAAAATGTTTTGTATAAGGGTCTACAGATTAAATACATGTTTGTAAGCGAAACCACGCTTTCTTCATATATACAGGCAGGATTATTGATTTACTGCATTCGCAGTGCAGTTGTAGAAGTTTTGTTAATTATACACTACCTCTGAATAATACAGGAGATAAAGATGCAATAACGATACATAACATAATCAATCATTTTTCAAGTTCAAATTAGGGGCTCTAAATAGTTGCTTGTAACTATAAAAAGCAAGGGTAAATTAATCTTTACATCTGTTTATAACGCTTCATCCAGTGGTAACATTGCTGAGTCAGGTAAGACTTGCACATTTTAGAGTGAGAAAAATGTATGCGAGGCAGGAAATGACACTGATTTATAGGTGTATTTTTATGTAGTGATGGTAAATATATTTACTACTTTGACGGCAACATCTTAAATACATCAAACATATAAATATTAGACTACTACTTAAATATTTTTTAACCAAAATACTATTTGCAGTAGCCGAAATCGGCCATTTCCCGAATGTATGCACACAATACATTGTGGCTATAAAAATTTACTAACAATGAGTTGAGAGTTAATTTTTGCGGACAGTGGGTAAAATAAAATAGCCACAATAAGATTCGGATGAATTAATATGCCCACAATACGAAATTGTGCTTTATTTTGCACACGTGTTAAATAAATAATAAATAAGCACCACCGAAATTAGGCAACTCCGAAATCCAAAGCCGAAGCTATCTAGAAGGGAGTTACACTTAGAAAAATGTGAACATACAGCCATTTCCACCGATATTGCCTGTGTAGATGGTGGAAATCGAATCCGCTGGTACGATAGAAAGATTTCTTGTTACTCTTGACATCGTGCGCTCTAGCCAACTACTCCATCGAGCCAATGCAAATGAAACAGTTTCACACTTAACCTAACCTAACCTACCGAGTCCAACCTAACCTAATCTAACATCCTAAAGTGGATTGGAATCTTTGATGTGAAGATACCGCTGACGTAGGTCTCCACAAAATACCAAAACATAACATGGAGACGATTAAATCTTCGGTTTTCATAATCTCTAGATAATGTCAACTTGGTTAACAAAACGCGCGTCGAGTGTCGTACGAAGTGTTTTGGTGTTTTGTGGAAAACTACGTCAGTGTAATCTAACCTAACCCATGCAATTTTCCGTTTTTCGTTTAAAACTGTTATACTAGAGTTATACATTTCAATTTGAAACAGCTTCTGCGAACCCTCAAAAAACAGTAATATAATAGTACCATTTACCCGGAAAAGGAAACTGGAGGACTTACGACCGCCCTCTTTAATGGGTGAGACTATTCTATTTGCGGAGGATAAATATATATGGCTCCAGTCTAGAGGTAACGTACTTGCCTCAAAACCTCGGGGTCCTGGGTTCGATTCTCGGTCGAGGAACTAGGATTTTTTCGGTAAGAGAAACTAATCCCAGTATACTCGGATATTGGATGTGTGTCCGTTGTCTCTTAATGTGTAACTATCTCCCGCACAAAGTCAATCCAGACCTTAAGGGATAAAGGGAGTTGTAACTACATGTGGTAAATCACTTAATTGGAACTCCCATCTGAAAAAGGTAATCCACAAAGCAAAACTGTCCTTCTGTACATGTCGTGGTATTTGTGGTAAATCCTGAGGCATGAGTCCCCAACAAATTTACTGAATCTATGTCATGGTCACAAGACCAATGATATCATATGGATCCATCGTTTGGTGGCCGAAAGGATCACAACGGACGGCCAAAGCCAAACTCTCTGTATTACAGAGGTTAGCATGCTTGAACGTAATAGGGGCAACCCATTACGGTCATTACCCCCTCTTCATATATATTTGGCAGTACTAATGCAACTATTTTTCAGGTCGAGGTTCATGCCATTGAATTGCGTGTGTGTGAAGGCTGGAATATATGCATCTTACACGTAGATCAATCAACATTTTTTTCAAAGAGCCAAGCTATAAAAGCTCTTGGCTCTTACCGCTGGAACTCCAAAACGGTATGGAACTGTCAGAAGGCTCATTTGAGCAAAAACAACAAAGTGACTCTGGTCTGGATACCCGGCCACTCTGGTATGGAAGGTAACAAAATAGCTGACTCCTTGGCCAAAGAAGGAGCGGGATTACGAATCATAGGATCAGAACCGATACTTGGCATATCTTCAAGAACTGCTAAGATGACTATCTCAACCTGGGCTGAAGGGGAAACTCTGTAGTATTGGCAAGAGTTACCAGAATTAGTTCATTCGAAGGCGTTTATAAAATACCCTTTGAAATCAAGAACTAAGAAACTGTTAGAGTTAAACAGGGTAAACCTGAAAACTCTATCAGGCCTGTATACCCGGCACTGCCGACTAAACTATCATCTGCATAAACTCGGTCTAGCGTAAGACGCTGAGTGCCGTCTATGCCTGGAGGATGATGAGAAGGCAGACCACGTCTTACACACCTGTCCCGCTGTGTAGAGGATCCGATTCTCAATATTTGGCAAAGGGCAACTGCTGCCAGAGGATCTGGATACATTCTCACCCAATAAAGTTATCAGTTTCATTATGAGACTAAACTTATTGGGTAAAACATAATTAGGAGTGAGCCACAATAGGTCAGCTGATGACACTTAACACATATACGTTTTAATTTCGTTTTCTATGTTTAATGTTGGTTTGTATGTAACGAAATATATTGAATTAAAAAATTTTATGTTTAATTATTTTTTAATTGTTTCATTTCCAACGTATTTTGTGTAAAATGAAATAGTCATCATAATGTATCACGATGTGAGCAAAATCAGAAACTCAGACTTAATTAACAGATAATTATCAAATTTCAAAGGATTTGCTTTTATCGTCTATGAAATAAAAATAAATACAATTTTTTTCGCGTACTTGAACAAAATGTAACTCTATAATGATACATTTTGGTATACTCGCATAGGTAAATTAAGTTGATTCGTCTTATTTTTGTTGGTGGTCAATTTACACTCGTTTCAGACTCGCTCTGCATATTTCAAAATACATTAGTCTAAAATTCCTTTGGGAAATACCTCTTTTAGGAAGCACTGGCCAGAAAGTTAATTACTTTCTTGTGTAAAGATGATAAGTTTATATATCTTAATTAAATTAAGAGCAACTTAGCTATCAGTGCAAAAAAGTTAATTCCAATAATTTCCAAAGATACTCCTGATTTACAAGTTCTAGGTAAACAATCATTTAAAAACTTTTTTATTTATTTTAAATATCTCTGAAATTTCTTTATAGATGTATAGAAATTAATCTATAATTAATAACCAAATAGAAGTTTTATTGTTAAATACATTACATAATATTGAATCGTCATTATATGAATGAGAAATAGATAGAAATAGGAAATTATTTAGTCTTTTGAGGAAGATAAGTACAACTGCAATAATTGATTTGAAATAAAATTGGTGTTTTGAGTACAGAAGAAGATTCTGAGATTTGATTTGATTTTCCGATGTTGCCAACTGACGTCGAACATAGTGTTCATGTTTTGGTGCCTGTCGATCTACCCCAGTGTTACAAAGGAATGAAAATGTATATTGAATAATAATCGTAATACAATATTTAGAATACGAAGAACATACACGTCGAAATCGTCAATATTACGAAGAATTGTTGAAAATATCTCGGAATGAAATGCCTCACTGAAAACAATGTGGAATAAATTAATCGAAATAGGTTAAGACTATGGAAACAATTTTGAGGTGCCTATATTCCTTAATTGTCATCTCAGAAAAAATAATGTTTTTACAAATTCCAAAGTTTCACAAAAAGTGATCAATAAAAAGAGATAATGATATGGCCTCAACTTATTTATTTTTCGCTGTTGATTAGTGTGTTTCTGCAGAAATTGTTTACAATCTTTGGTTCCGCACTAATAGCAAGCGTCGTCTAATTGAAGACGGAGCATATCAGGCCATTGGTTTGCTGTTTGGAGGTACGCGACAGTCTGATCTGGCCAATCGCTTGAACGTAGCTGAAAGTGTGATTTCTTGTATAAGCAACTAATTCAATGAGACTGGAACTGTTTGAGAACTATCAAGAGATGGTAGACATAGTACCAACAAATTCTAGGGAAGACAAATTATAGTTAAAGGGCCTAGGATGGATCTTACAAGACAATGCTCTTTGTTGAGATCATTTTGCTACAATTAGAGTTTGTATCACTCTGTCTTACATTATCTAAACGGAATCACTCAACGATTACTTTGGGTAAAACACCGTGATGTTTTTAGGTGAAATCCATTTTTGTCTCCATCGTGACAAACGCACAGTTCGCGACTGGAGTTCGCCAAATTCAAAGATTAATGATCGGTACTTCAACAGGTGCAGTTCGGACGAAGGTCGTACAGTGTTGTGTTTGTACACGTGTGACAAGTGAAATTTATGCGAGACATCAATAGCTATATAGTGGATGATTATCGTTGCAATTTGGAACTTAATTTCAGATTCTTGGATGATATGCTCATTCACATAGAGCTAGGATAGTATTATACAGCTAAAACTGGATGCAATTGATCCTATGTCATTATTTCCACTCTGGGCAGATCTGAACTGCATTGAACATGCCTGGAACATACTTGGAAGATCACTAGTGAATCTATAACCACATGTTAATGACGTTAGAACTGTAAGGCTCTTTTGGATTTACAGGGCAACTTGGACCAAAAGGAGTCACTTGATTTCAACTATACCTATAAGAGCTCAAAATGTGATAGCAAACTGGGGTGAAGTAATACGTTATTATGATGTTTGTATTATCTTTTGTTACTTATTTTGACTATTTAATTGGAGATCTCATTTTACTTTTGATATTATTTTACCATTTTCTGTCAGAATGAGTGTGTTTTATTTATTGGAATGATAGAAGAGATACTAAATATTTTTCATGGGATCACTTTTCCCTTAGAATTCACAATATCCATAACTCTTTCAATCAGTTTATTTGACAGTTATAAACATATAACTGTTGATTAGATAGTCTTATAATTATATTCTGCCATGTTGTTTTGTTATGCTTTCTTTTCCTAGTTCCTTATGTACCATTAAATTATATGTCAAATGCATAATAATTACATTACTAAAATATTTAAATCAAAGCTTGATAATACTTATTTTTGCATAAATAAATAACTGCGTACGCTGAGATTTATCCACAAATAGTGCGCGTGAGGGCGTATGAATTTCACAATATATCGCCACTTTTTTTTTTAATAATTTTGGCAAATATGACAGATCATGGTTGTATGTGCTATCGTGATGATATATCCGAAATATTGCATGAATTAAATGCATGAGCCCTAGCTACTTTCAGTCGTCAAAAATAATTTGATTAGAAAAAGATTCGCATTCGCAGAAGTTCGAGAACCTGTGGGTAACGCATAATATGTAAATACTTTTTTATTTTCCCTGTGTTTATTGTACAATTTATCACTTCTTGGAGGCATTTGACTACAGTTTACATACATTTTAGGGGACGATGTTGGTCCCACAATTAACATCCCCTTTAGTGCTTAGTCATCATTAGTACAATTCGGTTGATGTCATGACAGAAGCGACTCAATTTACGATAGGGTTTCGACAACGAGGGTTTGGAGGTGAATTTAGTGCGTGTCTTTGTACAAATAATTGCGCACAAGGGCATGCGGCATCCAGGTCTGCCTTTTCGAACCACTAAATATTAATCTGTCACGCAATTTAACTGCAGCAAACGAGTTGTCCGTAACGTATTTATTTCGCGATATCTGATAAATATATAAAAATAGGCGCCTGCCTAATTAGATTTTTTTATCCATTATCGTGACTAAAACTAAAAAAAAAATAAGATTGCTTAACTAATTTTAAGAATGTATTCAAGTTTCAATAAAATGGTTATATCATGGCGATATTATATAAGTAGAAAAATAACTATAATCCAACACAAGATATTAAGAAATAAAAAAAGCGAGCTATGGATTTAAATTGTTCGTCGACACCGAAGGATAATAAACTTGCGGCAATATAACAAAGCCGCTTTTTACTGTTATTTTGTTTCCTTTATGGACATGCCGCCTACGATAGGTATTTTAAATTTTTTTTTGTTTTTATTTGCTACTTGTCTTGTTGTACATACTTTAAAGCTTAACTAAAAGTCTAGAAACCAGGATCCGTTTATCCTTATAACTAGTCACAGGACAATTTCCGTGAGTCCCGGACCGGCTTCCCAACTGGTCTGTCTGTCAGCGAGATCTAGACCACGTTAATTCACGATTTAGTTTACCTGTAAACGACGCAGTGTGTAGACGGCGCGTGGAGTAAAATAAATAATCTATGTCGAATTCTCGATCGTGTTAGTTGGCAGTTGAACTATAGAAAGTTTTTTTTATAAGGACTATTTCTAATCAGGTTGTCTACCCTTTCATAATAGTCTTCTTTATCTAAAATACAACCTTATTGCCCTTATCAGCTTTTAAGTAAAATCAACCTATTGATAATTTTTCTGTCTTGTAGATTTTGACTTTCTATTTACTTTAGTGATAATATTTGTCGAGATTTGATTTCTGCAAGCTTCTCTGACAAATCCTTTAGAGGAGTCAGGAAGGTATTGAATTGAACTTTCAACAATTGCAACAATCTCATCTAAAATGCCTTCAGAGGCAGGTAAAGCAAAGTTTAATATCTTGTTAATGGGATCAATTTCTACTTTATCAAACGATTGTGAGGAAAGATTTTCTACAATGCTGAGAACTTTTGACGTACACTGAGTAATCTTTTGAGTTTTTTATTTTGTGACGACATTTTCTTAATATATGTTCATGTTCTAAATTATTTAACTTATAGGTAAGCTTTTTGTAAAGTCCACATGCCTGTGATTCAAGCGTACTTCGTTTGTTATACAGATACTTAATTTCTAAATGCAGCCATTTCTGCTTTGTAAACATTGTAACTTTATCTAAAATGTGTGAAAAATTTGGAATTTTAACTTGAACAAAGGTTAGAAATACTGAATGACATTTGCAAGTTACAAAAAACCAAATACCTGACCCTATTAATCTAATCTTAGCACTAACCTTATAATATAGATTCAGTTCCGTTGACCTAAATATTTTGGTTTTAAAATTTTATGCGCGTATCAAGATTTGCCGTGGAGGAATCATCTAAAATTTGCACCGTTGAAATCAGTCGAACGTAGAACACTCATTTTCTATATACAAAGTGATGTATCGACCAAATTTCTCTAGCATGAATGCTATCCACGTGAAACAAATTCTGATAATATCAATCCATACTAGCTAATTAATTAACTTTCATGAAAAGTTGACAATCGAGGTATGTACGGTAACTGTTCCATATAAATAATTGTTATTGTCTCTCTTACCACATGTTTTGGTCTTGCACGCATGGAAATTGTCCTATGTCTACTTATAACAGACAACAGGAGAAAATCTTTTATTTATTTTTTCATTTTAAATATCAGTAGTACCTACGTATGGAAAGTTCTTCTATTTGATTGGAGATATTTTGAGAAAAGCAGACCAAACTTTTTGTCTTAATATGAACTGGTTTTCACGCAGAGATTCAACAAGCAATGCGTTTGTTTGAACAAAGATATCCTGAATGCCGAATACCTGACATAACAATGTTTATAGGGTCCATCTTCAGTAGGTGAATTCTTAAGAAACAATGTTTTATCTGGGAGATCACAGTTGGAAGAGGCTGTTCTAAATGCAGTCGTTGACCATCGTGAATCCAGCACTAGAAAATTGCATGTGAACTTCAGGTTAGTCATAAATCTGTATGGAAAATATTGAGAGAACAGCAGCTGTGCCCATATTACATAATGCCTAATGACTTTCCCCATCACATCGTCCAAAGCCAATGGATACTTGATATGGAGGCGCAAAACCATCACCGTCTAAGTAAAATTCTTTTCACTGACAAAGCCAACATTTCCAAGGCTGCAATTTCGAATGCTCACAATAATCATTTATGGGCAGAGGAGAATCCGCACACAATAATTAAGGGTCATCTTCAATATCACTAGCCAGTCTTATCGAAATTTTTTTCAGCAGGAGTTACCCTCAACTCCCAACCTTCGACCGCCTTTCCACACGTTGCATCCCCGCAACTCACGAGCTCTCTTTATTCTCGGCGGTAATAACACCATTGCTTAGCCAAATACAAATCGATGGAAATCTTATAGTCTTTACACAAGCAAAATTTCTCGATAGACAGACCAGAAGAAAAGTCATCTGTAGTTTCGGATGATTTTGACAAAACCATGGCGTCCCAGATCTCTGGATCTAAATTCTTTGGATTTTTTCCCTCTGAAGTCACTTTAAAATTTTGTTGTATGAGACTCCAATTGAAACTATAACAATATAACATCTTCGGAATCGCATAATCAATTCATTTGAATTTATACGAAATATGTCTGAAATTTTTGAAGGAGTACGTCTATCAATGATAAGAACCGAAGAATGTATAACTGTTGGAGGTGGTCATTTTCAACAGCTATTGTAATTTTTTGTTCGTTAATTTTTATTTTTTGTTAAGCATTTTTAAATAATTTTTAATATTGTACCGACTACCTGAGTAATATAATGGCAAATATCTCGGGAACATTACAGGAATTCTTTATTTCACAGAATTAAACAAAATATTTAAAAATACTATCAAAATTGTAAAAAAAGTCTGTGGCGGCGAGTTTTTGCAATTTCAAAATTAAGGATACCCCGATATCTCCGCCATTGGTTATAGCAATTTTTAGGTATTACTTTGAGATAGTGAAGCAGAACAAGGCATAACTTTACACTAAATTAGATATTCTTACAGTAAATGGTTTTCTGATATTGAAAATAAATCAAACTCTTGGGAAAATATTAACGTCTTGTATCTTATTTTAGGACATATTCTTATAAAGATTTTTCCATGAAATAGGCTAAGGAACCACCTCCTATATTTTAGCATGTACTTAGGAGACACCCTGTATAAATACTAAATTATATTCTTGAACATATCCGTATTAATAATTTAGCCCTGTTACATCCTCAGTACATTTAAAACTAAATTTGACTTTATAGGTTTTATACGACACCGGATGATTTTTAGAGATTCTGTATTCAAACACCTTGGAAAAAACATCAAAGTGACTACCCCTCTTTGACGCTTTAACGAATAGCGACCCTGTAATTCTACAGGCAAGAAAGAAACGGACATGCAGAACGTTGGACTGGATTCACACAGATGCTAAAAGCGACCTCGATTACATTGCCTGAAGCATCCAAAAAGCCAAAGTGAGCTTTTACCGTGTGGCTGCATGCTTTGCTTTACACAAAGCAGTGTATATGTCACAAAAATTTAGCTGGTGAATTTATTTTCATTTGTATATTTATTTATTTATGAGGCTTTTAGGCGTGAAATATAACTTTTAATGTTAAAAATAGACATGTACCTACTTACTTAGCACAAACAGATATTGGACATGTTAACTGACAAAATATTTTAAGAATAAAACGCTAATAAAATTTATTTTTGAAAATATCCAGCGAAATTATAATCTAGAATCACATCGGAATCAATGAATTCATTAATTGTATTAAATACAGGCCCCACTTAAAAGGAAATAATTCCAATTTCACAAAGGTAATTAAAAAACAGCGACATAATAGTTACCACTGTGGGGTAACTCAGAGTACAGTACTACGGCCGTTAAACCTTTTTAATTTACGTTAAAAATTTGGTCAACATTTTAGCAACTTTTAGTTCACCTAGTATGATAACGGTACTACCATGGTATTCGTAGATGATATATAAGTTGTAATATAATTAAATTTTTTTATCTTTTTTTCGTCACAGTTGATGACCATCTCATCTAAAATGCCTTCAGAGGCAGGTAAAGCAAAATTCAATCTCTTGTTAAGGAGATCAATTTCTTCTTTATCAACCGACTGTGAGAAATGATTTTCTACAATGATGAGAACTTTTTTGAGGAATACTTTCTGTTGACGAACTTACTGATTAATCTTTTTAGTTTTGTAGAAAATCATTTCTCACAGTCATTTGATAAAGAAGAAATTGATCTCATTAACATGGGATTAAATTTTACTTTACCTGCCTCTGAAGGCATTCTAGATGAGATTGCTGCAAGTGTGGCAGCTCAATTCAATACCTTCCTAATTTCTCCAAAGGATTTATCAGAGAAGCTTGCAGCAATCAAATCTTAGCAAATATTGTCACTAATGTAAATAGAAAGTAAAAATCTACAAAAGAGAGAAAAATTATCAAAAGACAAAATTGAAACAAAAGAAAAGTCGGGGATTTACGAAATTAGCTGTAAGAACTGTAATTAAAAGTATGTTGGACAAACTATATGATCAATTCAAACTAGATTCAAAGAGCATATGGCCCATCTCAAATATGGTAAAAGAGATAAGCCTAGTGTTGCCCAACATACGTTCTAGAACAACCATAAAATAGACATTAGCAACTTAAGATTAATTAGGAATGTAACAAATACTAGACAACTGGATGCATTTGAGAGCTTGGAAATCAGAGTGTAAAAAGAGTATGAAGAGTAACAGAGGGCCAATCCCAGGTAGCCCTCATTCTTGGTTAATGGGTCACAGTTTACCGAACCATGGCAATAGTTTAGATAAAAATAGGGTACATTGTTAGCATAAGGTTAGCTTTAATCATCTCCAGATGATGCCGACTTGGTTGGCGAAACCCGTCGAGTACAGTATATAGTGTTTTGATCTTCACATCAAAGGTTCCAACCCATTCCAGGAGGTAATGGCTGGTAAACAATATTTCATTAATAACAAAATGCAGCAGCTTCATCCATTTTTATGGTAAGACGATGTAAATTGTAAATAACCTTTATACTTCACATCTAAAACTGACAATAGCACAAAACATCATCATGAATAAGTGATGACAGACGTTCCGTAAATAATACTGCAACCAACTACCAAGAAACAACTACTGCACTTTTTTTAGTTATCGCTAATTACCGCTATGGTAAGCTTGGTTGGCTTGCGAAACATATCTTTAGAACGATAAGAAGCAATTACATATCCTTATATACGAATGTGGATGTCCTTCTCTGATCATACTAATATGTAAATGTAAGGTAAAAAGAATCATCAAATTATATTTTAAATAAACAAAGAAAATTTGCTTTTAAATGTTTCAAAATTGTATTTTCACTCTACACGTGTTTCGGAAAACAGAAAAACTACAGAAAACAGAAAAACTACAAAAGACATAAGTGTATAAACTAAAATGTAGTGACTGCGACGCTATATACATTGGCCAGACTGGACGTAACATAAAAAAGCGACTTGAGGAGCATAAAAAGTATATTGTAAACAACGTATATAGCACCGGCATGTCAACACGCTGTATAGAAAACAATCACTTTATAAATATGGATAATGTAGAATTACTTCATTCCGGAAAGAAAAGCAAAAAATTAGACTTACTAGAAATATTAGAAATTAAGAAAGCTTCCAAAAAATAAAAAAACGATTACAAATGAACAACAAATATTCGCAGGTCACCACATTTTAGATAAAGTAATTTAACTTTTCTAAAAAAATTCCAAATCTTTCAAACCATTTTTATTAGTATAAGTTGCCAGATATAACATTCAATATATAAGCAAGGAACACAAATTATAATTTAGTACCTCTCATCTGTACTCTTGAAAAGGGCCTAAAAAGCCGAAACACGTGTAGAGTGAAAATACAATTTTGAAACATTTAAAAGCAATTTTTCTCTGTTTATTTAAAATATTTAATAATGTTTCACAAGGAGCCAACCGCAGAATCAGTACAATGTACATCAAATTTTTGTAGAACAGCTACCCATTGCAACTATAATAAGTTCTTACTTTTTGATAATGTAATTTTGCACTTGCTACAAAGCATAGTTCGCAATTTATACATATTTTCATAAATACATGACGTCTTGATTGGCAAACGAAGCTTTTCATGTTGTTAATCTAGTATCATTTATCGTTCAGTTTATCTAATTATTAAATTATTCAATGACATTCTTCTATACACAAAAACGATATCACATATGGTAACTTGCCAACAATTCTTATGCTCTCCCAAGCCTACATTTTTATCAATCTACCAAGGACAAAAGCAAAGTTACGTTTGTCGCATGTTATTTTCAAATAAAAGATACCTTATACATTTAGCTCGAACTACTCCAACAATAATACACACTATTTATACAATTTATCACAGTCATTTACATTTACGATAATATTGTCAGGGTTTTATGAGGATAAAGAGCAAATGTGCCATAATTTCAGTAATTTTTGTCATAGCTTACCCATTTATTTATTTATTTATTTATTTATTTATTTATTACTAGTACAACCATTCAACATATTGAATCCAATTACAGAATGGGAACGCATGATAACACTTGAGATACAGAGGAATTTAACAATCAATAATATAATATACCTACGACTAGTGATGGGACTCGAGTGACTTTTTTTCACTCGAATAACTCAGTAGGTTTCCGAATTTACTCGAGTTGAAACTCGAGTCGAGTTGAAACTCTGTTTCATTGTTATAAAACTCGAGTCAAAACTTAGGTCGAGTAAAACTCAAAATATCGACTCGCCTTTTGACTCGAGTCGCTTTTTGACTCGAGTAGATTTTTGAATCGAGTCGATTTTTGAATCGAGTTGATTTTTGAATCGAGTCGCCTTTTGACTCGAGTCGCTTTTTGACTCGAGTCGCCTTTAGACTCGAGTCGCTTTTTGACTCGAGTCAAGTTTCTTTAATTTAATTGTTTTATTAATATTTTTAAATATTCTTTATAGTGCCAGTGTGATTTGTTTATATAATATAAATATGAAAGATTATTTACATGAAGGCACTGAAGGCACTAATCTTGTAAAAGTAATAAAGATGAAAACATGTAACCATGAATGAAATCACTAATCAATTACTATATCATCGGGTCATCGGGATCGGCAATTCCCCTCCAGGTTTGTTGTTTCATGTTTGTAGGTCAGATTGTATAATTATTAATTAAAAGGTTTGTTCGTAGAGCAGTTTCCAACCGTTTGAAACTATCAGAAGCATGCGCACATTGTTGTAGAGATGCTCTTGTTCAATCAGAACGTTTGTTGTTGCAGAGCTCTTGTAATACTCGCATCTCTATAGTCAGAAAACTATCACAAATCGCCTCTACGTACAAACCTATAATTGTTACATACGACGTTATTACGACGTATTAGAAAATTAGAAATTAGAACTTAGAATTCTTTAAAATCAAGACTCACACCCCTGCAACAATCAAACTGGCACATTCATGTTCATAAAGATTTGTTTTTCGATTGAATTAGTTCGAAATAAATAAAAAACCGTAATCGGTGTGTATTAAATATTAAATACTATATTTATTTAATATTTTGTGCTAAACAAGAGTTTAATTTAATGTTAATTTAATATAAAAAAAATTATGTTGGTTTTCTTCAAATGTCATTTTCTATACAATGTTAATTAAATATTTAACTTTGTATTTGAAATGTGTTGATTTGCCGGAAAAATAATATTTGACCTGGGTCCATTTATTATTTTGTATTTCAATTATTATGATTTATGTTTATCCTTTCGATTTTTCAAACTTATGTTGGAATTAGATGGTAGTGTTTTAAATGCTGGAAGATTACCAAAAGAAAAAACCTAAATACACTTTAAAAACTTACCGTTTAGCAAACCACTGAATCATCTCCAACTACTTACTCTATAGTTCGCCTCGAGTTTGATTTCGACTCTGCCCTGACTCTAGACTCTAGTCAAACTCAACTCGATTTAAAACTTAAATCATATTATTTCACTGATTCGAGTAGCAACAACTCGACTCGAGTAAGAACTTTACTCGAATTGCAACTCGACTCGATTTAAAACTTGAATCATAGTAACTCACTGATTCGAATATCAATAAATCGACTCGAGTAACAACTTTACTCGAATTGCAACTCGACTCGAGTTAAAACTTAATTCGAGTAGCAATAATCCGAGTCGAGTAACAACTTTACTCGAATTGCAATTCGACTCGAGTTAAAACTTGATTCAAGTAGCAATAACTCGACTCGAGTAACAACTTTACTCGAATTGAACAGCCATATGACTCGAGTCACTCGAATCGTATTTTGACTCGAGTCACTCGAGTATTTTCACACTCGAGTTCCATCACTACCTACGACTAAGATAGTACATAGTTAAAAATAATAGAAATTTTATGCTTTTAGATTTTTTAGTTACATTGCAGTGAAAAATATCAAGGGAGTCCTATACGTCATTTATGCAGTATATATTCGATGGAGTGGGGAGAACTTTTTATATTTATTTTAGCTGTGCTTAAGTGAAAAGTTGGATGTTCACGAGCGGATAATCTTGACACATGAAAATTTAACATTGTGAACAATCTACCGCATTGTCTAATATTTTGTGCAAAATGATTACTTGTGTTTTTTCACGTTTATCCTGTAGGCTTTCAATAGCACCGCAAAAATGCGGTGAGTAGGTATAGTAAACTCCGAAATAAAAGAGAGGATACGCAGATGCTTATTTCTATTACATATGAATATTAGTGTCTATTCTATACTGCTATCGTTCCTTTGAAAGTTTTAACACGTGCTAACCTAAAGCTTCCAAAATACAGTATCAGTAGGTAGTAGAATCTAGACCTGTAAGAAAGCTGTACCAGTAAAAGTTCAGACCTGTAAAAAGCTGTACTACTAAAAGTACAGACCTGTACAAGCTGTACCAGTAAAAGTACAGACCTGTAATTTTACTGGTACAGCTTTTTACAGGTCTCTAGTTTTATTGGTACAGATTTTTACAGGTCTGTAGTGGGAGTGGTGGGGGGCTTCGGAGGGTAAGGATCCGCTTGTGAGGAAGTCTGTCAAGGCAAGAGGTATACGTCAGCTGCCTGTCTGGCTGAGAGGTGGTGGGATGGAACAAAATGGAAGTGGTGGTTTAAATTACGTATTGTAGGGTGAGTAAATGCATGTCTGCTGAATCGAATTCGAGTAAAAAACCTTTGTTTCAACTGCTCACTAAAAGTGTGACCTGTTTTCAGAATGAAAAGTTTAATTCTAGAAAAATCCCAAAACTGTTTCTTTCCATTTGTCCATCCTAATATGGCAAACAAAAACCAACAACTGTCCTTTCACATTTTTGGAACAAATGAAATTTTGAAAAATTGCAGAGTTTCATTGTACACCCTGTATACAACGTCTTCTATCGTAGTTTAATGTTATCATTAAGTCGATTTATTTCTGATAAAATTTGCAAGAGACTCTTCAGGATCGCATCTCGATATCACCTATCGTTTTGAAGATATTCTTCTTCAAAGTTGCACAAGAAAATTACATTATTAGTTCCATTTCGCCAGCAGGTTAGTATATATTTCGGTTGTTGCATAAAATTTGTCTGATGCAATTATTGATCAGCTGCTCGTTCCATCAGATAAATTTGTTCTGGATACACTAGATATTTATAGCTAGGTTAAAGTAATTTAGAGATGGCATATAGCTATTAATATCTCTACCCGTAGATGGAAAGACCAAATCTTAAGAAATTATGAAAGTATGTCCATAATTTCGTCGAAATCGAATAAAGATTTTCAAAAAAGTATAAAAATTATACTTTTGTAGTTGTCTAAACTATTTTTCAAAATTGTTTATTCAATACATACATTTCGAAAATTGTTCAAACATTACTATTAATAATGCAAATAATAATTATTTTCTTCAAACTTATCTAGATCTAAAAGTGCAACATTCTGTTGAGTAGTCGTAGAAAAATTATGGTGTTCTACTCACGTGTAATGATTATTATTCATTCAGATAAATTACACGCTGGTTGATTAATATACTGTATTGTTCATTTTCGACATAATTAATCCAGAGTAATACTGGTCTGATAAATCAAAAAACGTATTACAAGATTCTGCAATTGTTGCCACAATGAGCTCTAGAATAGCACCTTTGTTATCAAGTTCGAAACTACGGACTTGAACTTCAGTAAAGGGTTAGAACTGACAAAAAACATTTGATATATTCATCCTTAATGGAGCTGAAAGTTTCCAAAGAAAAACCACATATAGTGTTATATTTTGTGCAATAACAACTTAAAAATATTACAAAAAAATCGCCCGTATATAAAAGCGTTCTTTCAAATAACTGATTTTATTAGAAATATAACTTTATGAAAGCTTATGTTTAACTTGATATTCCAATCACAAAATTATAAAACGAAATGAAAACATTTAAGATCTAAAAGCCTTAATGTGTCTGCTTCTGCCAATAAACAGAGAATAAAAGGAAATCAAGACCAAGAGCTTTACAACGTAATTCAATTATCAATGAAATTAGTTGATTAGTCTCGTTGCCTTAGAACGAGCTCCTGAACTTTAAAATTTATTATTTCTGTTTATTTTAAACTTAAATTTTTCCCAAAAGAAACAATGTACATCTTAAAATGATAATTTACAATCAATTATTTTTAACTCTTACCAAATCGCTTTCGGAATATTTGCATGGAAAGTCTTCTTTATAAATAATATAACTTTTTCTAAGCTATTTCATTTCTTCTATTTATCTTAATTTATGTATACTATCAGCGCTTGATGATCGAGAAACAGGATGCGAGATCTGACTAGTTGAAGATGTCATGGTCTCTTTCTACCCAAGACATTGTTTCATTTGGATATAATGGAAACTATTCTCTAATGCTGAGAATGTCTGCAGATCAAATAGATGTTTCAAGTCGACATTTAGACATAAATATTTAGTAGTGCATGATATACATTGTTTGTGAACCTCTTTAAGCTGAAATATTGTGGTATGCGAGAACTGCATTTATTTGATGAATATTACTTGACAAGTGACTAATACCAAGACGTGATTCTGTCACAATTGTAAAACACTTTACTTATAGCTATATTTATCAAATGGAATATGAGTATTTAACATTTATCATAAAATTACCTACTAGTTTATACTGTTTTACCCTCTCGATTATTTGTATATGTATTTAGTTATAACATATAAGTCCCAGAACAATATCAAGCACCCCAAATTGAAGACAAAAATAATGTTGTATTTACCTCTCTATGAAAATTCAATCAATTATTTAACAGAAAAAAAGGAAATGATGCTCATCAAAAGTGAGACACCCTGTATATGTTTTTTAAATAAAAGAAAAGTAGGTGCCTAAATATTTTTTAATATATAAATAGAATATCCTATTCTACAAATACATTTTATATGGTATTTTCAGTAGACACTCAGATTTAATTAATTATGTAAATTGATTATCAATTTTATGAGTGTTTTTGTAACTCTATAATAGAGTAAGGGTAAGACTCGAATTATTCGACTTTTACTCTTTACAGTGGAGCGGCCTAGCTCGCATAAAAAAAATTTTGAAGTGTAAAGTAGTGCCATCTTAACAGAAGTGTTCAGGGGCTTATCTGTCGATGGAATAAAAAATTACGACTCGTGGGAACAAAAGATAGAGGTAAAAAAATATGGAATATGTAGTGATAATACGGGAAAAATTTCATGTACTCGATTATATTTCTGCACAATATTATTAACAGTACAATAAGTTCTGAATCAATTATATCAAGAATTTTATATCATGTACCAAGAATTAATTCAAGATCTAACACGGCATTACAGTTACCAACAACCCGTACTAATTTACTTACTGCCTAACCTCTATATCAAATGATTCAAAATTATCATATGTATGAAGAGAGACTTGATATATTTTTTTGTTCTATTTAATCTATTAAAAATTTGTTTATCGTATCTATATAACTTACCAGCTCTTGTAATGTTATTTACTCTCATATGGTTTACATTACTCTTTTAATCTTATTAATATTATTCATAAATTTGTAACATATGTTTTATTTTCACTTTTAAATATATTTTTTTTATAATTTAAGTGTTTAAATGTAATGTATATTATTATATGTATATGTTGAGTGGGGCAATTTGCGGGAGATGCGGCCTGTCGTGAGTGGGGATTTTGGTAGATATTATGTTTCTTTGTCAATAGCTTGAAGGCAATTGATAGCAGGTAAATACATTACCTGCTGGTGTCTCAACCTGCGATGGGTTGCGCCTCTTGCTAATTCTTTCTCGCTCAACGGTTCCATCTTATCCTGTAATTGGTATTTAATCCCGTTGGATATTGTATTAAAATAATCAATAAATAAATAAATAAAAATTTGAGGCCAGTTCTTTGTTTCGTTTTTGACTTAGAGCGAGTTAAACGAAAATATAATTGTTTTAAATATTTTACAATTTTTTTCACTTTTTTGTCTATATCATTTGTCTCAATCAACCAAAAGAGTGATAATTTTCGATTCTATGGTGGGACAAATCTCTGAATACTTCTATTAAGGTTGCATTACTTTTTACCTCCAAAAATTTGTTCTCCTAAGACCGGCCCGACTATTCCATTATCATTGTTGCATGTTTTACATAATTAAACCGAATTGTCGACTACATTATTTTCTCATTCTGATTTTGTTTTACGCCTTTACAACTATAACAATGTAAGGAATAAATTACTTAGACGTACAAGAAAAAAAATGAAGGTGCAGTATGAAAAAGTTTATCTTAAGGGCTGTCAGTATAATATTTTTGTCTGTTCCCGTTTATCATTTGTCTCTCTGAAAACATTTATCTCAAAGAACAATAGTTAATTACAGCGTTTGTTTACATAGAGATCACTGTCGTCGATAATGTAAAGAATTAGACGGTAAGATTGTAAATCAGTGTCAAGAAGTAGGAAACTGGTGGGAGAAAGCTTAGACTAAATTAAAATAAATATAACGTTGATGTGGTTCAGCTCATAAAGGAAATTAGAAGTTGGAACAGGTGAAACATTCAATTTTTCATCAATTTTCCCCAACACGTCCGATCTCTAATCATCACTACAGTCACAGAATCAGAAGGATTTGTGCTATGGTATGTGAATGATCTTTAAGATGCTGCCTGGAACAATCATTTCATATTCAATATAATTGGTTGAGGTAAAGGATAGGAAACAAAACGACAAAGGACGATTAAGATCGTATATGGAATACTAAATGTACCTACCAAATTGGAAGTAACAAAAATAATAGCGGTAATGTGGAATGGGGACAATAAATTATGTACCGGTTAAAACAGATATAAAATAGTTTTTTAAGACTACATCCCATCTCATAAGCCAAATGTCCTCTTGTTTATGGTCATTATTCACTAAAGCCATACAAGTAATCCTAAGTATCTTGGGTTGAACATTTTATTACCGGTGATAAAATTTTTTATCACGTATATGACTACACTTCGTAATAAATGTGTACCATATGAGTCGAATTCTGGTCTATCGGTATGGGTCAGACTCTTATAACAACTTGTAATAATCTATTAAGAGGATAAAAGTACAGTGAAGTTTGCATTTAAAGTTTATAGTTATTAAATTTACGTGACGTGGAGCATAAAAACTGAAAAAAAATTTTTGCAACACTAGAATGTAATAAGTATAGAGAATGCTTAACTAAGCTCATTCATAAGACCAAATTAAACTATTACAAACAAAAAAATTTAACAAAATAAGTACAATAAATAATCTCTGGAATGCAGTTGAAGAGTTAAAAAATAATTAAAAATAAAAAAAGAGTATCTGATGTGGCCAGCACATAACTTTCTTATACCAGTATATATCATTCTGATCTAAAAAAATCATTCTATTTAATTCTTCACTTACCTCAATTAAATTTTAATAGCATACCTTGAAATGTTTCATTAAAATTTTTGAATAATTAATTATCAGCGTCATTCGATACTGTCAAGAATAATTCATGTCATACATTTTAATAATTTTTTGTTATTGACATTAACATTTCTGTAACTAAATTAGACCTTTCAAATGTCAAACTGTTAAATTTATCCTAATCCCATTTTATGAGGCCAATTGTGTAAAATATTTCAGTTTACGTCAGCTTTATTTAAATACTTGGAAAATATATTTTATTAGCTTGATATTGTAGACATGATTTATAATCTATTAAGAATATATTCTTTTATAAAGGCAAATACAAAAAAGTTTGAGTCTCGTTTGGCCAATTTTGCTCATCACCGAATTTTTCATTGTATTTGGCCTTTAAAACATCGGTACCAAATTTGAAAGCTTTATCTCAAAAACTGTGGCTGCTATCGCGATACTACACGCATACGGACAAATCTTTTTACATAAAGTTATGTTTTTCATTATAATTCGGCGAGATTAGTCCAGAAATGCAATAAAATTTTTCTAATTTTTTTCCCGAAATTGCACCTTTTTTCTTCTTTCATTCATTATATCTCCTCTACTAGTACCACACTCACCAAATTTAATGTGTCACCTAAAATGTTGTTGACAATCTTAACTGCCAAATACACACACACATCCACATCCACACGCACGCACCGACAGACATCATTCGGAAAATAGTTAGAATGGATTCAGGAGGGTTCAAAACGTATATATATCAATCAAAATCTTGAGGTCGAAAAAAAATCACGGTGAGAAATTAGCTAATAACGACGAGGTCTACCATTTAACTATGCCACTAAAACAAGCAAAGCTTCCAGAATGGATAATTTAAATGTAAAGATAATCGGGGAAATAGCAAAAAATATTTTAGAACCACTAATATATATTATAAACTTAACACTTGATACCAACAATGTGCCCACTATCTTTAAAATTTCAGTAATAAAACCAATCTACAAAAAAGGTGATAAATAAAGGTGATTATCTTGTCATAACTATAGGTCGGTATCAATTATAAAAAACCTTGCTAAAAAATTTGAAGAAATTCTAAAATTTCGACTAGATAGCTATTTAAGAAAATATCGTATATTATCTAATAAATAATGTGGGTTCCAAAAAGGTATTTCAACACAAGATGCTATCACTTACTTGACTGATAACATATATCGCACACTTGATGAAGGCTCACCATCTTTGGCAATATTCTTAGACCTCACAAAAGCCTTCGATACAGTTAGCTTCCCACTATTATTAGACACCCTAGAGAACATAGGCATCAGAGGTAATTCACTCAAGTTATTCGAACGTTGGCAGAAAACAGTGTGTTGAAATTGACGGAGTGAAAAGCAAATTCCAAATTGTGAATTTTGGAGTCCCGCAAGGGAACTGTTTTGGGTCCTCCACTTTTTTTAATATGTATAAACGACATGTTCTTAATTAAGACTTCTGGCGATATACTAACTTTTGCATAAGAATCCAGATTAGAATTACACAAATTGATTAAAAAAATAACCAATCAGTTTAATCTTCAAATTTAAATAAAATCATTCTCTTCATACCAGTAATATTAATTTTAATTTAATTTTCTTGTACCTACTTACATAATGTACCTTATACATAAGCCTATCCTGAAATTATGTATTATTATTCAGACTCTTCTAGTTTTTAATGCCATTATTTGTTTTTTATGTGTTTATTTTAAGTGTAAACTGTATGTGTTGTATATGTATATGCTTTATATTTTACTTATAGTGTTAGTTTAACAATTATAATAATTCACATTCCCACGCACAAATATCTATTCGATATTTTTGTGGAGTATTATGTTTACCTAAATCTAAAATCTAAGGTTATAAAGGATTTACAGCTAGTAAGCTAATAAACCATTCTCTAACAAAAATTTTAGAAAAATTGTTTAAGGAAAAAAAAATTTCGCTTTATAGTTCCTCCAACATTTCTTTGATAAAGAAAACCTCAAGCATGCGCATTAAATGGAGGAAACAAGAAGTTGTCAATATCATCTAGACAGATTTAAATTAAGCTTTATCTGTTATGTCTAAAAATAGTTCTTTATTATTTAGCATTCATCTAATTTCATTGATGACAATTGACAAATATCTATATCGACTAAAAATTTAATTTACTAAACATTGTGTCATGCAACTCCATAAGAGACCTTCAGCTTTTTGCAAGCTAATATAATCAATATGCTCTTTCATGTCATGCAGTCATTAAAAAGTAATTACTTTAATAAATAATGTCATTACACACATTTTTAAACCATTTCACTTTTGGTAAACTTTTTATATATAATGTGGTGTTATAAAACCACACACTGCCACTGAAATTTGTAGTTAAAACTCTCCTTACGGCCAATTTCGAAAATCTCCGACTTTCCATTTCTTTCATTTTGTCTTTTGAATTGCCTAGATAACGATAAAAAAAACCTCAAAATTCCTCGACCTTCCAAAATAAACGAGAAAATTCGAAATTTGTATCGATTCCATACGATACTCGATTCACCCGTGGTATTGATAAGAGTTTGATTCATTTATCGGGAAATAAAGTACAGCAACTTTAGGTAACTCAAAAGACAACATTGATTCAAATGAAAAGTTTATTGTGGAAAAATATGATATCAACGAATAATTGCTTGTGCAAGTTGGAGTCAATTCATGGGAACGGGAGTTATCGTTTCTATCTTTTTCAAGTACCAAACAACTGGCATAATGGTTTGCTTGATCTACAATAAAAGAAATAATACCATCATCAACGGCAGCTTTATAGAAACCATCCAGAGTTTCATTCACAAGCAGAGCCGCCACGTTTGGTTTTATTACACAAGCAATAGTGAAAGATTGAATCGGTCTATAATTTCTCGAAATTAGTCCCCATGAGTTGACTTAATTTTGAGTCGGCGGTCCATCAGAGGTATCAAAATCAAGTTCGACTGTTACATTTTCAACTTCCGTCAACGGTTGGTTAGTAGATTTCGGTTCAATTTGAACAAGTATATTTTCCCCAACAACCATTTCACGTTCGTCCAAATTATTTGGCGGCAAAACGGCTTTTGTTGAATGTTTTCTATAATTTATGTATGGCCATCGAAATCATCGTTAGAACTAGAATTAGATTTTGATAATGGACAATATGAACCACTATCAGATGCTTCAAAGGGTTCTAGAAAAGAATCATCAGAATCCATTTCACCAAAATGTTCAGCTGTTTGTTCTAATTCTTTGTTTGTGAGGGTTCTGTGTTTTCTAGATCTAAAAATACAGAAGACTAAACGTAAAAATAAATAATATGAGTTGTAACTTATTGTATTGTTCAAATTTTTACAGCCGCAAAGCGATATATCAACACATTGAAAAGTGAGGTTACGAATACCAAGGGATCAGTAGCGTCGAGAGCTCAATTTTGCTAGGGATTTGCTTATTGGAGCTGCGCTGGTTTCATGGGACCAGCATGTAAAAACCAAAAATAAAAAGAAAATAATAAAGTATGCATATTTTAGTCACAGAAGGTTAACTATAGATCAAATAAATATATTTTCGTTCCCGGCTCTAAAGATAATATAATTTTTTGGTTTGGCAGTCTACGTGTTAAATACCGTCCACACCACTGACGAATCTAGAAGGATATTGTGAGGGAGGGAAGCCGGAGTTATATACACATAAAAAAAATCAATGACGAAAAAACCTTTAAATTACACAGCCCCACAAAAAAAAAATTCTGACCTAGCAATGAGATGAGTATATCCTTATGTATTTTTGATCACTGATTCCGAATCCGGGGGTCAAAAAAAGTCGTACACCCCCAAAAAAAATTTTGGAGCCAAAAAACACCCCCTGAATCGTTTTGTTTAATATTTTCGGAAAAAATTGAATGTATTACGACAAAAATAAAGGTGAATTGCAGCGTTCACCCTATCGGTATGAAACGCACCCCCATAGAGGGTGAGAACCACCCTCATCTGCCATCAAACCAATTGATAACGACAATGACTGAAAAACATATAAAAATATTTAAGTTTCGTTAGACTTGCAATAAACTGACGTAGAATTCACGTAATACCCCAAAACTACCCCTATAGCGTTATGAAAAACAACCCTTAACTTCAATTACAGAAAAAAAGAAAGGAAAAAACATAAAATTTTATAACGATTTCATTATATGGATGTTCTTATTTGCAGAGATCCTTATGGCTAGGATATTAGCAGTCATTTGTCACCAATCTTAACACCATTTGGGTATAAAACGCATCCCTGAAGGGGGTGAGAAGTACTCTTACGTTAGTAGCTTTTAATTCTTCTTTTTTTAATGTTTTTTTTATGGTATCTTTTAACTTTATTTTCAAACGATCTTCTTACTGACTGTCGTTTGTGTTGTTCTTTAATGTCTCTTTTAAGAGACCAACAGTAGTCTGCTATCATGTGAAGTTAAGAGTTGTTTTTCATAACGCTATAGGGGTAGTTTTGGGGTATTACGTGAATTCTACGTCAGTTTATTGCAAACCTAACGAAACTTAAACAATTTTAAATGTTTTTCAGTCATTGTCGTTATCAATTGGTTTGGTGACAGATGAGGGTGGTTCTCACCCTCTATGGGGGTGCGTCTCATACCGATAGGGTGAATGCTGTAATTTACCTTTATTTTTATCGTAATGCATTCAATTTTTCCCGAAAATATTAAACAAAACGATTGATTAAAATGATAACATCATTTTCAGAGCGTTATCTCATATACCCTATTCAGGGAGTGTTTTTTGGCTCTAAAATTTTTTTTTGGGGGTGTACGACTTTTTTTGACCCCGGATTCGGAATCAGCGATCAAAAATACATAAGGATATACTCGTCTCGTTGCTAGGTCAGAATTTTTTTTTTTTGTGGGGCTGTGTTAGTTTTCAATAAAATTTTCTTCTTCATTACAAAACAAAAGTGGTATGTATAATTATTTTATTATTAATTATTACATAACTAGCAGTAAAATTATTATCTACAAGCTCTTTTAACTTTATAGTTCTAAATAATACTAAAAAAATATTTGAAGGCCTAATAGTGATTTTATTATTTTAGGTAGATACTTATTTGATCTGCTGAGTTGGTTAGTGAAATGCCGAGTGTTTTGCTGTTTGCGAAGGCTAAAAATTTATTAAAGAGGTATTAATAAATAATGAATATCCCAAATATTTCATTGATAGGACTCTAATAAATATTGAGAATAGACTTAATAATCTGGTGCAAAAAAGCCTGAATACCAATATACAACAATAATTCCTTATATACAAGGTTTATCAGAAAAACTACGTCGTTTCGGAGATGTTAGGACAGTATTTCAAATGAATAATACTTTAGGATCCATTTTAACAAAAACAAAACTGGTAAATTGTGAGCAAAATTCAAAAACGTAAATGTAAATGTAAATACAACTTTATTCCGTGTGAGTGTAATAAACATTATGTGGGAGAGTCATCCAAACACCTCCGTGTAAGGTTAGGTGAGCATAAAAGTTATATTAGAAAAGGTGAAATTGAGAAAACGAAAATTTGAGAACATGCTTGGGAAAATGGACATAGAATAAATTGGGATTCAAAAATTTTAAAGATAGAAGCGCACAGCAAAAAAACAAAAATTAAGGAATCGGCAATAATATTATTGAATAAAGAAAAATGCTTATCCCATTGCTCTGTAGATTTTGGTACAACGTGGTTACCGATGTTAAAAGAAGAATTGAGCAAAATTAATATTGTATAATTTTTAAGTATCAACAGTTCTATGTAAATATCTATGGATATTACATAAACAAATAATCAATGTGTCAAGTTTCAAGCTTGACATATTCTAAAAAAAGACTTTGAAACTGAAAACAGATTCATTTTCCGAAACGTTAGGGAATTATATTATTATTTTTGTGTCTCGTATTAGTTGTCAAAAAACACCCTCTGACAAATCTTTTGACAAGCGCAGAGGTTTATTTTTTTCAGTGATATACTGGGTAACTAACTATATTATTTAGATAACGAAGAATTATTCATGTGGTAGTAAGCCCCAAAAAAGAAATAGAAAAATTCAGATCAACCCCAACCTGTCATGTATTTAATTTAATTTAAACATTACAAACATTAACCGTGGTATAACTGAAAAATAAAATCAAATATTAAACGAACTTCTTCTGTCTTATAATTGATCTATATCTTAAACAACAGTTGTTTCCATATTAAATAATTGTAAAACTATCCCCGTATTTCTACACTATAATAATAATGTAATGTATGCTGAAGAATATATCCATAAAAATATTCTTTTTAAATAAGAAAATTGCTACTTGCAACACAAACAAGAACAAAAGTTCATGAACAATGAAGTTGCCAAGTTAGAATTGATATTTTTATCTTTTTAAAAGGTCTCCTGTTGACAAACTTCTTTTGAATTCATATCTCATATACTTTAACAGAAAGCTAAATTTTTAAACGTGCCCTGCTTGGGAAAGTTACGTTGAATTACTTTTCAGTTTTATTGTCGCTTAGAACAAATTCTGCTTAAATACCGGTTACCTTTAAAATAAGAAAACGTTTATATAACGTGTTTTATATAACTGTTTAATAGACGGACGAGATGGATCTGTCGAAGAGAGAGAGTAATGGTAAAAGTGTTGTTTATTCAAGTGCCCTTAAGCTGGAAAGGCAAGGCTATTATTATTTCACTAGTTGAATCACTAACTGCAAAAAGGGAACATGTGCAAATTGATATTTTTGCATATTCTTGCTTTCGGCATTGAAATGGGGCATGTTCCATTATTCTGCTTGACACTGACACACATACCGATTGCGCAATAGTTGAAAAAATTTAACACCCTCACAAACAAAGCTTATCCGGAAAGCTGCCCATAAGCAAGAAGAAGATGGCTCATATAATGCTTACCATAAAATTCATTCCAGAAGCATATTCATCATTTTGGCAAGAAATGCTTGGCCAACTGAAGACAATGAATGCGATGATGAATAGTAATTTTTGTTAATTTGTTTTTAAATTTAATTCCTTTCATTAATATTTTTTATACTGAAATATGACATGTCCAAATGTCAAATTTAACAGCTGAGCTAATTGAAAAACACAAAACTCAAAGAGATCCTATGCTAACTTAAAGCGGATTGAAAGGAAGAAAGAAAAGAGATAAAATTTCCTATGAATTTTTAGAGCTGTTGGGCAATAACTCTCGTTACAGAAAGTGAAACATAAGTACCTACTTTGCAATATAAATTCGAGAATATCTTTCTAAGAACGATGGTAGGTTCAATATTTCGCTTTAGGTCAACTGCTAGCAGTAGTAATATTCTAATTAATGCTTTTATGGGCACATATTATTAGACCTGAAAAAGAGAAAGGGAATCCTTAATAAGCGCATATTTTCTATTAACTTGTTGTGAGAGATCATGACAAAGATTTTGATCAGTGCACACACATAATAGCCGTGGTCCGAATAGCCCATAATTCTCGATGACATGACTCACGACTAGTGTTCGGATATCAGTGTGTCATTCCAGTGCCGTCTGCAGAACCTTGATGAGAAATGCATGTTTGTATCATGTGAATTTGTATTAATTTTTATATAACCATATAAAAACTAATTCGTTTATGCATTTTCATTAATCATGTAATTTAAAAACGGAGTTGGTTTAATTTTAAATCAAATTTCGCTTATTAAATATGTGTGAATTATGTAGTTGCATAGACATTCTAACATCTTCTAAAAAATCATATACCTGCCTAATGCACACTGTCTTAGCATTTGCATTATTTTCGCAGACAGAAGAATGTTATGCAGTGTTTTTAAAGTCACCAGAACGACAACGATATTTTCACCAACTTCTACCCAATATGCCACTACCTCCATAGCCTATACTGACAAGATGGAACACTTGGCTGAACGTAGCATCGTATTACTACAGAAACTTTGACGATATAAAAATAGTCGTACTACAATTGGTTAATAAATAACCAATTGCTATTTCAAATGCTCAAAGAGATATTGTCAACTTTAGTGTCAAAAATCATTTATAATTTATATACTCGAGCTTTTCACGCTACAAAAAAACTTGAACGTTGACCAAAAACAGGAGAATTTGCCATAATCGATGCGATGAAAGTAGTGTTTGATTGTCGACAATATATGTATCAATTATCTGGAGACATCGGTGAATACGTAAACAAAAAATTAGAAAGTTTTACACAACAATCCTGGTTTTGTCACAGTTCAACGAAATATCAACCTACTACAGATCATATAACTAGATTGTTTAGGGCCTCAAATAAATATTGCGCCTTTACGAATGTTTCTCTATTCTAAATATGCGCCAATAACATCTGTCAGGGTGGAACGTTCATTTTCAACACACACAGAGATTTTTGCAGACAGACGATGGATTTTAACAGCAGAACATATGGAGCAACTTTTAATAATATATTTCACTTATAAGGGATAATACCACATCAGTACCTGTGAATAAGTATTCAATGCAGCAAAAAAAAATATTCGTAATATTTCAACACTGAAATATCATGATCGAATAACTCTGAAATCATGCATCAAAAGACAAATATTAACGACCTCCCTCATATACATTTGCAAGAAATTTTGTTTGCGCCGTTCTATTAAACATATAACAGAGTACTCTCGATCCAAATTTGATGCCTTTTGATGCAAGATTTCAGAGTTATTCGATCATGAAATTTCGGTGTTGAAATATTAATGACTTCCTTCATATACATTTGCAAGAAATTTTGTTTGAGTCGTTCTGTTACACACATAACAGAATACTCTTGATCCAAATTTGAATTCCGTTTGATGCACGATTTCAGAGTTATTCGATCATGAAATTTCGGTGTTGAAATATTAATGACCTCACTCGTATACATTTGCAAGAAATATAGTTTGAGTCGTTCTATTACACATATAACAGAATACCCTTGATCTAAATTTGAATGCCTTTTGATGCACGATATCAGATTTATTCGATCATGAAATTTTGATGTTAAAATATTAATAACCTATAAATATTTCATAAATTATAATACTAACAATTAATAAACTTTCTTTTATAACGTTGCAAGAAATTTTAATTAAGCCATTTACTAATCATAATCAATCAATCTTCTATATTTTTTAACATTTTATTATATTTATGTATGGTTCTGTTCGGTTCTGAACCCAGGTGGTTTGGATGGATGTACACACCACTGTCCTTCACATCATTGTATCGACCAATAAAATATATTTTTAAATTCAAACACTGTAATTTTCGGTTTTGTATTCTCCTAACTCAGTGTAATTTATATCTATAGCATACACAATAAAATCCAACAATAATTTTTATTTTTACTTTCCTTTTATCTGCAACTCGATGTTCAGCAGATAGATAACAAATATCAGCTCACCTTGGAGCAAAAAAGGATGAGACAAAATAAACAAAGGGCATATACGTTTAGAGGTAATTTGATTGTAACGGCAGTTTATTCAACGGTTAACGCGACTCATTTCCCAAACGTTATTTTCTCCTATAATTCATTTTTTGTGACTCCTACCACGAAAATTGACTAAAGTGAAATTAAAGAGCGTAAAATTTCATTCCAGGTTCATGTAAAACTTCGTTTGCGTGAAAGGGAGGGCTTAGAACTTTCCAGAAAGAGATCATTTCATAAAATGAGACATAAGTTAAAATCTCTTCAACGAAGCTTACTTGACGACGAATAAAAACGGAATTGCGCTCCCTTAGGTCAACTAACATTTAGTTGGTCTGTCAGCTTAGTCTGAGAGTGCTAGTAATCCTGGCAATTGGATAGTTTATATTATACTCCGGAAAGTGAGGAACTTCACTGGAATCCTCGCAATTGAAATAAAAATGTATGTACTAAGAGATGGTGATGCAACGTTAGACTTCTCCACAAGAGGCAAATTTTACCTGCATAACACCTGAGTTGAGCACTTCACTAAGCGTACCAAGTCACATATTATAAAACTAAACAATGTTAATTTTACATTAATCAGTAGTCAATTACATTTAAAGTACAACATAAGGTACAAGCACACTCATGCTTGAATAGACAATCTACCCCAATCGCGTCTGGCCGGGTTCTCCTCTTAACTCCTACGATCTTGCTAATTTTCGCCTCTTTTCTTCTTCGAACCCCCTACACATAGAGGTACTCACTAAAACCATCGAGCTATAGACAACCTGTTATTCAATTATGCATAAGTTAGAAATTACCTAACTAACTGAGAGGGTCGTAAATGAAGTTAAATTATTTTTTATGCCAAATACGGGGCGATCAAAAAGTGAACCGTTACATGATACCACAAAATTTGTTTTTAAATATGCCAAGGCTTTTTTATATAGTTACAAATTGAACTTGATTCCTCATAAGGTATCCACTGTACTTTGTAAGTTATAAATATTTACGGTAATACCATTTCAACTAATATTTTGTAGTAATCGAAAACTAGATCGTTGTAAGTGAGCAGTAAACTCTTTAATATTAATATCTAAAGTTATATAACAGTTGGTCTATAAACTAACCCCTCCCTGTTAACTTTTAAACGACTTGATATTTCTCATTTTTTCTTTTTCTTTTTTTTTTTTGTTCCTGTAGTCGTTGGGAATTATTTTTGTTAATTCAGTACGTTACTTTTAATTTGTTTTTTTTTGCTGTTAAATGTTGAAAAATTGGTATTAATTCAGATTGTGAAGTAAATAAAGGTACAATTATTGCATTTTCACTAAAAAAATAACTACAAATTAGTAAATCTACTGCACATTTTTCCGTTTTGGTCGATCCTTAAGCCAACCCTCAACAATCCATAGCAAAACTAGCTGATCAACATGATATGCCATGTTCTACAATTCATACAATGTTAATAAATTACACCCCTATAAACCTAAACTGGTACTGAGAGGTGACTCAAATCGCAAATAGCAGTTCTGTGATTTAATGACTAAGACTCAAGATTCAATCAAATTGAGGTGAACAACATTTGCTTTAGTGACGGAAGCATATTTTTCTTATATAGTCATTTTAATAGACACTATGATCGAGAATGGAGTAGTGAAAATTCCCACAAGTTTAGAGAAACTCATACACAGCACATTCAAAAAGGTTGTTTGGGCTGTAATATTGGTCAACCGTGTTATTTATCAAAAATTTTGAGAGAAAATACAAGATGCATTGTTTAAGGATGCTACAGGAATAAATTTTTCCATAAATAGTTCAGATGTCTGCAAATAATATTAAAAAGATTATGTTCCAACAAAACGGAGAGCCGCTTTATATTAATTTCCTCAACGAAGATGAGAATTCCCCCAGAAACAATTGGTGAACTAGAGCAACGTATAACAGATGTCTGCAGAAATATCACTCTAGAACTTTTGAAAATGTAAGGCACGATTTTAATAACCGACTCTTTATGTAGGGTGGTGTGGTACACATTTCTAACACTTGATTTAATTTTTAATTGGTACTTTATTGAATATAAACGTTTATTTTTTGTCCTTTCTCATTTTGTTCTGGATGCATTTTTTTTCCGATTTTCTAGGATCAAACGCAGAATTGAGAGACATTTCAAATAAAGTGTCAATCGGCTTCTTTGCTATTGAAAATTTCTTTCAAGATGGCGCCCGGTTGTAATTTTAATAGATGAAAAATTTGCATATGCGCCATAAAGTAGTATTTAAGCTTCTCTTAAAGCAAAAAAAAAATTATAGCGAAATGTCAAGTCATTTAAAGGTTAACAGGGGTGGGTGGGTACTTTATTGATTGTACACTTTTCGCTAAATGAAAAAGTTTTTAATTTTTCAGTCAGCGTTCTTTGTTATATATGTAGAATTCCTGAAATAATAAAATGTAAACTTAGTGCATTTTGTTGGTTTCGTCAATCAAGTTGGTATCATTGGGAGACTATTTAGACAATTTTAATCAGTATCTGAGTGTTTTAAATATGTAGAATTCCTGAAATAATAAAATGTAAACTTAGTGTATTTTGTTGGTTTCGTCAACCAAGTTGGTATCATCGGGAGACTATTTAGACAATTTTAATCAGTATCTTAGTGTTTGTAAGAACTACTACAGTGCTAGTGTATTAAATAATAGTGTATTATTTAAACAAGTGTATAGTTGCAAAAAATAATAAATAGATGAAAAGTTAATTTTTATTACATGCACAAATAAGTAACTATAAACTCTATTTTAAGTTCTCTTGATAGGAGTCTTTGTTGTAAATAATATGGTGCTTTGCACTTTGTTGTATGCGATGTAGGAGAGCACATTCCATGAAACTCTCTGTTGTATTTAGAATGTACTTAATGTAGTTAGACTATAATAATGGAGGTATTTGTGGCATTTCACCAGTGCACCTATTAATTTTCGTAACTGTGCCAACAAATTCTGACATGTATACTACCAATTTATGCATGTATATAATTTGGATTATACATACGATTCATTTCTTAGTGACAGAGCGGTATCTTTAGGATGCTGCATTTACGTCTCTCCAGTTATGTTTCAGATTTAAAGGAAATACAAATGTTAAGCCTCACTGGATATGTAAACGTAAATTTAAGAATTTGTCTGAGAGTATATCTGTGATCACGATTACTAATACATCGAGATATAGATAATACAATTAACGTTGAAAAGATTTATTTCTATATGTTTTTGATGAGCCAGATACCAATTTCATGGTGGTTGATAAAGTATGCAATCTACATTACCGATTCATAACACAGGCAAAACATACAAAAGCGGTAAACAGGTAGACAACATATGGCCTCATAACCTATCCTCACTGTGGGTTCATTGGGCCTCCGCTTAGGGATCCCTGTCTAGTTCCCCGTACTAGGGTCCCCGTTTAGGCCGCTGTAGCCCTACTGGGCTACAGCAGCCTAGGTAGTGATTCCAGTTACGGTCTTACGTACAACTCTTGTACAATTAATACAATGAGAATAATATTGTGCAATGCAATGCTAAACGATTTTTTTAAAAACTAATTAATAACTTTCTCTCATGTTATTTTATTGCATATTACTAACTCCTTGCAAAATACAACACATTTTTATGTACTCGCGTAATTAATTGAAACAGTGAAGAAATAAAAAAAGTACATTTTAAATATGGGTGCCGTCATGTTATAAATAAAAGCTGCATTGTCATATTTTAAATGTAGAGGATTAGTACATAATTACTGAAAAACTCTGAAATAAATTTTCCTTGATTAAACCTATATGAATTACCTAAAATGAAATAACAAGGCACTAAATTAAATGGAGGTTTTGTACGATTTGTTAAAGGTCGGTTATAAATTGAAAACTTGTAATATGTCGCAGTTTAAATAAATAAACAAGAAGACATACGTGTAAGACAGAACCCCCACAATCTACATACATCGCAATTGAAGACACGTGTAAGCATGCTATCCGACAAATAGCAGTTTGTAATTGCATTTGGATAGATAGAGCCTTAAGCGTTTAACTGCATTTTTGTGAAAAACATCACGGCGGACTAGCCTTAAACGATACAGAACTTTATTGTAAATGCTGTAAAAAAGATCTTGTGTAAATGGAAATCGAATTTTTTAAAACTTTCATTATTTTAAATACGCTCCAGTTAAGTCTGTAAACGTAGACTACAAATGGATTTTCAATGATAGAGGCCGAAATTTAACTACAAACCATTTAGGATAATTATTAATAATAGACTTTTATTTTAGTGCCAAAAAAAATTGTTATAATGCAAGTGTTGTTTACTAAATGTTAAGCGTTTACAAATTTTGAATTAAAGAAAATATATTTTTGCTAAAAATTTATAAAAATATTGATATGTGTTAGCACACGAGTTGACTCCGCCACTGATATTCGGGAAATGACTACCTAAAATGCGGTCTTTGGTCAATAGGTTTTAAAAGCGTGCTAAAACGTGTCATAATTTTCTTTTGCATCCATTGTCTTGTCTACTGTTATACACTGATTTTGTAATACACTTTTGATTATATTTGTTATTAAGCTGTTCATATGTCTGCATCTGTTTGTTTTGTCCGGTAAGTTCCAGTTTGATATACATTCTTTCCAAAATACTCGGAACTGTCCCTCATTCAATACATTTAATGGAGTAATACATAAACAACACATAAATATAAAGTCGCTAAAAATGTGGCATATGGAAATTCGTTTTTTCTTTGGTAGGTTTTCTCCACATATGTAAAATGTGAGAAATATGTATCGACACCAGCTTTACATTGTATTCAAAATACGGCGCAGACATATTGTCATATTTTAAGTCACAAAGTTTGTGTATATGTTTACAAATGTAAATTGTAGAGCATAAGGGTTTTTGTGAACATCGACATCATTTAATATACAGTCCCGAAAAAGGAGGCCAATCCGGTAACCATGGATTTCTTGAGCAAAAATAATAGGACTTTCATAATACCATTTTTCATTTCAGACTCCCATGTTCGATATACAGGGTGTCAAAGTTTAAAGTTTCAAAATATTTTTTTTTTAACACGAGTATTTCGTAAGATATTTATTTAAAATTTGGTACAGTGCTTCACCTTAAAGAGTCACATCTTTTGAAGAAAAAAAAACAAAAATTAATTTTCAAATATAGAGGGGTTCTAGTAACCACTGACCCCCCAGTTTTTTAGTACCCGTGCCAATGACATCTAAACTATCCTTTTTAAGTTAATCATCTATTTTGGATTATTTTATGTCTCTTAACAAATTTCGTGAAAATGCTTCGTTTTAGAAATAAGTTAAGAAATATTGGTGCCTACACGGCTTGCGATAATCTTATAATTTTCAAATATCTCTAAGTCAAGTCGGCCGCTTTCGTAAACAAATGCCAATACCCTGGATACGATAGAATTTTTTTGTTTACTGTGAAAGTAAATCCTTAATTTTTACAAGTTAAAGGTTTTTTATAAGCTAGAAGTGTTCTTGGAAGTAAGAAAAACCAACATGGCTCGTAGGCAAGGAATTGTACTCTTTTCTGAAATGACGGATATGATTTTAATTATGGGTAAGATTTAAATATTTCTGTAAACTGCAAACATTTATTTCTATTTCTCGATTAGGAAAATGTGACTCCAATGCTAGTTTAGCTGCTAGGCGCCACGCCAAAAAATTTCCCAATCGATTCCATCCCAAAAGAAAATATGTTTCAAATATGGTAAACCGTCTAAGGGAGACTGGAAAATTAAGGGAAAGACGGAGAGGCATTTGCGGCCGACTCCGTGCGATTCAACCTGAAGAGGAAGAGGACATTTTAAGAATTGTTGAGGAAACACCGAAAATTAATATCAGGGTTTTGACTACGCAGGTCGAAAACATAAGGAAAACTCAGGTACACACTATTTTACGGAGTCAGCAGCTGTACCGATTCCATCTCCAAAAAGTATAGGCTCTTTTTCCTCAGGACTTCAAAGCAAGACTTGTATTATGTAGATGGTTATGTGAAATGAATAACCGAGATCTACGTCTTATCAGAAACATTTCGTTTACTGATGAAGCTACATTTACGAGAAACGGGACGACAAATATTCATAACACACACATATGGGCTGAAGAAAATCCTAAAGCCATAATAGAGATGCATTATCAAGTAAACTTTAAAGTCAATGTGTGGGCAGGTGTCGTAGATAATTGTCTTTTGGGTCCTGAATTTCTACCAGGAAACTTGATGGTCAATCATATTTGCAATTTCTTCAAAACATACTGCCCGATTTACCAAATAAATTGCCTTTACACGTAACACAAAATGTTTGGTTTTGCTAGAAATGTTAGAAACTATTTGAATCAAATATATCCTGGTCGCCGGATTGGTCGGGGTCGAGATGCTCCTATTCGGTGGCCACTCCCTTGGACTATTCAGTCCGGAGATTTATGAAAGATTTTATGTTTATGGTTCTGATTTTGAGCGATAATCATTTAAGAGAAAGAATTCTTCAAGCTGGAAGGCATCAGGTTGAAACCAAATATTTTTCAAAGTCTAAGATTCTTTTTTAATAAAGAGGAGGTCATATCGAACAATTTCTTTAGACTCTCTATTTTTTTTAATTCTACTATTTTTTTGGTAATAACAAATTATGAATAATTTTAAGAAAATAAAGTGTATTAAATTTGTTATCTTGTCATAATGCTTCTGATTTATAAATAATTGTATGATTGTTGAATCCATTGCGCCTATCAAATTTTTGTCTGATCGCCATTAACTTTAGAAATAGTGGCTTTTGGCTTGTCCTAATGCAAAACTTGAATAAATTGTTTAGTTTTGGTATTTAAAAATTATAAAATTATGAGGTTACCGTAAGCCGCGTAGGCAACTTATCTCTAAAACGAGGCATTTTCTCGAAATTTGTTAAGAGGCATAAAATAATCCAAGATAGATGGTTAACTTTAAAAAAGATAGTTTGAGAGTTATTGGTTCAGTTCTTAAAAAACTAGGTGGTCAAGGGCACTGGAATCCCTCTATTTTGAATATTTGACAATTAATTTTAGTTCTTTTCTTCAGGAGATAAAAATTTTTTAGTTGAAGCATTGTATCAAATTTGAATTAAATATCTTACGAAATACTGGAGTTATTAAAAAAATGTTTTTAAACTTCAAACTTTGTATATCGAATATTGGGATCTAAAATTAAAAATGGTATTGTAAAAATCCTATTATTTTTGCTCAAGGAATCCATGGTTACCGGATTGGCCTCCTTTTTCAGGACACCCTGTATATATGCGACGCGTACACAACCAAGTCTTCCATTCAGCTGATCATCAATGTCTAAGATACACGACATAAATAACTAATCGATGTTCTCTACGACTGGCGCGATCGAACAAATCTAAACTTGAAATCAGTGACCACGGTTACTAATAGTAATATAGTTGAAAAGCAAATGATTTGCATCGAGTGGGCTAAGGCAGAATTTGCTCATGACATATAAAGCAAACAATAATTGCAATATACATACATGTACATCAATTTTGCCATGTAAGCGGTTTACCACAAATCGCTTAATGTCAAGTGTGCATAAATGCAGGCTAATATGTTTTGATAATACCAAACCGCCATCACATAATATCGACTGAGCATATGAACTATCTATTATACTTGTGTTGAACTTAAATAAATATGGATATTATAACTGGATCATAATTTATATTAGAAGCAGGAAAAAGGTGTTTATATAGAAATCCCCTTCAGGTTAACGATGATTTCAAAGATTTTCTATTTGAATAATTAATTTGTACGCTTATACGCATATCCACAGTTATAATTTTAAAAATCTTAATATACCGATTGAGGGAACAACATTACAACAATTAAACCAATTGAAATTACTTAAAAAAAAATTTTGAAAATTGCCGAAAACTAGCTATTTAACAAACAGTTGGATATTTGCTACACTAATATTTTGATCTATTTAAGAAGTAACTTTTTATTTAAAAGATTTACCAACAAAAAAATTTTTTTTAATTTAAATCGGTTTCAAAGTAAATTTTTTAAAGCGTAGAAAACCTGTTAACAACTAAAGAAGCTTTCATTTTCTCATGATATACATATCAATTACAGTCTATTTCTTATTGAAAAAGAGTTTTTTAAAGACATCAACACTATCAATAATTGGCGACCTTTTCCCGATGGTGATTTCTCCATAAACACTTTTTGTTTTATAAACGTAACTATCATATTATCATCCTATTATCCCAAACGAGTTATGAAACTCAAGTGACAAATACAAGACTCGAAATAATGATATTGCTATTATAAACTGCTTATAGCGCTTAAATAGAAAATCGTATAAAGGTAATAGTCACCATTATTTAGTCACGCTATGTACCTTAAGATTGCAGAACAGTAAGTAACACATTAGTAACCTCTATGTCACCTTTTTATATAAACATTTTATTCTTGGTGATAAGTTTGGGCATGGAAATATTTACGTTAAAATTAGATTTTACTACCTCATCAATCTTAGTGACTGGTCTTTTAATAGACCCTAATTTTTCGCAAATTGAGACAACGGTATTCCAGTGTTATTAATGTTATTATTTAGGTATTCTAATAATGCTAAACAATTTGGTTTCTTACCAAAAATAGTAGCTGCTGATTTCTTGGGGTTGAGAATGAGAAAATGACTTGCAGAAATATTAGATAGTTTTTTTAGATCATTATTTATTTTATATGCAGCTGCCACATAATCTTTAATATGGAAAGAATAATACAGCTGCGTATCATCAGCATACATGTGAGCAGCGCAGCACTCAAGATATTTAACAAACTGACTGGTATAAATTGAAAACGGAAGGGGTCCTAAGATAGATCCTTGGGGAACACCTGAAAAAATATGCCTTGGCTCCGAAGTATTATTTTTTTTATCTAACACATTGTGTTCTACCAAGTAAATTTGACTTTAATAGCAGTAAACCAATACTCATTACACAAGATCTCAAAATAACACGTAAAGTGTATGGGCAATCGTGTCAAATGCTTTGCTAAAAATCTAGTAACACAACAACTGTACATTTTCTGTCGTCAATAGCTTGAATGACATCGTCAGTAATATCAATAAGGCGGTGGTGTAACTGTGTCCCGATCTAAATCCAGATTGCAATATGGCTAGTTTTCAAATGTTCCCTTAGTTGCAATTCCATAATTTTTTCCGCTAATTTTGACAGACCTGGAAGAATACTAATTGGTCTTAAATCAGATAGTGTTTGAGGGTCATTATGTTTTGGAATAGGTGTAACTAGAGCATTCTTCCAAGAGATAGGGAACTTACAGTCTACTAGTATGGAGTTTGTGATATTTCCTAAAAATGGTAGGATATACGGCGTAGATAATTTAATTAGGCCAATACTCAAGTCGTCAAATCTTGGAGAAATTTTTTTTATTTTTAATAAGTTCTCGGCTATTACGTCCTCAGAAACAAGGCAATATAACTTTATTATATGACATTTGGTAGCAATCACTCTAAATGTAGTAATGGAAATATTTCTATCACCATCTTATAGATCTTTAAGTAACAGTCACGCTATAAAACACTTATACAACGCTGCAACTATTTAGTAATATCATAAAACTTCGTAGCATGATTATATAAACCCGTTACATCTATATACCTTCTATAAAACCACTGGTCACCGCATATTACTAGAAATGTTTGTTGATTTATTCCTGTGTGTCAACTTTCTAGATCAGCATAACGAGCATTATTATTGTCTATTATGTGATACTGAAGGATCACAGAACCCATCAAAGAAAGCATCTTAAAATTGTTATCTACCTAAGAGTTTTAATTTAAAACAAAATTGACATTCATCATTTACTTCCAAAAGTTTCAACATTTATTTCCGACATTTTGTACGTATCACATCGTAGTTGTAGTGATCTAAAGTTAGGTCATTACAAAGTTAAGGTGGTCGTAGTAAGTTAAGTGGATGCTGTAACTTGATCACTCTTTACATTTTCTTATTTAATGTTGGGGACTATCTACGAAAACACTTTCCTCTAAAACTTTGCTTGGCGTCAGGTCTTAAATACGAAGTCAATCCCCATTTGCAAAGGACCTCTCGCTTGTTTTGAAGTGTTATTTGGATTGTTGTACAACTGAATAGAAGGCAATTCAGACAAATGGTACTTAAGACTAATGTCTATAAGATTTGACTGACCCTAGAGTCATGACTTTTTAAATCCCTAAACAAATAAATACATCTCAAAGAATCCACTTCAGGAATTGCCATATACACCCTCTTTATTTTTGTTGCAAAACTGAGTGCCCCAAATCCCTGAGTTTAGTTATTTAAGTTGACTAAATATCTTACATATAATCCGGACGAATGGAAATACGATAGAAATGTACTTTTAGCAAATGATAATTAATTGTTTAAAATTATCTACATTTGTTTTTATATAAATAAATAATTTATTATTTTATTAATACGGTATAGATATAGAGAAAGAGCACAGACTCCTTGAATTTTAATTTATTGAGATTTTTGTGAAATGCATTTTGCTGTGCCACAAGAAATGTCAATAAACCCAATAGTGAATGTACAGTCAAGGTGTAGATAATTTCTTTAGAAGAAGAGGCCGGCTTCTACTAGATGTAATTTTTAAGCATTAAATTGTTTTTAATTAACTTTTAGAAAAAAATTATTTAGTACATACCTTACCGGATGTAACAGGATTATGGTACAGTTTTG
Source organism: Rhamnusium bicolor (assembly GCA_029963845.1). Lineage (NCBI taxonomy): Eukaryota > Metazoa > Arthropoda > Insecta > Coleoptera > Cerambycidae > Rhamnusium > Rhamnusium bicolor. The sequence goes on from JANEYF010003586.1 coordinate 748,717, forward strand.
AAGATAATTGATTGAAATTTGGGATATCCTAGATGCGTAATAAGCGACACTTTTTGACAAACAAGTGATTTTTTTTTACTTCAGGTTTCGCCGGAACTGACACTAACTTTCTATTTTTAAATGGAACACCCTGTATATTATTGCATTTTTGAATTCTGTATGATTTTCTGAAATGAGCGATACCAAACAAGTGATATTTCAAACATCAATATTTTTCATAATATAATTTTTTGTTTTAAATTTAGGTGTGCCATGACGGTTCCGATTTATTTTAAATGACCCGTGTAATGCTAGAAAAAATCTAAATCCCTTCAAAAATACTAAATTACGTAATTTATGAGCAAATAAAGTTCATCAAAATAGTTTTTGGGGCCAAACTCAATTTTTTCAAAGAGAACTATATTGGTACCGTGGTACCATTTATTAGTACTATTAATAAGGAATCTATTCATATGTTGTATTAAAATGTACGGTAAATACAAACAAAAGCTAAGAGAAAATAAGAAAACACAATTTTGTTCCAATTACCTTGTTATACATAGGGTGGCTTTGGAATACAAAAAAATGAACACAAAATATTACAACAGTTCAAGATCCTGTCCATAACGTCAATGCACTTCTGAACTCACATAGCTGTTTCACGAAGAACGTTCGCCTATTGCTGGGCCATGCTTTAATTGCGCATCGTACTTGTAGCTCCAGGTCTTCACGGGTTGTAATTAAGCGGTGTTAAATCAGGTGACCTTGAAGGCCACCTTACAAGACCATTCGTCGAAATTACGTTTTCTCCGAATCACCGTTGAAGGTAATCAATTACTCTCCTTTAATTACGGAGAGGAGCGCCATATTGTTGGAAATACATTCCCTGTTGTAAATGGAAAGTTAATTCAGCTAAACTGTCCTCAATTTCATTTTGCAGAAATTTCAAGTATCTGGCACCAGTCAGGGGTCCTTCAAATATTATTGGTCCAATGATTCTACTACTGATTATTCCAAGCCAAACATTGAAACCGAACGGCACTTGAAAGTTACCCTCCCATAATAAATTTTGATTTTCTTGTTACCAATATTTTGTATTTTATCGGATAACAATCCCAAATTTGTAAACCTAGACTCGTCCGAAAATAAAATCATTCCGAAAAAATCATTGTTTGGCTGCACGTTATTCTACAAAATCCAATTGCAATATTCCATCCTACGTTCGTAATCATTTTCGTACAAGTGCTGGTGCAATTGGCATTTAAAAGATTTATTGTGGTATTTGTGCAAAATTCGGCTTAGTGTTTGGTGACTGATTTCCAATTCAAACCCAATTTGCCTTAAAGAAACAGTATTATCAACTTCTACTCGAGCCAAAACATTAATTTCCGTTCCTTCGTCAACAATAAAATTTTCTTCTGGATCATTGTTGGGCTCACTTCGGAATTGATTTTAAAGACGATTAAAATAATTTCTCGCTGGACATTGTCTATCAGGATATCGTTCAGCGTAAAGGTGCCTAGCCGCAATGGCATTTTTTCTACATTCCGCATAAATAGTTAACATGTCCACTTATTCATCTCTTGCATAAATTTGCGGCATATTGAACACAATTAACAAAAATTTTAAAGACACAATAAAATCACCGGTAAACCAACAAATGTTTGACAAGCTAAATATTTCATTATTTTCGAAGCCACCTTAGTTAGTTACTTTTTAACATTTAATTAGAATAAAATTGTATTTTCTTATTTTCTTTTAGCTGCAATTTTGTTTGTATTTATCGCACATTTTAATACGACATATGAATAAATTCCTTATTAATAATACTAATAAATGGTACCAAGGTACCAGCATGGTTCTATTTAAAAAAAATGAGTTTGGCCCCAAAAACCATTTTGATGAACTTTATTTGCTCATAAATCACGAAATTTAGTATTTTTGTCGGGATTTCGATTTTTCTAGCATTACACAGGTCATTTAGAATAAATTTTAGCCGTCATGGCACACTTAAATTGAAAACTAAAAATTATATTATAAAAACATTGACGTTTGAAATGTCACGTATTTGGTATCGTTGAATTCAGAAAATTATGCATAATTCAAAAGTGTAATAATATACAGAGTGTTCCATTTAAAATTCGAAAATTACTGTCACTTCCGGCGAATCTGGAAGTGAAAAAAAAATCAGTTATATGTCAAAAAGTGCCGCTTATTATGTATATAGGATATCCCAAATTTCAATCAATTATCTTCAAAACAAAAGAAGAAAGGGAGGTGTACCATGTTGCTGTTACACCCGGTATAAGAAGTGTAGGTCATGGTAATTATTCTGTTAAGTTGTTCCATGAAACGAGGCTAAAACAAACTCTCCAAGTTTCCCCATCGCACAGTGGTCTAAAAATACGAATAAGTGACTAAAATTTGAAAATATTCAAGATTTATATTTCGCTGTGATTAGTTAAATATATAATTCGTATACCCTTCAGTCATAATCTGTAGCTGCTACGACATTACTGATTTACTAAGCCTGTACTGCAGATTTTCAGGTGGTAATTGCGTTTTTAAAAAGCAGTGTTTATTATGTAATTTTCTTAACGCAAATATGGTCACATTACTTAATTAATAGCTTCATTAGCAAATATTATACAGTATGTGTATTGTATGATTAGACATTGGTTTTTTAAATGGCAACGTTGCAGAGGCAGACAACCCGCCGTTGGTCAGCGAATTCATTTTTCATCTAGCTAAGTGATGAGGTCAACAGTGCTCACTGCGCGCGATACGACGCCAAATGTCAGCCTTCCATCAAAGTATATGTTTAATCGTCTAATACACATGGTTTATAGTTTTTTATATTTAGTTAGACCTACGAAAATTCCCTATTTATGATTTTGATATATGGGATAACGTAATATGTGTATGTTTGTCTATATAGATTTTTAAAAATGTTCCATAATACATGTTTCATTAATCTTTTTATTCGCAATTTCATAATTTATAAACTACTAATAAAATGTCATCGTCTACATTATACTTAGCCTTAAACTAGACTTCTCGGTTTAACTAAGTAGTTACCATGCTTTGTTGCAGTGCAAGAGCATAAATAATATAATATAACAAACTTATTTTCAAGAAACGAGGAATCCAATTCAACACATTTATTATCTCAACAAGTTCGTTCCTATGCTTAAACGATATTAAATACGACAAGCGCTCGCCCAGTGTTTGTGCCACATTGTGCATTTATTTAATCCTAAAAAACTAAATGAATGACAAACGGAACTTGATGTTTCAAGCAAATTGTTGTCATGTGGGATTAAATTAGGGAACGGGCCATTTAGCAGACGGTAGGAATTGAAAAGTTCCGTATCGGATAGCAGCGAACAGAGTTAAGGTTGAACTGCACAGAAAAGAAAGTTCATTTTATTTCTATTCATGAAAGAGACAACTGTATAAACGCTGCTCAACATTTATATTCATAAGAATTAGAGGCTGTTAAACTTTATTTTGTGTCTGATTATTTTCAATTTACCTTTATCTGTTGCAATCACTGACTATGAAGTTGCTGTTTAAGGTGATCGATACTTCTACGTCAATATAGAAACTAATTACAATTATTTTCATTAGAAAATTAACGCCTGAAATGTTTTTGAGGCTTTCAACCTTTCAAATAAGATATATTTATTGCACACTTTTTAATCGCCCCATAGTTGGCATAAAAGAGAATTTAAATTTATTTATGACCCTTTTAGTTAGTCAATTTCTAACCTGCACAATTAAATTGTAGGTTGTCTATAGCTAGATAGTTTTAATGAATGTGACTTGGTACGTCAAGTGAAGTTATTTTCTATTTTCGTTTTTGCCAAATATCTCAAAAACGATTAAACACACGAAGACGTTTTTTTGGAAATAATTCGGAAACTATTACAGTTAGTCTTGATTTCTCGACGGATGCAAAATCAGCATTCATTTAGCTAAAACTCTGTTAATTTAACCGACACTATATCTTGTAGTTTCCTATATTCCAATGTGAGAATCGAATTTGGGGCACACTGTGTAGTGTCATACATCAGAAAGACGAGAATTGTCTGTAGATTTCAAATATGCAAAATCCAATATGGCACCAATAAGGAAGTAGAAAGTTGTAGGTCGCATCTCAAAAACTGAACACTCTAGAAAAATACTAACAACGCTACTTTAAGGTTCAAGAAAAAATGCCTTCAGAAAGTGAAATCCTTGTCTTTGTTTAATTGTTATTGAGATATTTCTGGAGTGGGTTGGACCCTTTGATGTGAAGATAACACTGACGTAGTTTTCCACGAAACACCAAAACACTATATACTGCACTCGACGCGCGTTTCGCCAACCAAGTTGGCATCATCTGGAGATGATTAAAACTCATTTTAATCATTTCCAGATGATGCCAACTTGGTTGGCGAAACGCACGTCGAGTGCAGTATATAGTGTTTGGGTGTTTCGTGGAAAACTACATCAGTGATTTGAGATATTTGTCAAAACCGAAAATACGAAATTTCAGTTTTTTAGAAATAACACTGAAGCGATCTCAGTTAGACTTGATTTCAAAATCAGCATTAAATTTGCCACAACTTTGATAATTTAACCTGCTTTCTATCTCTTATAGTTTCCGATATCCCAATGGAGTGGATGGAACTTAGGACACACTGTATATCACATCATAGAATAGTTGTTATAATTTTCTTCTTCCTCATCTTCCTCTTCCTGCCCATCTTCTTCTTCTTCTGTATTATTATTACAAAAGGTAACTTTCTCGATTAATTCAAAACCGACAGGTTTTTATATACTGTAAACATTTTAAATGTTTTTGGTCTTATTTTAGTCAAAAATTCCATAAAGTTGGTAAGTGTCGTAAGTAGAAATACATATCGTTTTAAATGATAACCTTGATGACGACAAAAACAAAAAAAGTAAAGTAAAACTGAGGAATGAAAAAAATATATTGAAGGGTCTGAATATTTGGTAAAGATAATGTTGACATTGTATATTAAATGTTGTGACAAACTTGCGAGGTGTTAACGTAGGAGATGTGTCGTAAGGTTTTTATATCTTATGTGTATTTTGAACTGAGAAAAGAAAGAACGTATTTATTTCAACGGCATCGTCCAAGATTCAATCGTAATTAATTCGGCAAACATAATCCATCATGTCATCAAAACAACCGCATTACGTCGAACAAAATATATCGGACATGCGGCCGGCCCTAGAGTTTGATGTATTATTAGCACTTCAATATGTCAAATATGTAGAAAAGGGTCGTCCTTAACTACCCAATTATAAGAGGGACTGGATTGTGCGCACCAAAGTTGACCGACAGATTTACCATTGTATTTGTCAGGTCAATGCAATTAGTTTTAGCCCATTGAGAAAGATAAAACGGATTTAGAAATTTTAACGTAACTTAAAATTTTGGAAAATGGTAATGTATTATTTTAAATATAAATGTTGTGTTCTTGTACTTGGATAAATAAATAAATTTACTAATGTGGTTCAGAATAGTCGTAGGTAGGTTACTTTCGAAATTTATACACATTGTAGTTTAAACAATCATTTTACTACTATAATTATTTCATATTGTGTTTTATTCCTTAAAATTTACTGTGTAGATAACGGGTTTTATAAATCTGACCTATTCAGAGGTTATCAATATTTCAGACTGTTGAAAAGTTGTACAACATACACTCAAAACGACTCCTATGATTTTTTTATAGATGTAATATGTATAACAATACATTATGGATACGAAAAGGAAAGGAAAGCAAAAGTGCAAAATTTATAAATCGCACTTAAGTAGAAAATGGGGTAAAACTTTTTTGAAGATAAATGTCCCAAGTATTATGGCATAATTTGTTTTATTTTGGTTTTATCTTTTGAAGTTGTCTTGTAAACGAAAAACGCCTTAATAGTAGAAATAATGCTTAGAACAATTTAAAGGTCGATTGCCCTAACAGAAGTAGACAGTTATAGTTATTTTAACAAATAATAAAATGAACACTATTCATCAGACGAAAAACAAAAACACATTTTCCTTGCTCCTTAAAATGAAAATATGGCTTCTTTTCTTTAAAAATCTACAGTCGATACTCTTTGGAATGAAAGTAAATTATAAGTGGTATTAAAAATAAGATTTATTGAAATATTCATATTTTTAATAATTCCTATTAGCACATAAGACCCATTAATTTGGTCAGATATAGTCAGTTGTATTACAATGGTTCAAAAACTTTAAAGAAATCACCTAGTCACCGGGGAACAAGAAAAAAAGGCTAACTGAATCGATCGATAAAATAGAAATAAGACTTTGTGGATAGGGATTTTCAAGGGTGCTCTTTTATTTAAAAACAAAAAGAAGTGGGGACTATCGGGAACCGTTCGCTATCTCGGAAAATGGCTCATATTTCTCAGTGTATATTATTAAACATTATTCTGCACATAGGTAAAATTAAAGACAGGTGCGGGACTTCAAAGTTCATATGATGCCAAAATCGCAAAATTAGTGAAACTTGCATATGGGAGGTATTGCTGAACCACTGGCAAAAAAATTAAACCTCACAATTTAACAGCAATATGCAATTTAGTAGTTTATGGCGAAGGCGCCAATGTTGATAAATATTCAAGAACTATTAATTTCCTGAAATACAAGGTGTTCGGAAAATACACGGCACATATACAGAGTGTTACAAATTTTGGGTCCAAATTTAAATGGTGATTCTAAATAAAAACACATGGGAAAGTTATCATAAACAATTGGTCCAGAAATTCATAATAGAGATATAGCACTTCAAAATTGTGTTTTTCTTCTCTCAAAATTCCGGGCATCTTTGAAAACGAATAAACTAAGACGTTGTGTCGAAATAGGCTTACGCTATTGTCAGGAACTAATAAGAACTGCATCTATACTGCATAGCACAGTTTTTATTTTATTTATTTATTTTCTGTCTGCAAATGCAATGAATTTTTAAATCCTGAATATCTCAAAAATAAAGTCACAAATCAACAATTTTTTAAGAGCATTGTTTTCCTTTAAATTGAACTTTAATACAAAAATGCCATCATTTTAAAAAAATTTTCAATGTCGTAGAAAATAGGAGGCAAAAAGTAAGCGACTCCCCAAATACCTAAGTCAATAGGCACTTTGAACCATACTAGTTTTTAACATTTTGTAGTTGCCTAATTCAAAAGGCCTGTCCAAAATTTGGGCAAAATTGGTTGAACTGTATAAAAAATTTAAAAAAAAAAGAATTTAATTTTTTATGTTATCTACAATTCAGTTTGCAATAGAATATCCATACACCAACACGGTTTTATGAGACATAGGTCAACTACTAGTAACCTAATATTACTCAGTATATATCACAAGTAATACATGATAGTAGTCAGATAGACGTAATCTATACGGACTTTCAAAAAGCGTTTGATATCTCCTTCTGTGTAAATTTAAAAATGAATTCGGATTTCACGAAAACCTGATAGAACTCCTTACTTCATATTTACAAAATAGAAAACAGTATGTGTCTGTGAATGGATATGCGTCAAATCAATTTATCGCCTTGTCTGGGGTTCCTCAGAATTCCAACCTTGGGCCACTGCTATTTCTCATATTTATAAATAGTTTAACAGAAATAATTGAATCTTTGAAATATGTATTATTTGATGATGATTTAAAAATCTAGTAAAAGTTGAAAGTAATATAGATTGCATCATGCTCCAAAATGATTTAGATAAAATATATCAATGAACACTTCAAAATAAATTGTATTTTAATGTTAATAAATGTTTTATTATGTCCTATACTAGAAGAAAAAATCCGATTGTATATCATTATACAATAAATGACGCAAATTTGGCCAAAGTTGAAACTCTGAATGACCTAGGTATAACTTTTGATATCCGCCTTACATTTAATAGTCATATTTACTCCATGATAAATAGGGCTATTAAAATGTGGCTTCATATTACGTAACACCAAAATGTTTACCAGTACAAGTGCTATTAGACAATTATATATAACGTATGTTTGATCTGTGTTGGAATGTTACTCCATTGTCTGGAATCCGTTTTATCAGATACATGTGGATAGTATTGAAAGGGTACAGAATAAAGTTTTAAGATTCATCAATTATAAAGAAACTGGTTTGTATGACTTTATTGTAGAAGAAAATATGTTAAGGGAATGATTAAAACATTCGACAAAAAAATGGACATATTATTTATCTACAGAAACAGTTACACGGCAATATTGATGATCTTAACTTTCTGTCCTCAATATCTTTAAATGTACCTATGTATCCTACCAGAGCATTCAGAACTTTTTATTTAGAACTTGCTAGTACAAATTACCAAATAAATTCAACACTCCATATAATATGTAGTATTTACAATGGGATACAACACAATTGTGATATATTTGCTATTAGCATAAGAAGTTTAAAATCCATGTTAAATAATATATTGATGTTAATATTATGTTTCGATTTGTGTATGTATTGTATATACTCTGTAATAGGGCTTTGCCTGTTGAGTGTATTTTGTCAAATTTTATGAAATAAATATTTTTTTATTTAGAATCATCACTTAAATTTAGGGACCTAAAATCTGTAACACCCTATATAGGAAGTAACCACTCTCTAAACTTAGAAAAAAAGATGTTGTTTGGTCCTGAAACGCCTCGTTTTTCTAATTTTAATATAATAGGCAAGAAGAAAAATAATAATTTAAGACCGTTTCTCAACCTGTTTTCACTTTTATTACGTTTATAAACGATTTTATTTAGACAGGAAACTGTATTGTGAAGACTAATAAATAATGCACCTCAAACATCGTTGTCCATATTGATACACGTATTTTGGTTCAGTTTTTGTACAGCAAAAGAATTGTAATCTGAATGTGACCCATATTCAATGCAGAATAATCAATATCCATTAACTTTAATATCAGTTTAACCAAGAAACTGAATAGAAGTCATCGGCAACAGAAAAAAATATATCACGGTATATTGAAAAACCAATGGTTGGATATTGATATTTTTTTATGGATATGCCTAAATATGATTTATATGTGCCTAGTCTGTCGACCATTACAGAAGGGTAATCTGAGGAAATTTAGGGTGTGATAATATTAAAACTAGTGTGTATGAAACGCCACTGATATTCATATACAGGGTGTTTATTATTTGAATCGTCAGTAAATTTGAAATTCAAAATAAGTTCATTAATTTTGAACGCCCCGATACAAACTGTAAGACAAACGACATTCCAGTTTGCACCATTCTGTTTTTCATGCCTACAAACCCAAAATTATAAAGCATGCAGTTCCGATATATTTCGGTAAATATCCAACGCGATACCTTTGACTAGTTGTTACTCGAAAACGGCTCGCTTTTCAACAAATATTTTACATCAAAAATTGGTTATTTTTAGATATTTTATTGATTCCTAAACTTTAGCAAATTACTTTGTGGACACTGTATATGTATCTTTTCGTTTTATGTAAAAAATGCCAATATCTAATATTAAAAAATACTCTATAACAATTCTTATTTTTTAAACGTAGTTATTTGTCATGCTTTAATAAAATACTAATACACAAAAATTGTTAAGAATAAAATTAATTTTTTTTGAGTGTTAGCGCAGCAACTACGCAGCAATGACCTACTCTGACGGGGTTAACTATGTCGTTTTTCTTAGGGACCGCCAGAGTAGTAAAGTGATAGACAGGACGGCGCTACTAGGGATAAAGTTGTAGATCAAGATAGCTCTCTCATCAAACAAATGGGCCTATTTTATGAGCTGTGTTACTGATAGATCAGTGTCAAAGTAACAAGGGGAATGGATAAGTTTAGAGTAAGCAAATTTCCAAAAAATATTTGATACATAAAATATATTTAAAATATCGATATCAGAAATAAAAGACGATTTCGTCATGAACATTAAAAAGCACAAATGTTATTGGTATCATTAATATCACTAAACCAATAAAAACCTCAGGTAGAGAATTTGGAGAAACTGAATATGTTACAGATCTTCCAAGAATTAGTCGTCAGAAAATTAATAAAAATACGAAAACGCCAATTTCTTACATCTAGAAGAGAATCCTCCTAGTACTCCTCGACAATTCGTAGCATTAAATGAAGTTAGTCAGAAATCACTACTTCGAATAAAAAAGTATAGCCATGCAAAGTTTATCTCGTTCTAGAACTCAACAAAGATGATTCTGACTATCCATTAAAATTGTGAAACTGTAATAGGTAATAGGTGTCACAATATTCCACGCTTTCGCCACCAAATACTTTTTCCGGAAGAAACAATATTTTGCCTAAGTAGCACAGTTAACCCGCAAAATCCCAGATACTAGAGCAGGGAATATTTTAATATGATGGATGAGGCACACACCATAAACATCCGCAGAAAATAAACGTGTGCAGGGATAACATACAATATTAAGTAATTTTTTTCTTTGATGAAACTTTGCAGGATGACGCTATTTAGAATTTCTGCAAGGTGTTCTAGTTCCGATATTTGCAAAATTGCACCCTAAATATCTTAATAATCCTGAAGTACCAAATAACATCATTTGGTATCGACAAAACGGTGTACCGCCACGCTTTGCGCGTCCTGTTTGGAATTTTTTAGATGACTGTTTCCCTAGAAAGTGGATTGACAGACGGGAATCGATGCAATTGCCACTCAAGTCTTCATACCTTACACCCCTTGACTTTTTATTATGGCTGTACTTAAAGTCGAAGGTCTATGTTAACAGGTCTCAAAATCCAGAGAATTTGAAAAATCTAACTAAGCTTGTTCGTTGCCAATGGGTCAATGGGTAGCATTTTCAACACTTAATTTGGTGCTTTCATATAGTAAATTTGAAAATTACAGATTCTTTTATGGTTATGACTTAAAAAACTGCTGAAGACGTCATCACTCTAAAACAAACGAAAGTCGCAAATTGTATTTCACCAACTATGTGTATTTTTAACAAATGAAATTGACCTGTCCCGGAATTTTTGCCAAAAATAATTTCTATTATTCGATTTATTTTTATACTGATAACTCGACTTAGCGCACAAATGTCTAAAATTGTTTGAATTTGGGGTATCTGTACTCTGAAATTGACCTGTCTCATATACTGATCTCTGCCTAGTGGAAAATGTCTAAAATTTTTTGAATTTACGGTATATGTACTCCACGAAATGCACAAAGTGTTGGTCTAATTTTCAATTATTTTGTAAAAAAATAAATAATTGTTGTTTTAAAATGAAACGTTCATGTTGGTCTACTAGTTTCATTGTCTGTATAATACTTATTAGATTTTAATCGAGAAACTCACAAATTTAATAGAACACGTCAACATGATATGGGCTTGCTAAAAATGCTTAATTTTCTACATAGAAGGCGTTGAAGTTTTAATATATTTTCAGTTTTTCCCATATTTCATCTCTCCATTCTAACCAGTGGCGTGATGGTGAGGGGTGTGGGGAGAATATCCCCCAAACGACACGCCACTGACCTAAGCTATTTTTCTTTCTTTTTCGACATTAATACGCAATAAAGTTTTCTCATAATTTATTGTTAAACTCATTTCAAAATCATTCATCCCCTAGTTATCAATTAGCTGTTAATTGAAAACTGTTTAAAAAAATTATATGGTTTTGCATTTTTCCATTAATACGATTTCTAATGGAGAGATGAAAGCTATGGTTCGAGGTGTTTGCAACTTGCACCTTCTAAATTTCATAAAAATATCTGAATTAGCTCTTGAGAAATGCGCCCTCTATCTTGAAAACTATGCATTTTTAGCTATAAGTTTATATGAAAAATACATACTATTTTGTCATATTATATGGATTCTCTAATGGTAATGGTAATAGTGGGGGAGGCTGACGCCTGGCAAGTAGGCCACAGACGGGCCCTTTTTACTAACCCCCAGCTGTCCCCTCAGCCATGCACTTCTCTTGCTCCCTCATCGAATCTTTCCGACCTTCTGATGAAGGTCAGGATGTCCCAGGAAGTGGTAAGATGTTTCTTCATCTCTCGTGCACCTTGGACATGTAGGGTCTTCCTCAATACCTATCAATGATAGATGCCTCCTAAGTCTGCAGTGGCCTGTCAGAACACCGATTAATAGCTTCAGAGTTTTCCGACTCCGTCCCAGCAACCAGGCCGATCTCGATTTGTTCGACCCGTCACAAAATCTCGGGTTTGCCTGCAGGCTCTGTTTGTCCTCCAATGCATCCTCAGTGTCTCGTTGGCCCACTCATTGAGGGCCGTTGTGACCTGCCTTCTTGAAATACCTAACATAGGCTCAGGCCCGTGACAGGGTTCCTCGGCTCCGAGTCTAGCCAATTCATCGGCCTTCTCGTTGCCTGGAACTCCCATATGTACCGGGACCCATACCAGTCTCACTTGTTTATGCCTAGCCAGCTCTTCTAGGGCATCCACACACTCCTGGACGAGAGCTGATCTTGTCCTGGGGAAGCACACCGCTTTTAGAGCAGCCTGGTTATCGGAGCAGATATATATTATCTCTTCCGCCCCATTCCTAACCTCAGACCTACCCGCCACCGCTAGGATGGCGTAAACTTCTGCCTGGAAGACCGTGGTGTACGAGCCTAGGGCAAAGCTCTCCTGTACTTCTTTGCCTTCCAGATATATTCCCGCCCTGGAGGACGGTCTAGTGGCCACCCGAGATCCGTCTGTGTAACACACCAGAAAGTCCGGGCGGAAGTCAATTCTTCCTTCGCTCCACTCCTCCCTACTGGGAAGAATTAGAGTGTAGTTCCTTTCCAACCTTAGCTGATCTTTCGCTTCTCTCACCTTCAGGGCAGAGAGAGGGATTTCCCTCTCCGTCAGTCCAGCAATTGCTGCGTGACCTTCAGCTCTGCCTGAACACTGCCAGCTCCCAGAATCCCGCATTCTCAGATAATGGATAATGGATTCTCTAAGTATCCCGAATTAAATCTCACCCACACTGTATACAGAATAGTATGTAAAATATGTACATATTAAATATCGGTTAAAATTACATAAAACCTTTTGAATGTTTTTAATCTGTAATAAAATATTAACGTAAAGTGGCCATAATGTTATAATCAATATGTGACCCAAATTGAATATCTAAAAACAAACAAACAAGTTAAGTACATCTATATACATGTTACTGTAAGTGAAAGCAAATAGTATCAAATTAAAACCGTTTCACTATGACATATATTTATTTGAGTAATAAGCACAAACCGCAAAACTGGTTTTAAGTATTAACGAAACAAATTCTTATAATTTACAATAAATTCTATATTCCAGACTTATTTAAGTGACATTTTTAAAATAATATCTTCCTAAAAAACGTTTCTCTCAATTTTTTTCTGAGAAAATCGTGATATTTTAAATTCAATAAATTTACATGTTGCGTAGATATAACTCATTTTAAATATACGTTCCATGGGCAAAACTTGAGGTACAGAATTCATCTATACTACAGCTGGTTATTATCTCGTATACTAAAAAATTCATCTCATATAAGATTTTTAAACAACTACTGGTTAGTTGTCATAATAAAACTATTGAATTATAAAAAGCAATATTCACATCATTTTCAGTACAGCTGATAAAATAATGTTGCCATTTTTAATTAAAGCTATTTTGCTTAGCAAAATTAAAAATAAATAAAACAAATGAAACACTTTATAATTTTTTTGCGTTTCAAAATTTTGGCATTACAGCTTATGACATCACATGGCATGATCTGGACAAAAATGGTAACACAGCTCTGAATCTAACTTAATCACATAATAATAATAACACCACATGTAATGACAACCCCCCTTTATCCCTGAATGTCTTAAATGACATTATGCGGGAGAGGGTTACACATTAAGAGACAACGGACATACATCCAATATCCGAGTATACTACGATTAATCTCTCTCACAGAAAAATCCCAGTGCCACGGCCGGGAATCGAACCCGGGACCCCGAGGTTTCGAGGCAAGTACGTTACCTCTAGACCACGGTGCCACATATAAATTTTAAATTTTCTGCCGTTTCTTTGAATCACCCTGTATAATTTAGACTTGTCATTTAGATGCCATTACTAGTGATGGGACTGTGTGAAAATACTCGAGTGACTCGAGTCAAAATCCGATTCGAGTGACTCGAGTGATACGGCTGTTCAATTCGAGTAAAGTTGTTACTCGAGTCGAGTTATTGCTACTCGAATCAAGTTTTAACTCGAGTCGAATTGCAGTTCGAGTAAAGTTGTTACTCGACTCGGGTTATTGCTACTCGAATCAAGTTTTAACTCGAGTTGAGTTGCAATTCGAGTAAAATTGTTACTCGAGTCGAGTTATTGCTACTCGAATCAGTGAGTTAATACGATTTAAGTTGTGTAAGTTGAGTTTGACTAGAGTCTAGAGTCAGGGCAGAGTCGAAATCAAACTCGAGGCGAACTATAGAGTAAGTAGTTGGAGATGATTCAGTGGTTTGCTAAATGGTAAGTTTTTAAAGTGTATTTAGGTTATTTCTTTTGGTAATCTTTCAGCATTTAAAGCACTACCATCTTATTCCAACATAAGTTTGAAAAATCGAAAGGATAAACATAAATCATAATAATTGAAATAGAAAATAATAAATGGACCCAGGTCAAATCTTATTTTTCCGGCAAATCAACACATTTCAAATACAAAATTAAATATTTAATTAACATTGTATATAAAATGCCATTTAAAGAAAACCAACATATTTTTTTTTATATTAAATTAACATTAAATTAAACTCTTGTTTAGCACAAAATATTAAATAAATACAGTATTTAATATTTAATACACACCGATTACGGTTTTTTATTTATTTCGAACTAATTGAATCGAAAAACAAATCTTTATGAACATGAATGTGCCAGTTTGATTGCTGCAGTCGTGTGAGTCTTGATTTTAAAGAATTCTAAGTTCTAATTTCTAATTTTCTAATACGTCGTAATAACGTCGTATGTAACAATTATAGGTTTGTACGTAGAGGCGATTTGTGATAGTTTTCTGACTATAGAGATGCGAGTATTATGAGAGCTCTGCAATAACAAACGTTCTGATTGAACAAGCGCATCTCTAGAACAATGTGCGCATACTTCTGATAGGTTCAAATGGTTGGAAACTGCTCTACGAACAAACCTTTTAATTAATAATTATATAATCTGACCTACAAACATGAAACAACAAACCTGGAGAGGAATTCCCGATCCCGATGACCTGATGATATAGTAATTGATTAGTGATTTCATTCATGGTTACATGTTTTCATCTTCATTACTTTTACAAGATTAGTGCCTTCAGTGCCTTCATGTAAATATTCTTTCATATTTATATTATATAAACAAATTACACTGGCACTAAAGAATATTTAAAAATAATAATAAAACCATAAACAATTAAATTAAAGAAACATGACTCGAGTCAAAAAGCGACTCGAGTCTAAAGACGACTCGAGTCAAAAAGCGACTCGAGTCAAAAAGCGACTCGATTCAAAAATCGACTCGATTCAAAAATCTACTCGAGTCAAAAAAGCGACTCGAGTCAAAAGTCGAGTCGATTTTTTGAGTTTTACTCGACCTAACTTTTGACTCGAGTTTTACAACAATGGAATCTAGTTTCAACTCGACTCGAGTTTCAACTCGAGTAAATTCGGGAACCTACCAAGTTATTCGAGTGAAAAAAAGTCACTCGAGTCCCATCACTAGCCATTACTGTCAGCAAATTGTTATTAATACATGTTTTATATCCAAATATTACTCTTCAGGCTCATGAATGCCAAAAGGGTCAACTATTAGACTCTTATTTATGAATGGCATTACCTACTTAATCTTTTTAAAAAGTTGATTATTGTTGTTTGCAGATGATAATATGATAATAAACAAAAATTTTAAAGCCCTCTGTACAAAATTATAAAACGTGTTTAAAATTTTTTTGTATTAAACATAATCTCTTAATCTGTGCTTGAACGCAACAGGGTTACAAACGGACACATATGTAACAACTGAGTATATCAGAACCAACTTTTCTCCTTTACCATGCGTTGTGCATTGTCACAGATTTTTTTGGAAACTATATTTTGCGACATTTAATTTATTCCATTTTTTACCGTAACCCTATATACACATTTTTCAATATAACCAATTTAAATAGAGCAGTTAGCAAGAGTGTTTTTGGACATGGATAAATTGGGTTCAATACTATGTTACATGTATTTTAGAATTATTTAATGTCATTAATCATCCATAGTTTAACACAAATATTTGCAACTTTGTGACAAACACTTTTTCAAATTATCCATTATATTTCCATTAAAATTTCCATATATCAATATGATAGATATAGAGACTGTAACTGACCCTGGATTGAGGTTTAATCAACGTTAATGTTTAATAAACATTACCTGAACACGTCATAGTACTTTCAGGATTTTTGTTATTCACATTTTAAATCAACAGATACTAAATTTACTCCAGGAAAAATACGATTTAGGTTAAAAAAACTCTGCAACGGACATGATTTTTTAATCATAAGGTAGATGGTGCTAAATAATACTTTGAAATCACATTCATGGAAAAATTACAATAGTAAGGTCCTTATTGATTACCTTGTAGGGAGGGCAGTTAAGAAGGTATCGAGGAACTGATATTTTATTTTATTATACACTACCCAACAGATACAAATTCCATTTACAGGAATTACAGAATACATTTAACACAAGTATATGAATAACATATTGTAAAGTTATAGAAAAAATAATTACAAAATCGAAAAATGTATTTCAAATTAAATAATTATTACAAAACACTGTTTTTTCTTGCCTAATTTTCACTTTTGTTTTAAACTTTACGACTAGTTTTATCCTATTCGGACATGTTCAAGTAACTAAAAATACAGACTTATTCTTTAGATATAAAATGAACAGCAAATAAGTTTATGGTTGGCTTTTCTATGCACAGATGTTGTCTTAAAAGCATAGAGGGTGAGATGGTAAAATTTATATTTTAGGTTGAATTTTTATCTTAACAGCAATAAGTTTACTGAACTAAATTTAATAACGGGTGATTATTTATATCTATCTGATCGTTTAATATGTTATAATTTTTATTTTTTGTTTAACTTATTTATTTCTATAGCTTCTAGTAAGTTAAATTTTTAATTTTTTTCACAAATATGTAATATTTTTAGCTTATGATTATTAGTTATAGTATGGCCTGACCTACTAAATGTTTATAAAAGTTTGAGTGTTGTTTTTGTGTGTGAATATGCTCTCTATATCTTATATCGTTGTTAGAAATTGTGAAAAAAAAGTTAGTTTTGCTTTTACTATTTAAAAATTTGTAGGCATGAGAGTCTAATAAAATTAACAGATATGGGTAACTAATATATCCAGTACCTACTGCATATCACAATTTACATAGGCCAGTACTAAGTCCAATAAATCAATTTAACTAAGTTATATCCGAAAATACAATAATATTACATTACTGATGATTATATTACATAAAATCCCCTATTATATCACGTCATTTTAATGACCTGCATGTATTAGAAATGCCAATTGGACGGACCTAAGTGCGCCATTTAACCTGTTTTTGCTTCAACAAATTGTACACAACATATTTTTGTGGCGTAGTTCTTTTTTTCGTGCAAATTAGGCTGCTTTCGAAACAGTCTTTTATCTGACACAGATGTAGCTGGAGCTCTAAAGAATCCCTCGCCAAGCTGGCTACATTTGGGTCTTGGCCAATTTAGTGGATAATACAATAAACATATTTATAAAATCCCGGAGAGAAACCGCAAAGTAGTTCCTGTTTAGAAGTAAACACAAATTTGTCCTTTATATGTAAAAGGAAACAACTCACTTTCAGTTATTTAATATAAAATTTTAATATGTCTTAATTTAGCTTTCAAATTATTTGTTTGTAAAGTACTAAAAATTTTTACAGCTAAGTCATCAAATCTGTTAATTTAAACCTTGTTATTTACTTTTAAACTTAAAAGCTTTAATTTAATCATATATTTATTTTTACATTTTGTTTTTTATTAATTTAGCTTCTGTCTAAAAGTGGATTAAATTCAATTATAAATAAAAATAAGAACAAAGTACAACGATGAATTACAATTTATGTTATTAAAATTACAATTCATGAAAAACTACAATTTACAACCATAAATATAATTTAAATTTGCAACGATTAATCCTTGGACCCTGCTTTACACCCTAGTTAGAATAAGAAAATATTTATTCTCTGCATCACCTGTAAAGGGTGTTTTAAAAATCATGCAGCTACACTCAGCTGGAAATTTACAATTCCAAAATGACAGAAAGAGTTCCCATAAATGTGAAAGCACATTTTTTAGTGGTTTGTCTATATATAAATAATAAATAAATAAATAAATGTCTTTATTGTGTAAAATAGAAGGAATTTAACACAAAACTCAAAACTACTAACCTAGGATACCATTGGTATAGTATTAGTACAGTATATAATATGCAATATTACAATATGTGTATATCTAACGTATATCTAGTTAAGTACATGTATCTACAGTATATGAACATATAATATATATCAAAAACAGTATTTATCTATATGATATCTAGATTTTATCACTATTTTATCACCGTCTAAAACAATTTTAAATTTATGTTTAATTCGCCGCTCAAAATCAGAGACTTTAGTTGACGTTTTAGTACATTTGTTGATTTATTGTGTAGCTGTGGAGGTAGATTGTTATAGACATAAGTCGAGAGGTAGGTAAAGGATGATCGAAATGTTTCATATTTAGGCCTTATTGTATGCAATTGGTCGTTTGTATATCTCAAGTTTCGGTTATGCATGACATTTCTCACAATTAGTTTATCATAGAGATAGATAGGTTTTTGCGTTAGGATGACATTATTTAATAGTGAGGTGAAATGTAGGAAGCGCCTCTCATTTATTTTTAGTAGTTGTAACTCCCTGATATGTGGTGTTATATGTTCGTAGATAGAACTATTTGTTACAAATCTAATACAGATATTCTGGATTTTTTGAAGTTTGTTTGCTTCTGATAAATTTAAGCAAGGCCCATAAACATAATCACAGTAGTTGACGTGTGATAAGACTAAGGACTCACATAACAGTAGTTTAGTGGCCCTATCAAGGATATTTCTAAAACTTGAAATCTGTTTAAAAGAGCAGAAACATTTTCTCAGGACTTCTGATATGAGGAATAAAGTTTAAATTTTTATCAAAGGTTAGCCCCAAGTTTTTCACCTTGTCAACTTGTTCTATAATTATATTGTCAATTGATAATTGAAAGTGAGTAAGAACTCTTAATTTATTTGCAGTGCCAAAGATTATATTTTTACTTTTATTTGGATTTAATAGGAGTGAATTCTGAAGAGTCCAATTTTTTTATTTCATTTAAATCATGATTAATTTTGGTTTGGGCTTCCTCAGGCTTCGTCACATCAAAAGCAAGGTAAAGTTGTATATCGTCAGCGTACATGTGCAGGGAACAGTACTTCGTGACTTGTGGCAAGTCTGCGGTGTAGATATAGAGTGCCCCAAGATCGAACCTTGGGGCACTCCCGAGAGTAGCAAACGTTCGTTAGAGAGTCTTCTTCCACTTGTGGTGTTAAGACATGTATATTGAAAACGATCTAGTAGGTAAGACGTGAACCACATTAAGATATTATCTTCTATCCCATAGAATTTTAACTTTTTTATTAGCAGTTCAGTATTTAAGGAATCGAAAGCTTTTAACATATCTAATAAGGTCAAGGAAGTTACTTTATCAGAATTAATTGACGTCAAGACATCATCGAGAATAGCGATCAAGGCCGAGGATGTTTCGTGATTCTTTCGAAAGCCGGACTGTATTTTGGGAATAACATTATTGTCTAGCAAATAAGGTGTTAGTTGCCCGTGGATGACCGCCTCCGCTATTTTTGAGGGAACTGAAAGTAAGCTAATTGGTCTAAGGTCCAAGATGGTGCTTATCTTGCTATTTTTGGGTATTGGTTTAACTAATACCTGTTTCCAGATTAGGGGGACTGTTCCGGTTTCGAATGAAAAATTTATAATATGTGTTAGAGGTTCTGCTATATATGGTAAGCTTAATTGCAGCATTTTGCCTGAGATACCGTCATATCCAACTGTGTAAGGTTTTTGTTTTAAGATTAAATTGTGAATAACTTCTACTGAGGCATATTGCAATTCGAAGTTACTATGTGAGTAGCGGTTATACTCGAATTGTGATAGATAATTTTCAGGAATGTTACTACGTGGTATAGAATCTATAAAGAAATTGTTAATACTGTTTTCATCGCAGAGGTTTTCAGGAAGCGGTGAAGAATTTTGCTTAGATTTAATAACTCCGTTAGATTTTAAAGTAGACCATAAGTTTTTTGGATTTTTGGTATTTTGGTTAATATGGTAATTTAGAAAAGCTTTTTGTTCATTTTTCAATGCAGTGTTGCAAGGTTCATGTGGTTTTTTGTTACTAATAGTCTTAGTTATGAGTGGGGCGTGGATGTTAAATAGTGCAATTAATTGATCATTGAAAAAGAATAGCTTTTCATTTACATCAGTCATTGTATACATGCAATGCCAATCAATGCTAATTAGATCAATAAGGAATTTTTCTCTGTTAAAATTTGAGAAGGATCGGAAGGTTTTTGCTATATTTGCATTTTCACAGTTTGTATCTACAGCACAGCACACAGTATTATGATCTGCGATACTATGATCTAAAACACCGGATTTTGAGATATTTAAATTTTCACTTACTATAATTAGGTCAAGAAGAGACTGATTCTGAGCAGACTCTGGTAGGTGAGTTGATTAGTTGAGTACAGGAGTGTTCATAGATAATATTGTTCAAAAATGTTGATGCACTGCTAATTTTTATCATATTTATGTTAAAGTCACCTAAGACGATAACATTATTATGCCCGCACAAATATAAATGCTCAAATAAATCATAGATAACTGTAAGATTTACGTAGTTTACATGTGGTGGTTTATACAGAACTACAACAATCAGAGAGTTTGTAGGAACGCACAATTTTATGACAAGTAATTCAATTTGATATGTATGTTTAAAGTCAATTTTATCAAATTTGATATCTGTACTTACGTAGGCAGCGACACCGCCACCACGGCCAGCGCGATCATTTCTTAAGAGGTGGAATCCTGGTATGCAGAACATCTCATCGTTGTAGGAGGAATTTAGCCAAGTTTTATGATTGCCTCCGATTAGGTGAATGATACGTATTTCTCGAAAAGCATTGAACGTAAAATCCTAAGAGGCTCAGCATAGAACTCTATTTAATATAAATAAAATCGAGCACCTGGGAGGGATGTCTCGAGGGTTAGAAAATTATTTTGCATTAAATCAAAAAAAGTTGCCATTAAAAATTATTCATAATGAATTGTGTGGCAAATGTCACTAGAAAATTTCGCATCAAATTTACCGTTACGAAGAAAGGAGTGCTAAAATTAATTTTGTTTCAAACTAAAAAATTCGGTTAATATGAGTATACCTATATCAAATTATTGTTTTAACGAACGTTGTATATTTCCTTCATTTCAAAATGGAAGTACGTCGAGGTTCACCTAGCCAAGATCGATTTTTTTCCTTTCCCTGTATCCAAATTCGGTCCCATCTTTTAAAAGTATCTTGTATATATAGACACACACCCAAAATATCGCTATAACTTTAAAAATTTATCCAAAGCTTAACACGGGGAAAGAAACTGGATGTACTTCTTTTAGATTTTGATGGAAAGTTATATTATCTGCTTTGACTGTTGAGACGTTGCATCATTTACAAATTAAATGGAGACGTCATGAAATAAAAAAGATGTTTTAATATTATTTATGGTTCCTGAATGTTTCGCGGCATACGCTTATTTTCGCTGTCAGTCGCAATAAAAATTCAAAAGAGCTGGCTGAAATCCAGTTTGCAGTAGTTGAAGCTCACACCTCCCCATATTGATTCCTGTTTACTTTTCTATAGGTTAAAAATAACGCTTGATGGCCACGCGGACACCTTTCCACATAAATGTCAAATTTTCTGCTAATCGTACCAAAGATAATACCCTAAATGTCACAGGAGAAGGTGACATGTCAATCAAATAAAAACATTAAAAATTATTGCCAAACAAGGAAGAACTTAAATGTGCGTACCAGCTTACATCACTAAAAACAAATTTTTAATTTGTATCGTTGGTTTACTGAACAATATATTAAATACACAGCCACGAACGACTTTGTTGTATCACGACAATGTGTTTGTTGACAGTTTAGCGGATGGTTTGATCTTTTTATGTGTATATTTGCAATAACGAACTAATTACAGATACGAGATTAATAATTCGCAAAATATATATCTAATTACTCTAATGAAAAAATTCATTGGTTAAATGGCATTGTAAATATTTTATAAATCGTATAAAATAATTAATTATTTGTAATTGGATGTGCATCGCAACACACGTAATAATTAGTCAGCGGATATATACAGCGTGAAACAGCCAAATGGAATAAATTCAGTATCTCAATTATTGTGCATATGTATAAAAAAATACCGAGACACGTCGATTTTGGATTCGAATATGACATCCTGCAACGTAAAAGTTTCATCCCTAAATTTAACCCCCTTGGAGTGGCAGCTGCAATCCCTAAATTTTTAAATGGGAAGAAGAAGCTTGTGATACCTCATTTGAAAGGTCTTTTCATTCTCTATTCAAAGGTGCTATGGTTTTAATATTTGTTGCAAAAAAAAACAGTAAAAAAATAAATACATCTGCTTGACGAAATTCGCTACACAGAACTAAAAAAAAATAATTTCAATATAGGAGATGTTCAAAATGAGTTCCTTGAACGTCTTGGCAGCATCCTAATCTTAAATAAAAATGTCTTCTAACGTTTTCCAACATCTGAAGCGTGACCGACCTTACAGCAACCGTTATTTTTATTCTCAAGTCAGCTATATCGCTTGGCTTTTATATCATACTTTTTACATATCCCCATAGAAAGAAATCTAAGGGTGTAAGATCTGGAGAACGTGCTGGCCATTCTAACGATCCTCGCTTCCCTATCCACCGACTTGGAAATGTTATGTCAAGGTATTGCCCGACATTGAATCGGTACTGTGGTGGTGCTCCATCCTGCTGGAACCATATTATATCGGCTAGAACTTGTGGGTTTGCTTGAGCAGGATATAAGTTTGCCAAAGTTGGTACGACATTATTTTGGAGCAGAGCTAAATAATTATCTCCATTCAAATTGCCATCAATGAAAAGGTACCAATGACATGGTCTCCAATTATCTCCACTCAAACATTTTTTTTTTTAGGATTTACACAAAATCCTAAAAAATTAATGGATGGATGTAAGTCTCTCATCCAGTAAGGATTTTTATTAGCCCAGTAGTGACAGTTTTGACGATTAACATAGTCGTGAAGAGTAAAAGTGGACTCATCAGAAAACAAAACATTTTCTAGTTGGATAATATTACTATCCTTTGCATCATCTGTTCAGAAAAATACGTTCTTGACTGATATTTTTACTTCTTTTTAAACCACACTCACAAAGGATACAAATAACAAAACGAGCATTACAGAATTTTGAAGTTCAAGGTAAGAACTAAATATTCTGTAAGTTTCATATTTTTATCTTGTAGCCAACACATTCATATTATAGCCTAAATAATGCGATTTTTTTAAATTTCAAAATTTCAAGCAGATTTTTTTTATAGAGTAGGCCGAACAAGTCAATTGTAGGTTTTATTTCTTCCACGATATATGCACTTGATCTCTGAAATATTAGTTGTTTGCATTCAATAGTCGAGACACAGGAGTCAGTTAAATATCACGAAAAATCAGTAAAATAAAAGTATTTTCAGCACCGTGTCATTTTTCGGGGGTATTGATTGTGTGAATTTATATTCCTTGCACAAAAACTACTATCTTTCAGCTTTGAAATGCCATCTTGAACGTGTAGATATCTTTAATAGAAAATTTTTTACAGCCAAAAATATTAAAGCATAAAAATTTTTAAATGCTTTAATTCGGGTAGGCGGGAACTAACGCATGCAAAAATTAAATGACGGTGGATTTCTTTCTTTGGAACTCAAAAGAAGATTCTCACAAAGTTTAAGCAAAATCTAAAATAGTGGAGCAACAAGTTTTTTTTTAGACGATTTCATATGGAATGAGACTCTATGACAGTAGTTCATTCATAGGGAAAAAAACTACAACAACTTTTAGGCAATCCAAAAGACAAAATTGAAGCAAACGAAAAGTCAGGGAATTACGACATTAGCTGTAAGGACTGTAATCAAAAGTATGTTGGACAAACTAGGCAATCAATTCAAACTAGATTATAGCTCATCTCAAACATGGTAGATAGGTCTCGTGTTGCCCAACATGCGTTTGAGAACAACCATAAAATAGATATTAGCAATTTAAGATTAATTAGTAATGTAACAAATATTAGACAGCTGGATGCATTTGAGAGCTTGGAAATTACAGAAGTGTAAAAATAGTATGAATAGTAATAGAGGGCCAAACCAATATAGTCTGCCCCATTGGTTAGTTAATCAAAGTTCACCGAATCGTAACAATAATTTATATATAAATAAATATAGGACACGTTGTTAGCACAGTTTTAACCATCTCTAGATGATACCAACTTGATTGACGAAACACGCATTGAGTGCGGTATATGATGTTTTGTGGAAAACCACATCCTTAATTTTTATAATTGTACCGAATGTGTTATAATATTGAAGTTTTGTTTCGTTTTACTGATCTTCAATAAATTCAGTATTTGCATTTTCATGTCTTTTTTTTCAATATTTTATTTAAAAAAAATTGGAAACTAGTATTACTGTACAAGTAAAATAAGGTAGATTGTAGATAGTAGATCATCACCTAACTCAAATAAGTGAAATAACGTGGCTATTTCCTAAAGGCCTCAGGAAACATTGCAAAATGACACAAATAAACAATTATAGAAAATACGTCTTCAGTAACTATTAAAATATTTTTGTCTTTTATAAAATTTGTTATTACCAAAATATTTTCGAAATGTATCTTGCGGATAAAAGTAGCGGAGACCCGTCTTGATGAATATTTATTCGGCGTCTAAAGCAAACAACAAACAATAGATACAGAAATGATTCTAAAAATGTATCAAATAAAAGTTTCCCGGATATGATTTACTTCTATCTTGTTTCCTTTTCACCTCCTCACAAATCTATTGTACATATAAGAGCAACCACACCATACAAGTTATATATGAAACACCAACAATGTCCATAATTCACAATGCTTGATAATATTTCCACTTTGACAAATAGCAAGAGCACCATAGTTCCTTTCATGTTCCGTATCATTCTTAAAGAAATATAAAATTCCTGCTATGCGACTACCTCGAGCATCACTCGTGCAATTCTCGCTTCCTTTTTATTTATTTTTTACTTTCAGAAGCAAGTCAACTGGTGTTGCATAAACATTGCTGAGTGCATACGTATATCGGCTTCCGGAGTAATGTTCGACTTCGTGCTGCGATCTTGTAATGCAGCTTGAGGTTTCACAAAAATCGAGCAAATTGAGATCCGGAAAGGTACCTGAACGTGATTTAGAAGCTGCAGTTCTTCTCAGATTTTATCAACTGCAGTTATGATTTACTACATATGAATATGGTAATATATAGGGATTATACAATATTGTACAGAAAAGTTCGATTAAAATAAAGGAAACGAATTTTTAAAACTTTAGTCTTGGGTAGAATAATGTTAAAATTTTACGTAAAAATAAAATATATCCTGTATTTAGCAATTTGCTATACATGTACACGTACAGGGTATTCATTATTAATTACCCATCCATTATCATCGTTATTATTGCCGATAGAAAAAAAAGTTTTAAATAAAAGTTGTGTAGTTATGACTGAGTTTTTGTTAAAATGATATGAAAAGTACAGTAGCGTGCAGATTTCAGGGGATACAAATAATAATGTTTTTTTAAAATGGGATACCCCATATATTATTAAATTTTTGGAATGATCCTTTGTTCCTGATTTCAAAAATATACCATATGTTATGCCTACCATATACCGTTTTTGAGTTATTCAACGTCGAATATCTTAGTTAAACTAGTTACTGTAAATATGGAAAAGTTAACATTATTAAAGTGAGCTATGAAAATGATAACTGTTATGTTCGATAAGTGACATTCCTTTAATGAAATAATCAAAATGGTTTACAGTGAGGAAGAAAAAACCAAATATTTATACAAAATAGATAACAAAGATTTATTTAGGAAATTTAAATATAAATAATTGATAACTCATAAAAGATGTTCAGTGCGTCCACCATTATTGTCAATGCATAATTGATCACGTCTTCTTATATTTATAATTGCATCGGAAATGGCTTCATTATTTTCATTCAGATTGTTTATTTCAAGTCAAATCCTGTCTTTATTGACTTGAATACTATTACTAATATTGACAATGTCTTTTAGAAGTCACCCAGAAAATGAATCGATACTGGTCAAGTCTGGACTGTTAGATAGCCATTTAATAGGTCTATTATTCCCTATCCATATTGGAAATACATTATTTAAATGATCTCGAGTGGGTAGGACACTATGCGGAGTTGCCCCATCCTGCATCCAAATCATATCATCAAGTTCGGCTTCCGGAAAATTCTGCAAAAGAATATTTTCTGCTTCTGGGATAATTATTTCCAGATAGGTAACTTCAGTTAAAGTATAATCATAAAATGCAGATCCAACAATTTTGTTTCTGAAAATTCCACACCAAACGCTAACAGTTTTTCTTCCTGATTTTTGTATTTGTTTTACCAATCTTTTTCTGTTGTGCTTGTTTTCTCGCGACCTTCGATTTTTTCTATTAAAAACTCCTGCCGTAAAACAGAATAATTCATCAGTCCCTAATATTTTAATAAAAAAATCGGGATCTTCATCCAACTTTTGAATCATCTGGGAACAATAGTCCAGCCTTTTTTCTTTTATGAGCCTCTGTTAAAACTTGTACGGGTAAAATTTTATATGGTCTGTAGCTGTTATTTTTTATTGTACGTTGGATTTTGGAATAACTTTTATCTAATTAATCGACTGCATTATTTATACTACATTCAGAACTTTCTAAAAAATAATATAATGTTTCAAAAAGTCTATTCGCGAAAAAATATGGACGGGCTTACCTTCGAAATGAAGCAGTATATCTAGCTGTTCTTCCTGGTTTGCATGAACTACACACTTTTTTCTACTAAAACTGGAGGTATTATTCACCTTTCGGTAAATATTTTTGAACGTATTTTCTAATGGTGTTGGAGGATTTATAATAATAATAAGATTTATTTATTTGCCCAACAGAAAATCCACAAAAAGAATTATATTATAAGGATACATAGTAGACTTAACTTAAACAAAATAATACATATAACTATAATAATATAACACTGGAGGGTGACAATAATATAGTAATGACAGCAGTTTAGATCGAGTTATAATAATACTTAGTATTCAATTAATTAGGTAACATAATAATAATGGTGGGATAATTAAGCAATGGATGAAAGTGTCTATGAATGGTTTCTTTTATGGATAGAACTGAACAGAGATTGATATCACACAGATCAGATATAGAGTTAAAATTATGTAACATAACGTAAACAGGCTACTTTTCAATGACATTGGTTCTTGCATTAGGTGTGTAAAAAGTGATATTTTGTCTGGAATTGTAAGTTGGCACACTAAAATTAAGGAGTTCAAGAAGTGGTGAGCAGTCAATTTTATTATGATGCAGATTGTGGAGAAAAATTAAACTATTTATAATCCGTCGAGTCTTTAATGATGACATCTCGAATCTGGATAAAAGTAATTCGTGGTTGAAGCCTCGACCAGAATATACACGATCATTTTTATTAGCTAAGAATTTAAAAAATTTTCTTTGGATGGATTCGAGATATGTTGAATGGTTCTCATAAATTGGGTACCAAATTAGAGATCCGTACTCCAATTTGAAACGTACAAGTGAATAATGAAGAAAATTCAACACAGCGTCGTTAGTGAAAGATTTACAATTTCTAATAATGAAACCTAAAGTTCTTGAGGATGATAGTCCTAGATTGTTTATGTGTTTGGCAAAAGATAATTTACTATCAAACAGTATGCCTAAATCTTTTGTTGAATTTTGCGTATCTAATACTTGGTCGTTTAGATAATACTCATATAAAATTGGCTTGTTCTTTCGCGAGTAGCTTACGACTTTACACTTAGATACATTTAGATTAAGTTTGGAAGTAGTACACCTTTCTATAAGCAAGTTAACCTGAGATTGTAAGAATAAGCAATCCTGTATTGTGTTAATCTTAGCATATATTTTTAGATCGTCTGCAAACAGGAGCTTATCACAGTCAATCACTTTAGTGACATCATCAATAAAGAGAAGAAATAAAAGCGGTCCAAGATTGGAGCCTTGCGGAACTCCAGACGTAGCCGTATACATATCCAACTTAAACCCATTGTATGCTACGTACTGTAATCTATTATCCAAGTAGGAAATAAAGAAATTAATCAAACTGCAGGAAAACCTAAAATATGCGAGTTTAGATATTATAATAGAATGACTAATAGTATCGAAGGCCTTTGAGAAATCCGTATACACATTTGGATACAACACCCCATTTACTCTTTTTGCTGCACGTTTATTTTGGTTATTTTGTTTATAACAAGTAAATATTTGGACTTTTTCTACCTTTCTGTAAACCATTTTGATTATTTCATTAAAGAAATGTCACTTATCAAACATAATAGTTGTCATTTTCATAGTTCACTTTAATAATGCTAACTTTTCCATGTTTAGAGAACTAGTTTAACTAAGATATTCGACGTTTAATAACTTAAAAGCAGTATATGGTAGGGGTAACATATGGTATATTTTTGAAATTAGGAACAAAGGATCATTCCAAAAATTTAATAATATACAGGGTATCCCATTTAAAAAAATATATTATTTTTTTGTATCCTGAAATCTGCACGCTACTCTACTTTTGATAGCATTTTTACAAAACTCAGTCATAACCACACAACTTCTATTTGAAACTTTTTTTTCTATAAGCAATAATAACGATGATAAGGGGTAGGTAATTTATAATAAATAACTCTGTACATAAAAAAAAATTAAAAATTACATCATTCTAAAAACAAACAGGACAGTTCCATGTTTAAATGCGCAGAGATACCTACATAAAATATAAATAAATATATCTAACTATTCTTCTGAAAGAAGTTGTGTTACCAGTCTCGTTAGCTTCCCTAGATATGTTATTATATGTAGTAAGACTTGAAAAAAATTGATCTCTATGCAATAGTTGTATTTACTGCTTGCAATATACGATTAATTGTACCTCTTGTATAATAGTTATAAAAATCCTCAGATGTTCGAGCATTGCCTAAACTCTATTCACTTAAACTTTGCAGTGTTGGGTTGAACTTAGTGAGCCAGATTTATAATAAGCAAAGTAGCGAGTGTATTGTAGGTTGCTTATTTCCAGGCGTAATAAATATATTAACAATGACGCAGCGAACTATATAGTTCTCGTATTTTGTTCACTCATTTTGTTCCCTATCCTGGCTAATACTGCAAAGTTTAAGTGAATAGAGTAGAATTGGTTACTACCTGCAGTTTAATTTTATGTATGCTCAACATAATTTTTCTTATTCATCCATCCTAACACGTTAAATATAACCCTCATAACGACATCAATTACATCCTCACAAGCTTTAAGTTCTAACGTTTCCTGTTCTATTTCATCTCTAAACTTCTTTTTTTTCCTAAATCATACCTTTCGTTTCTGATACATTCAACTTTAATTTATTAACTTCTAACCAGTCACTCACTTCTTTCAAAACTTCATTCACTCTGTACATCGATAACGTATGGCTTTTCTCTGCTTCATAAACAATTGCATCATTTGCGAAAAAACGATAACAGCAGTTATCAAACAGAACTACTATGTCGTTTATATAAAAGATGAATAAAATTGGTTCCAGAATACTTCCTTGTGGTAACCCAACATGTATACTCTGTGTCGACACATACTCATCATACTTCACTTTTTGCATTCTGCCACTTAACTAATTACTCAACCACATGGGTATAGCTCCATTCAGTCCAATTATTTCAATTGTTCCAACAATCTTTCTCTATCTTCCGTTTCAAATGCAAGCTTTAGTCAAAGAAAATTATACCTGTCGCTCTGCCTCATTTGTTTCTTTCCATTGATTGATCACGCAAGGCATCTTGACCTTATCGAAAACTGAACTGAAACTTGCAAATTAAATTATTTTGTATTACTACGAATTCTATGATTTGCAAATATACAATCTTTTCCAATATTTTTTCAGACGCTAAAGGCATATTTATTTATTATATATTTTGAGGAAATATGGAGATTTATATTACCAATTAATAAATCTCAGTGAGTATTTTTGCAAATTCATTTGTCACAGTGTAATATAAAAATAACCCATTAAATAACATGAGGTGAGTACTCGTAGGTAGGTATTGAAACAGTTTTCACTGGGAACGAATTTCTCAAACCGCAGCAAATTTATCAAATATGTCACCTACATAATACAATGTATCCCCGGATGGAACTAACTTGTAAATTTTTTATTTTCAATTTTTCGTGAACAAGTCATACTTTATAAGATGTTTGCTTATTCTGAAAAGACCTTAGCCTCATTCAGAATTTCGAAATAGCATACAGGGTGGTCAAAAATTAAGAAAAATTTAAATTAGTCGAGTAATTTATTAAAAAAAAAAATAGAAAAATATTATAGTAGGAATAAGTTATTTCCAATGTCAAGAGAGTCAACATATGAACTTTGAACATTATATCTCAGTTTTTACTGTACTGTGTTTAACAATAATATAATCGATTTTGGTTTTATGAGTGTTAGAAAATAACTGCAACACATGAGAAATTTTGAAATAAATTGTAAAGGACTATGTTCAGTTTGTGCCCTGAATGAACAGTCATGAATCATATTAATTGGTATCAATATCTGGTTTACACCAACTAGAACATTCACTGCTTGCTGATCTTATCCCCCCCTTCAGGCCGAAATCAAGAGGCATCGCCGCTGTCATACAAACCAAATCCTAATTTCTTTGATATGAAGGCATAGATCGCGTCTAGGTTAACTAACTGTACCATGTGTATTTCATGTATTCTAGACATATTATTTCAATGTCTTTGGACCAATCCGTTATCATCGTCACCCCGGTGAGGTACCCTGGACCTGTGATCTAGGGTACAATAACGAACGTTGAACAGCTCTAGCAATCAGGAGACTCATTTTAAAAGGCTGTACCCATAGAACTTTTCAATTATCTTTTGATGCCCGACCATCTTAGTCATATCTCAATGCTGTTCATCAGAGACCCAAGAAATGGCATAGTTCTTTATGGCACATATTATATTTTTACTCTGCTATTGTAACGAACTCTTTATGGGAATCAAATTTTACTGCAAATAATGGGCGAAAGAGTCTAAATAATAGTGATAATATAATAAGCAAAAATAGGCGACATTTTATTTTAAAATGCTTAGAATACATAATTGTTAAAGTTTTAGGATCAAATTCTTATGTTATCTCGAAGTCGAATATTGTACGCTTATTATCGTTATCTAAAACTTTGTGTCAAAAACATATGATACCCCTCGAATTTGTAAATATTTAAAACCAACTAAATGACAAACGGTATAAATCGGAAACCTTATACATAAAACGGAAGAAGCTTTTCTACACACGCAATAACTTACTAGGTATCCTTGGGTTTTCCTTTCACATAAAATACTTTTTATTGCCGCTAGCATCTATACAATGTTATTCGATGTCCATAAATAAAATAGCATGCATCTAAGTTTTTCTGGTATATAAAATTTAATTATATATAATAAAGAAAATATATTGACGTTTATAACATGAATATGTTCCGTGTATATCATCTAAAGTTGATGTTTTTTATGTAGTTAAAACAATTTCGATCAGCGTATCAGATAAAAGATAAGTATAGACATGTACAATTACTTGCTTGTTGATTTAAACTTTTACTATGAAAAGAATATATCAAATATACGGTGTGCAATTGGAATTAAGTTAGCTTTCACTATTTTTAATTAAGATTAAATTACATATAGTCAATAGTCAATATGTTGTCTAATAGTCTATTATGTACTAAAGGACTAAAGAGCATCTTTTAATCCCCAGGATTTAAAAGATCCTTTAGTCCCATGGTATATTTTATGCACTTCCAGTCCTCTAGTTTATAATGAAAGCTAATTTTGTAAAAAATAAACCCATTTAAGGCCTCACGGTTACACATATCGAGGTGTACCCCTACCTCACGAGGAGATTTTGGTTGCACAATTGGTTTAGTAGTTAAGAGGTTGCCTTAAGAGAGAATGTCGATCAAAGGGATGATGATATATTGATTGACGTATGAGTCTCTGATTATTATTGTTATTACTTTTTTTGCTTATACTCTTAAACGGTGAATAAATACAAATATTGGTGTACAGTATGGATTGAATTGTTTCTTGAAGAAGAAAGAAAAGTAACTTCACCCCTTTACAAATAAATAACAGTTCCTTATTGTAATTGGCTCCCAACGTGGGGCACGAAGTGGCGTCTGTAAAAAAAGTTGGTGTGCATTACGTGGATTGCATTGTTTCTTTAAGAAGAGAGAAACGTATCCTGATACCTCTACAAATAAATAACACTTCCTTGTTATAATTGGCACCCAACGTGGGGCACGAGAGTGAGTCTGTAACAAATGTTGGTATGCAGTACGTGGATTTAATTCTTTCTTTAGGAAGAGAGAAACG
This sequence comes from Rhamnusium bicolor, assembly GCA_029963845.1. Classification (NCBI taxonomy): domain Eukaryota; kingdom Metazoa; phylum Arthropoda; class Insecta; order Coleoptera; family Cerambycidae; genus Rhamnusium; species Rhamnusium bicolor. The sequence continues at coordinate 781,683 of JANEYF010003586.1, forward strand.
TAATCTCATCTAATAAATAACCGCTCCTTGTTATAATTGGCGCTCAACGTGGGGTACGAGAAGGGAGTCTATAGCAAATAAACCCTATTAGGACCCCCGAGTTACACATATCGAGGTGTAGGAGCAGATATAGATATCCTCAAATGCCATGGTGGAAGAAAATCCTCAACTGTAGCTGAGAGGTAAGTTAAGAAATCAATTAATAATAAAGAAAATATTACCGATAATATTTTTGGACAAGAACGAAACAATGATACAATCATGAACGATACAATGCAGGCATCTACGAGGCCTTTTCCATTCACTCAATGGATTCAGTAAATATTTAGCGAAAATGATTGTAATCGTTTATTTCATTTTGTTAGTTATAATAATAATAACTCTTAACTTCAATTCAAAATGATTTAAATGAAAAAATTCGTTTCTATTATAGCACTTGTTTACTTAATTTTTAATCCCTCGGGGATTAAATAGTGCTACTTTAGTCTTCGAATAAAGGGAACAAGATAACAAATTCACCCTCGGAAGTACATAAAATATAGTCTTTGATTGTGCGATAAATGCGTTTTTTTTTTGTTTTCATGTAAATGGCTCGATCTGTCCTTTTTTTGCATAATATAGAATGTCACAAGGAACGCAAATATTTTATGAATCACTCGCAAAGATATTTTAGATATTTCAATAAAAATATTGTGTTTATATTTGAATTTGATCAAATTGGTGCTTGTGATGAAGAAAAATGTCAAATATTAATCAACAATTTAAAAGGCATCCTAAACTGCCTCGTTTTTAATTAGTTATAATTGTATTAGATTTGCGTTTTATATAACAGTCACAAAGAGAATTAAAATTTAATCTTCACCCTTAACATCTTACTTTAGTATTTGAAACTTTTTTTATAACACATACAATAATTAAGACCGCCGCTAATCCCCGCTTTCAATAAAGATTTGGCGTCTTTGCAAACCCTTAACCCTTTCGAAGGAATCTGCTTGTTCTGCATTTCGATTTTAATTATTTCTGTCGAGAATTTCTGCCTTATCATTCTTTCAATTCAAGCTTGTCCGCCCTACAATAAACTGACAAATTTGATATAATTGAAACCGTGACGCTTATTTCGTCTTAATTGTTTTTTACAAGTTTTCAAATCAGAACTTTTACGACGCAGATATTACTTCGTATGATTTTAACTGGAGTTATATTAAAAGGAGTAGTATTAAATTTAATAACATAGATTACATTTGGCCATGAAATACAAATTACCGCAATGCAGCATCGTGATATTATGTTTATATTTTTATATTACACACACTTTGTTTGTTTATATAACTAAGAAAACATCTTTTATAGGCATTTTTGCTAATAACTGAAAAACTAAAAATCTGTCAAACAATAAAATACAAAATAATACTAACTTCTAATCTTTGTATCTTGTACCATGAAAACTACCCACGACAAAGAATTTAATCATAATATAAAATAGCTTACAAAATCCTAATAAAATTATCACCTTTTACACAAATCAACATTCAAACCAATAGGGATTGTTACGCGCGAACAGTGTCATACGTTTGGCGCCGTTTTTGAAATACTCTTCGGTCTCAAATTCTAATTTGTTAATTAATAAATATAATAAAACATCTCAACAGAAATTTGTTGATTATCAAGAACCATTCTACAATAAATTATGGTTAATCATAAAACTGTTAATAACAAAACTAAATTTTGTTATGCCGTATCAAATTTTATTGCATCTGCATCTTCCGAAATATTCAGTTAATTCTGGGAGTCAGTAGGGACCTAATTATTTTTGAAGTATACACAAATCCACCTAATGAAAACACCATTAGCTTTCTGAAAAACATAAAACTTTAACAACAACTGTTTATATTTTTTCTTTGGTCCTAATGACTAATCATTTCATTGTCGATCACAATAGGAAGTACTGAGCGAAACATGTTTTTTGATTTAAGTGATGTTTAATATTAAATAATCGACTTTTAATGGACTATTTAAGTTTATATCCGCTTTTTGTCATTTTTATCAAATCTAATATGTGAATCTGTATATACGAGTATATTATTTTTCAATTTCATACAATCTGTTTTAATGGCCTTAGTGAAAAGAATGGAAATAATATTCAATAAAAATGACAACAAATCTATTCCACATAATTTCCTTTTTAAATTCAAAAATGGTTAAATCATCAAGAACATCATAAGAATATTGAAAACAGATATTATCGACGAGTTATTTCAGTGCCATCTACAGAAACCTTAATAAGAAATGCAGATTTACGTCATGAATTTGTTTATATTGTATACATTGTCATATAATCATGTAAAAATTAATTCGTTTATGCATTTTCATTAATCATGTAATTTAAAAAACCCTCTATATTAGATATATATATATATATAGAATTTATTCGATTATAATTCAGTATAGAAACTTTGACGATGTAAAAAAGTCTACAATACTACAATTGAATGCTAAAAGAGCAGTCGCTATTGCAAATTCTCAAGATGCTATTGTCAATCCCAAGGTCCAAACAGATTTAGAATTTATACAATCAAGATTTTCATGAACCCCTCTCGCAATGGAACAACTTGAACGTCGACCAAAGACAGGAGAATTTACCATAAATCGATGTGATGAATGTAGGGTTTGATCTTCGACATGTATCAATTATCTGGAGACATCGCTGAACACATAAACAAAAAACTAGAAAGTATTTTACACAACAATCCTGGTTTTGTCACAGTTCATCGAAAAGGGCAAAGAAGAGGATTTTTAGGGCCTCAAATAATTATGGCGTTTTTACGAATGTTCCCATTTTTAAAAAAAATGCTCCAATAACATCTGTCGAGATAGAAAGATCGTTTTCAACACACAAATTGATTCTTGCAGACAAGCGGCGGATTTTAACAGCAGAACATATACTTTTTCTTTTTCCAGTATGCTACTGGGTAATTGACTGTATTTTTTAGATAACTGAGAATTACTCATGTGATAGTAAGCCCCAAAGAAAAAAAGAAAAAATTAGAGAATGCCACAAATAACGTTCAGACAATATTGGTATTTAAATTAATAATACAAATATTCACTTGTGCCGACCCTATTTTTGACGCCATGAACCTATTGAAATTATCTGAAATTAAACAACCTAACATAAGATTCTAACCTATAATTAAATGTCATTTACTCTTACACCTAGACAGCGAACCAGTGTCGTCTGGCTTCGTTGTGTCTTTGAAAAACTTGATATAGAGCAAATGAGAAAATGTACGTTGTACATCAATTTCTTGCATTTTACTAAGAATCATCCTATATATAAAGACAAAGAATAGACTTATATCAGCAATAGATTTCAGGAAAGTATTGCACGTAATTATTTAAAATTATCTATTCGGATATACAATATTTGAAACAATTAAGTAAAGATTTTTTTGAAGGAACCACAACATAAATTTACTTGTGGAGTTCTTCTAAGTTTTGCAAATGTTTGCGTCGTGACTTAAATAAAAATGTAATGAATATTTTAACTTCTAAAGTAATAAACTCAAACAAAATGAGCGAATAATAAAACAAGACGCTACATTTTTAACATTTTTAGGGCAATTTGTTTAATGGCATGGTAAATGGAAGTACTTAAATAATTTGTAGGCGAATTAATACAATTTAAAGTAACTGCAAATGAATTGTTTTATAAATGCTTAACTTGAGTTTGTTCCAAGTGTAGTCGCTTAGAAACTAAATACCAATGAAAACAGAAGGACATTATGGGACGAATATAATGTATGAGCTATATTTTTAATAATAATAATAATAATAAATAAACACAAAATAAACTTATGTTTGATTTTCATAATTTAATTAACTCATGACAATAGTTTCGCCACACAATGGCTTCATCAGATGGTAAGTACAAGACTAAATTCTTTATTACAAAGTGAGGGTATATATATCAACTAACTAATCTAGGGTAATAAAATGGAACGGTAATAAAATAAGGTACAAAATAATTTATAAAATATTTAACAGTGGTGAACAGTTTAAATCTAGCTGGTCATTTAAAATAATATTACTATTTTTTAATTTATTGACAATTTCAATCCTTTATTCTCTGTGTGTAAAATATCAAAATTATTATTAAAAAAATGATTGTCCTCTAGCAAATGGTTGGCATACGTCGAATCTAATTTATTGTTATTAAAACTGCGTTTATGTTCGGACAATCTTTTTCCAAAATTTCTTCCCGTTTGTCCGATGTATACTTTAGGGCATGTACCACATGTAAGCTTATAGACTCCACTTTTTTTGTTCATTTTTAGTTTTATCTTTATTGTTCTTAATAAATTTTCCTAAAGTGTTATTAGTTTTAAATTCTATTTTAATATTATGTTTTTTCTTAAGTTCAACTGATATTTTTTCGGTAGTTTTGTCTATATAAGTAAGGGTTTTATATCTTAAATTACTTAATTCACTGATTTCTGCTTTTGGGATTACACAATATTTAAATGAATATTACGTATTTACAAATTTCAAATGAAAATACAAATAATAATAAATAAACCCTAAAAAAAGAAAAAGTTTAGTACTGATTTTACAATAAACTTAGTTTAATTTTACATTTAAATGAAGTCATGCTCAAGGTTATAAAAATTAACAGATTATAGGAAAAAGGAGAGTTCTGTACTTTTCAATTCGTTTTGGTAGCGACATCCATATAAGTATAATATACAATGTCTATCATCACTGATTATAATGTTTAACTTGGACTTCAGATTTTCATAATCACTTTTTGGGCGATACAACATTACAGCTTGAGTTTTAAGTTATATTTTTTACAAATAGAAACTAGATTGTTGAGATTGTTAACATTTTTGGACGCTAATGTTCTTGGTAACTAAATATTTTGTAGAAAAGTTAACTATCGTCTGCATAACTATGAACCTCGGAAAACCTCATAACGGATTACTAAGTTTTCATTCCCTCAATATTTATAGTGATAAATATCAGACGTGTTTACAAAACGGGCCGAATATGGAGCCCTGTGGAACTCTAAATAAAATCTGTACAGACAATCTGAAGACAATTATTCAAATATGAACGGAAAAACAAAAAGTGTTGTATAGTCTTAACTATAATATTTTAATATTGCCGTCAGTATGTTGATCCACTGAGTCAAAATCCAACGAAAATATGTCTAGTTCTATTCCGAGAGTTGCTTACAATTATTAAAGTAAAATGTTATTTGAATGAAAATAATTCTATGTTTATAAATTATAGATATTATTTGATTTTGCCAAATAAATATAGTACGGTTAATAAAACAATTTTTTTTTATTTTATAGCCCTCTTAATACCTATCTGCAAAAACGGAATATTTCCTCTTCTGTTCCATTTATAAGATACGTTAATAATTTAAGGGACGGGCCGAGACGGTACAAAGATTTAATCGCAGTCCTTTCCTAACTGTGGCGATTGCGAGGGGCCAAAAAAATTGGATAAAAATAAATCACATTCCTTTTTTACGCTCTCGTTCCTATGAAAACATTTAGAAAGAAATGCCTTTTCTGGAAGCTATCGAACGAACGGAAATACATTTTTGATATGACAAGATGATTAATTTAAGCAGGAATTAATTGTACTTTGCCTTTTTTGGAACTTGAGAGTAAATTTATGAATTATGTGTTGACACTCATAATTACTTGTTTGTTTTATTTATATTTAAGTAATTTTTCAGGTGCGTTATTGTTTTACTTGGTTATTGAGAAAAAAATATTTTCAGTCAAGACATAGTATCTACTTAGAATTAAAAAATTTCATAATAAAATAGCTAACTTTTTCAGTTTATACATGATGTCATACAACGTATATTATGTATCCGATTTTGTATAATTATTTTAATAAACGAAATAATTTAATTCCAGATTACATTGACATATTCCACATGCAAATTACGTAGGTAGTAAAAACTGATACACGCAAAACATAGCGTATACGTGGGTAAATGAAATAAGCAAAATTATGATTTATAAATCACAAGATTGACACCATTATGTTCGGTACAAACATTTGAACCGTGCATAAGTGACTTACGGACACAAGCAACATGTCTCCATTTTTTCAAGCCACAGGTGTTTGAATACTAGGACCTATTTCATCATGTTCGCCAACTTCAGCTTAAACCTGCCCTTTAATATATCGCCAGGAAAAAATTAATGGAGGGTTCAGATCGGGTGATCGAGGAGGCTATCTAAACGGCCAACGTCTTCCAACCCAATGACCAGGGAAATTGATGTTAAAAAAATTTCTAGCTTTACTACTTTCTACCGCGATAAAATATACTATTACTCTGTCGTTTTGGTGGCGTAAATTTAGTCACATCCTCGAGAAATATCGGTAAACTTTATTTAAATAATACCAAACATGATATGGAAGTAGCACAAATAGGTATAACATTTGGAGCAATTTTTCCCTTATTTTGTAATCTAGCCTAAACGTGATGGACACATTTAAAACGATCATTTTCGAACGGAATGAGAATTTTCATTAAACCACTACTAGTGAAGATTGTAAATATTTATGATACTCTCTTGAGTAAATGTTGCTTTATCCCTCAATAGACAGTTTTTGAGAAAATGGTATCTTGGTTTACACGTTGCATCAACCACCTAGACAATTCGAAGTTGTTTATCATCAAAACCATGTACAATCAACCCAAGCAAATTGTTAATCGTGGACGGCTTCCAAGTACTTTATTTAATGTACTAAGTTGACTAAGAAATAATTTTCAACCATTTTCAAGCACATGTTTCATCTGAAATTGACCGATATGGTTCAATATTTAAACGCATCTATTCCATCTAATAAAATTACTGAATTATTGATGAAAATTCGGAAGAATAAACTAATTTATTTTGCCTACATTTAACGCACCTCTATAAATTCGGAAAAGCATATTTATAGCCCCAAAAGTAGTAAAATTGTTGTCATAAATTACATTGGAACATTAAAAAACCACAACCGCAATCGTTTCAACTACCATTTAAAGATGCATATAAAGATAAGTAAGGAAACTTTTTTCACAATGAACGCAGTGACTAATATACACACCATACGTGCTTATGAGGATGCTGTTGAAAATACACATACATTATTACATAATATCTGATAGTTTTCTTTTGTGGGGATTTCAGTCAGGTATAACTAATTTTATTATCTTTTTTTTCTAACGTTTCGGTTTATTACACCATCATCAGAGAACTACAATTAATATAATATTTTAAAAACGTAGTTATGGTCATTTTACATTACAGTTTACTTACACTAATAATTATTAGGTATTTGTTTTAAATTTTCTGACATGTTATTGGATTGTCTGTTTTAACGCAACTGATATATTTTAACATGTTCTGTAGGCTCTTAAAGTTTTGTTTATGTTACAGAGATAACGTTGGAAATGTATACATATGATTTACTGTAGATGTTTTGCTTAAATAGTGAGTATATAATAAGATATTTTATTTCTAGAATTATTATTTTGTATCGGTAAGATGTAATAATTGATTTCATGTTGTAATGTACCCCAATCATTTAATTAAGTTAAAATAGGTTTCGCTTAAATTTTCTATATCAGTGCGATTATTTATGGCATTGGTATGTCTTTTTATTTGCAGCATTTCATGTATGTTTCTTCGGTTATAGTTAGGTTCTTTTTCTAATATTGGTATGTTGTTAAAATTAAATCGGTGGTTTTGTTCTATGGCGTGTTTGGCTAGTGCTGCCATAGAACAAAAGCGCCGATTTAATTTTAACAATATACAAATATTAGAAAAAGAACCTAACTATAAACGAAGAAACACATATGAAATGCTTCAAATAAAAAGACATACCAACGCCATAAATAATCGCACTGATATAGAAAATTTAAGCGAAACCTGTTTTAACTTAATTAAATGATTGGGGTACATAACAACATGAAATCAATTTTTACAATTTACCGATACAAAATAATAATTCTTGAAATAAAATATCTTATTATATACTCACTATTTAAGCAAAACACCTACAGTAAATCATATGTATACATTTCCAACGTTATCTCTGTAACATAAACAAAACTTTAAGAGCCTAAAAACCATGTTAACATATCTCAGTTACGTTAAAACAGACGATCCAATAACATGTAACAAAATTTAAAACAAATACCTAATAATTAATAGTGTAAGTAAACTGTAATGTAAAATAACCATAACTATGTTTTTAACATATTATATTAATTGTAGTTCTCTGATGATGGTGTAATAAACCGAAACGTTAGAAAAAAAATAATAAAATTAGTTATACCTTACCGAAATCCCCACAAAAAAAAATCAGATATTATTTGATATTAACGGTCAAGAAAAGAAAAATATATATACAAGTTATTACGTATATTTCTCAGTATTTCTATAGTCAAGTACTTTATGTCCCACATATTTGACACATTATTCTTATTACTACAAAATGACTTCTGGAGATTTGATTAAGAATGGTAATTTGGACATATGTCAGATAGTATTTTACGAAATTCTTCCTACTATGCTTTTGTTTGTAACAGGATATTAAACGTTTAATTTAATAATGTTTTATTTTCATTACTTTAGGAGAAATCCAAGAAATTCAACCAAAAAAACAAAATTACTATTTTAAGGAATGTTAGCAACCGTTGTTGGTGCCAAATATTATTAACTCTGAACGATGTATTATTTATCTCAGGATTTCATACAACTATTTTAGAATATGATAGGCAATATAGACGAAATATATCGTGGTGCGGCATGAAACTGTACCAGTCGTGGTTGATTGTGTGGATTAAAGAGTTGTTTCTAAATATTGACTGCTTCACTATTTGATATAAAGCCAAAATGTCAGAAATAGTTTCGCGTTTACGTCCTCATTTTTTGCCTCGGATATTCTATAAAATTGTAATATAAGTAAAATTTCAAAACGGAAAGTGCAAACATGCAAAGTTCTACACTATTCATCTTCTGAAGTAAACTATTTATAGACTATTAATTGTAGATATTGTTTTTGTAGATTTTTTTCCCTTAAGGCAATTTAAAAATATATTAAGTAATCAATAACCATATATAAATGTTAGTTTTTCTACTATAATATTCTTAATTGTACCTTTGCTTAAATCCTTTCTCGTTTGCAAAATAGATGGAGATACAAACAATATATTGTCATGTGAGTAACCATTAGCTGGATAGACTACATCTTTTTTAAAACATCGACATTTAAGGAAACGCATTTGAATTCACGTTAGGTTATTAATATGAGTATTATAATATAGATACCAAATAACATATTCAAGTCCAGATCTGATATAAGGTGCTTAGAGCAGTTTAATTTTGTCAGTGTTATTAAAATCATGAGAACTTCATATTATCAAACCGAACATTTTGAAACAATCGTTTGTAATATTATGTATTTATTTATTTCAGATACACCATCCAACAGTATTTGCATACTAATTATAGGATGGGAATACAGCATAATTAACAAAAAAAAATAAAAATAATAATAATAATTACAAAAAAAAATAAAAATAAGAATTTTTATTACAAAAAAAAATGAATTTGCAATTGAAAATTGACAGTTATTACAATGCATTTGCAGCAGCAAAAAAAGAAATACATTAAACAGCACTTACATTACTTTTTACAAATAACTTTTTGATCGAGTTAATGCTACAAATAAATATATCCAAATTATCTTGAACTGAATGATAATTGTTGCATATGTAAAATAAAGGTGAAAATTTAAGTAAATTGGTCCTTGGGGTTGGTAAATAGAAAGTGACAGTGTGCCTAGTTGCGATTGAAGTAATATTAAAATTAAGTTGACTTAAAATAGAAGTGCAGTCAATCTTGTTATGAATAATATTACGTAAGAATATAAGAGAATGAAGTTCCTTTCTATCTTTTAGACTCAACATATTATGTCTAGTTAATAGTTGTTCATGTGGCGCTCCAATAACTGGGTAAATGCCATCAATCTTAAAGGATACGTACTTTAAAAATTTGCGTTGAATACTTTCTAAATTATTACTATATGTTTGATACCCAGGATTCCAAATTATACTAGCATAATATTCTATCTTAGACAGAACAAAAGAATTAAATAGTAAAAATAAACCGTCAGTGTCATTAAACCCTCGTGAATGCCTTATAACGAAACCAAGGTTTTTGTAACTAGGAAGTACAACAGCAATAATATGAAGATTAAGGGTCAGCTTTTAATCAAAAATAACTCCTAAGTATTTAAATTCATTTACTTTATTTAGAGATATTATTGAGTGTATAATTGTATATACGGTTCAGTTTTTTTTGTGAAAGACAGAACGTTACACTTTTGCACATTCAGTGCAAAGTTATTTTTTACACACCAGTTATTAATTTTATTCAAATTTATTTGCAATTGAATGGAATCGCAGATAAAATTAATATCACAATACATTTTCAAATTATCTGCATATAAAAGACAATTGACGTCAATCATATCTACAATATCATTGATAAAAATAACGAAAAGAAGAGGCCCAAGTATGTAACCCTGTGGTACACCAGATGAAGCAATGAATTCGCCAGACTTGAAACCACGGTATTTCAAGTATTGGCGCCTGCACTGCAAGTATGATGAAAAAAGTTTAGAGAGTTTATCTGAAAAACCAAACTGCTTAAGTTTATACAAAAGAATACCATGATTAAGACTGTCGAACGCCTTACTAAAATCTGTATAGATGACGTCAACTTGTCCACCAGAATCCATAGATTCGGAAATGTAGTGTGTTAAGCAAAAAAAGATTAGTAGTGGTAGACCGACCCTGCATGAAACCATGCTGAAAGTCGCTAATCAACCCATGAGTCCTAGCATAAATTGCTTTATGCAGTAACATTTCAAAGGCCTTGGAAAAGTTAGAGATAATCGTAATAGGTCTATAATTAATCACAGAGTTTTTATCACCTTTCTTAAAAACAGGACAAATTCTAGAATGTTTCCACACATCTGAAAATATGTTGGAATTTAAACAAAGGTTAAAGATTTTCATAAGAGGACAGGCTAACACTACAGCACAGTCGCGTAAGATGAAAGCAGGTATGCCGTCAGGACCAGAGGTAAATTCAGGTTTGATTAGTTTTAAAATATCAAATAGTTAATTTTCGGAAAAATTTCCAAGGGAGAAGGTATTATTTGTAACATTACCGTACTTATCAGGAACAACTAGATTTAAAGAAGGACGCAAAAGCATTTGCAATGTCTGCAGGTTGGCTGAAATCAGTATTATCGAACCTGATTGTGTCCGGTAATGTATTAACACACCTTTTACCATTAACACATGACCAAAACTTTGGAGGATCGCAACGAATATTGTTTTGAATGTTATTTAAAAAACATTTATATGCCATCCTTCTTAATTTTTGAGCGAATAAATTTGAAATTGACGAGCGTGTTATCGTTTTTAGTACGGTTATATTCTTTCAATAGTTTAGCTTTGTGTTTTATATCAGAAATTATATTTTTATAGAACCACGGTGGATATTTTCTAGACCGAGAAATTTGTTTAGGAACACACAATTCAAATATATTATTAATTACTCTGTAAAAGTGATCACATGCTTTATTAAAATCCGTATATTCGTCCAAAAAAGACCAGTCAGTTAAGCTTAGCTGTTGGTATAAAAGGACAAAATTGGCCTTACGGAAATTGTAAGTTAGTTCAGGACTAATCAAGATGTTTTCACTCTTAGCCAAATTATGCGTGACAGTTAAGTTTAAAGCAGGATGGTGAGGATCTTCGGGTAACAATACATAATAGGCTTTAATAACGGTGCAAGGTCTATTACATAAAACTAAATCTAAAAATCTACCGTTTACGGTATGCTAAACATATTTAAAGATAACTGTTTATCTGTGCGAATATTATTATAATTGCATTCCGGTATATTAGAATCACCCACAAAATAAATATCAACATCAAAATATAATCTAAAGTTTCCAAGAGCTCAAAGAGCTGATTATAAATAGATGCTTGCAGATTTGGAGGAATATAAAGTACATGTGACTATTAAACCTAAGCTTTATATCAAATGTAACACCAAGGTCACGAATTGAATTACATCTAGGTAAAATTATCTAAGAAATAATTAAAAATGGTGTATCTTACTAAGCATGCAGAATTAAGTTGTGATTTACGGTATTAATCGTTTTGTATAATTTTGGGTCATCTGCGTATAGAGGGCAGGAAACGTCGATTTCAGCAACGATATCATTAATGAACAGATCGAAAAATAGCAGACCTAATACAGCGCCTTGAGACAATACTGATGTTGTGAATTCAGTTGATTAATGAGCATAATATTCTACAAACAGTGATCTAGTTTTTAAGGTGCTGAAAATGATTGTTTCTCGAAAACCCTAATTTTTCGAATTTTTTTTTGTGAAAAATGTTATCCTCTAGCTTATCGAAGGCACTTTCAAAAAGTCGGTGTAAATAACATCGACCTGTGTATTATTGTCATCATAGGCAGTAGTTATGTATGGAGTAAGACAAAGATTAGTTGTGGTAGATCTTTCACTTATAAAGTCATACAGAAATCCCGTTATCTAATTTTTCCCGTGATTAAAAATTGGTTCATAAAGTAAAATTTCAAATACTTTAGAAAGATTGTTGATCATTTTAATTTGTCTACAGGTTTGTATATTCTGCTTATCACATTTTTAAAAAATGTAAATAATTTTGGCAGGATTTAATATATTAAAAGGTTAAAGAACACAAGTATAGTCATGAAATAGGAAGAGCAGGAATTTTAGCAGGTCCCATATAAATATAAGCCCTGATATTTTTAGGGCTTTGTTGAAGTCACTTGCAATAAATTCATTCAGATTAATAATATCGGACATTGAGTCAGCTGTTACATCTTTATCAGAACTTGATATAGAGCAAGAATTTCGAAAAAATTGTGGGAGAGCATTTGTGATATCCTGAGTGATGATATATTCAATCCATCACAGTACGCTGTTGACGGCAAATTATTTGAATTTGAATAAAAGTAAAGTTTTTAACGAAAAAACATATATCCTTTTATCCTACTGTATTTATTACTTAAATCAAGCATCAAATGATAATTGAAATGAAAACTCATAAAACTACAAAACTGAAACAAATGTGCTCATATCAAAAGTTAAAATAAAAAGAAAATGAAATAAATTGACTTATTCTGAACCAACTAAAAAATTGTAAACAAATTGGAATGTAACTTTATTATGTTTGGAAGTACTTTTTCAGTTAACTTTTAAAAGCACGCGTATATAAAATTTGTTCGCTAAACTTGTTTGTTGATTCTCAACCCACATACGAATTTAATTCGTATTTTATTAAAAAAAGTCCATCAGTATTTATTATTTTCCTGTACTTAATTCGTTTCCTCACCTGTATTTGTTGCAAGTGTAAAGACACACAGTGTTAAAATCCGTATTAGGGCCATTTTCTTACACAAAAAACTACAACCAATTTAGTTCCATCACTTAAAAAATTAACAACACTCACATTGTTTTAATCCCAACATTAAATTAAATAGTATGTGGCTTTTCCCTTGAATGATTCAAACGTTCACTTAGAAAAACGATTTACATTGTTGTCTGAAAAAAATCCAACTTCCCAAAATAAACAAGTATGTTTTCAAGCAGCGCGGTCAATTTGATTGACCCGGTAACATCGTGGTAGGGTAACGTGTTCAATGTAGGGTAAGTTTCTGCACACTGAGCATAACGCCACCCTGATAGCGGTGTGAACCCTTGAAAACATCGCGACACAGGCGCACCACCCCCGATCTATACCAACTTATACTTTGCTCTTTAGTAATCTTTTTAAATAAGGAATTCGTTAGAAAAAGTTGGCAGTCCAATTTGTTAGTGCCATTTTGCGAATTTATTGAACATTTAAACTAATTAGCTGGATCAGATTTTCATTTGTGACCTAGTTATAGGAGTTATAAATACTAAATCAAGAAATTTGTGTCTATGTTCTCTCCTGCCGTGTTTGATATATTTCCATGGATTCTTAATTTCTTGAGCGTTCCAAGAAATGTATCATTCAGTGTTAAAACATATTTAATAAATGTTTTCAATCAAACGTCTCATCAATAGAAAACAGTAGAAGCAAGCTTCTTAATGTGTGCGTCATAACATTTTATTTGGGATTGAATAAACTTCAAATTTCTACAGAATATGCAACTATCGAAGGCAACTCTCCCGCCAATAGTCACTCATGTTTGAAATATCAGCATATTACGTTGATAATATAAAAATTAAACAAATATACATTATTTTTTTCACTGGCATATGACACTCATAACATGACATAACATAGTCCATGAATTTTTTAATATTAAATTATAGATAATAGTTTTTCTTTTAATATGTCTTCATAGAATGGAATATCAGATAGCAATAATTGAAGAGCCTTATTCCAAAACTAACTAAGTCCAAAAAATACAAAATTGATTTATGGGCACTTTTCTCTCTCTTTTTATTTAAGCTTCGGATAAAAACAATATTTTGCCAATAATGTGTTTATTGTATTTCAAACTAAAACCCACATTTACATTTAGAAAAAAGTAAAAAACAATTACATTGTGCAGCTACCTCCTACAAGTAATACAACAAACTTAACCTAAGTCCGTGGACATAACCACTTTTGAAAACTAATTTTTAATGTCTACAAAAAAATGCTCAGTATCTTCTATATTTTCTTCTTCCAAATCAGTATTATTATCAACAGTATGCTCTAATGCTTTTTGATAAAATACATTTTCATCATCTGTCAATTTGACATGCTTTAGAAGATGGAGAACGTTTAATCTTTTTAGATCGCTAATTTTGTTAAGTGGTGGAGATGGACTGACATTTTGAAGGGTTCTCATTAAATCAGCACTATTACTTTTTAATACAGCATGAGAGCATGTATGACCACTACAGGTGTTTTTTACGGAAACGGTTTTTTCCCTTGATGTAAACAAAAACTCGCTGCTCTGTTATTTTAAATAGGAGCTTACTCTTGAGGACACTTTTTGGTATAGATTTAAAGTCTTTAATAGACCAGTCTTTACCATTCTGTGTTACGGTTGCATCATGGGAAAAAATATCATAATATCCTTCAGGGCATAGAATTTTCTCTTGCTTTCTTATGACTTTTTCAGAACGCCCAAAAACGCGATCCGGTGGCATAAAGCTGTGTCCTCTTATCGGAAAGATGTGATGAATTTCTTTAAAAATGATTGTTTGAACGTAACAAAGAAGTAGACATATCATAGAACCATTTTTTTATTTTGTCCAGGACACGAATCAGAAAATAGTTTTAGGATGTGGGGCCTGTCTTCGGGATCCAACTCAATATCCTTCGCTTCTAGTTTCTTTAAAAAATGGAATAATGCAGAGCAAACTTCATTCGATCCTTTGCCACTTTCATTTTCGGTCCAAGTATAAGCAAAAGTATTTTCTTTGTTTTGATGTGGCTCAACTACTACGAAAGTTAGATTATATAGCCATAATTGACGCAAATAAACACATCTGAAATAGCAAGTTTCGACAGCGGCTGGTTTTGCTGCATGTCAAAACAAATTTTGACAACTCCATGAGGTTCTTCCTTTCTTAAAAGTTCATAAAACTTTTTAGCCCTCAGCTTATGTAGTTTAAGTTCCGTAGAGACATTAGTTAGGATGTTGCTATCGGTAGACGATTTCAGTTCCTTTTGCTTATATTCACAAAAGAACACACATCTGTTCTTGGATTGCCAAAGTCTAAATTAAATTTTTTGGCAAATATTTTATAATACTTTGAGAACGAAGTTTTTGGGGCATTCATTGCATTCCTTATGTCACACCACATGTTATATAGTTTCTTTACTGTCAACTCTGGTGATAAGTAACCACGAACGCTTTTGTTTCTGCCATAGTGGCTACTTCGACATTTTAAACTTTTTATGTGGTCGATTATTGAACCCGTAGTTTCAGTATCCTTAACTGACGCCCTAGATCCACCTCTTCTCTCAGGTCTCGATGTACCTTGTTCAAAAAAATACGCTGCTATTGACTTTATTCTAAACGCAGATACTTGAGTAATAGACTGGAAAGTTTTAGAACAAACACGAACTAGCTGACCATTGATTTTTCTTATAAATAATCATTCCTCTGACGTTTATTAGGGTGATCGGTTCTTGGGTGATGACGCTTTGGAGTTTGTGGTTGAATACATTTAATCAAAAAATTATTTTGTTCTGCAGCGCTTTTATGCTCATATATTTTATTAAAAAATGCTGAAATTAAAAATAAAATAGATTACCGAATTTATAAGCTTATTGTTGTGTTTAACTTACCTTCAATATCATTCTGGCCGAGCTGGTTGGCTTTGCAGAGCTTCGTATCTCTATGTTTACATGCTATTTGTTGTGTTTTTCCGACTGCACTATTACGGTTAGCCGACTTTAATGTTTTTTGCCTAGTAGTTTTGTTCTCCCATTTTCGTCTACCACGTGCGGAAAGTAATACTACCTCCTGATAGTCTTCACCCATCTTTAATAACGTTAGTTTTATGATTGAAGACTGTCTATAATCGTCTTGGAACAACAACTACTGAAGTCTTCTAAATGAGGTTATGTACGGTTAGTTATCAGATGTGCTGAAGCACGCATGTGCAAGGACTTAGTTTATATTTGGAATATAATTAAACTGGACTTAGTTTACTTTTGAAATAATTACGTATTTTATCACTGCAAATGAGTGGGACATAATTCAGTATTGCAAAATAAAAAATATACATTTGACTTGGAACCTCTTAACAGAAACGTGTAGCAGATTTACTTCAGTTTTCACTAATTTGGACTTAGTTTTGGAATAAAGCTCTTCAATTGTTAAACGTATGTATATCCTATGGATATTTAGTAAGGGATATCCTTTTTAAGAACGTTTAATGAATATCCTAAGAGAAATAGGGGAATGTATATGCATTATGCATTTATTGTACATAGAGTGTGCGGCAGTATGTTCTGATGATAATTATTAATTAATTATCTCCAGATGACGCCAACTTTCACTCCAGGACGTTTAAAATATCACTACAAACTTAATAATCAAAATATTAACTTAACCTTTAGAGAACCAACCTTAAAAAATTACACAAAGCACCAATTGGGATCCATCATTGACCTCCAGTCACGTTGTTTAATGTCGTCATTTAATATATTTTGTAAACTTTAGATATTATTAACCTATTTGGCGCAGCTCGTCTACGTCCACGTCAGTCACTACTCCAAAGGAATAAAGCAGAACCGGAACGGCAAACATATCAGTCGCAGACACCTTGTCCTTTCCTGAAAACTCGGAAGACCAAATCTTTTAGAGTCGGTGACTGTATATGCCGCGAAGAGAATTCTTTATTTGTTTTAAATCATGGATGTGCCCTTGGTGAACACCCAGGTATGTATAAGTCTCTCTAGCAACCAGATGTCGTAGTTTCTTCAGAGCCTTCTCCGCATCATTATCTCGTGTAGTGGACGATAGCTCATTTATCCAATACGAATTCCATACCAATAGCCCCTGTATATTATTCGACCACCATAAGAGCATTTTAAAGTTCACGCTCTCCGGAGATATTAAGTTTAAAATCATCCATATATAACAGTGGTGATCTTATGCATCCAGTCGCGCAGAAAATGAGAGTGCTCAGGAAATCACTCAGGAAAACTTCTCTCCTAAATGCCACCTTTCCTGTCGTCATCTACTGTTCACCAGATGTTATGGTGAAGCGGGGTCTCCAGAGTCGTAACAGTTGGTCAATGCATCTGGCACCGCAAAATATTGGAGCCAGTGTAGCAATAGCTCATGAAATGTTGTCAAATGCATTACGGTAATCGATCTATACCATTGATAGATTCCGCTTGTATTGCACAGAATCTTTTGAAATACAGTCAGCCAATTGTCAATTTAGGTTCTCCCTGCCTGGTTTTTCTTAGCACCACGCTGTTCGCGGAAGAATTCGATTTACTATAGTTATGTGTTAAGAACTGAATTATATGCATAGCAAATTAATATATTTGTGACATCTGCTGTGTCGATTTAGTTTTTATAATAATTGATCTAAATTTATATACTTCTTCAATCAAAACCTGAAATATGTAGTACAGTAGCTAATAATTTTAGGCGAATAAAATATGAACTATAAAAGAATACAAACAATAAATAGTGCAATGATGTGTATTATATGAACATTATAATTTGACCTTTTCCGAAACCAATATAATATCGAATCGAGCTGTTTTATTTGCCAAGTAAATACAATCTATGAGTTTGCTTTCTAGGTAAACAGAAGTTTGTATGACTACAGTTGAAGTCAATGTGTAAAAACCAATATGTTTAATCCACATTTATTTTCTGGCTAGCTGTGCAAATTATTAATTAATTTATTTAACTTCATGTAGAAAATGACGCTGTTACTTCCCACAGATACTTTGATTTGAGCATCTCGATTATTAAAGTAGGTGCTGCTTTTCATATATTGGAAAAATTAAACGATGAAAAAATATTGGCCACCGAAAGTTGAAATTAGACGTTTCAATTATTGGTCAAAAGAAAAAAGGAAGCAAAAGTACTGATAACCAAACAACTGATGGGATTGAAAGAACTGACCAGAGTAATTTTTTAGATTAGAAGCAAATGTAAATATTAAAAAAGGTATAAACGTGGTGTATCAAAATGTTAAAGGCTTCAGAACAAAAATTAGAGACTTCTGTGACAGTACATTGCAAAATAATTGGGATGTTTTCTGCATAACCGAAACATGGTTAAATGAGTATTTCTATGATAATGAAATATGTGATTCTCGGTACATAGTATTTATAAACGACAAGAACTACAATGAAACCGACGTTAATCGTGGTGATGGTGTGATGTACTGTGTAAAGCGAAAGTATAAACCTGTTCTGATTTCAAAAAGTAAAAAGTACTAATTTTCAATGGATTATTGTTAGACTCACTATAAAAAATGTTACAATAACTATTTGCTGTGTCACATCAGGATCAACCTTACATATTTATGAAAGCTTTCTGGAATCCTTAGAAAATTGCGACGATCTGAATAATTCTGACAAGTTATACATAATAGGAGATTTTTAATGTTACTGAAATCACAGGTGTATTGTATGACCTTGGAAATGCTACAGTCAAAGCAAGAATTATTAATCGGATAAAAAGTCAGTACGACATATACTCTATTAATAATGTTAGTAATGTAACTAGTACTCTAAACCTAGTGTTAACAAATATGACAGACGCATAGGTAAATGAATGTGATGGTAAATCATCATCATTGTCAGGAAATTACTTTTAAACTAACTGTGGGAAATTGTAACAATCTTAAAACTATCGGAGACATTGATTATTTTTTTGACTTCAGGAGGGCTGACTTTGTCCTACTCTATCGAATGCTTTCTGAATGTACATGGGACTTATGTATAGAAGGGGCTGACAGGTGTGAAGATATTTTCTATAATACATTAAATGATGTTTTCTTACAATGTTTACCAAAGAAACAAATGTTTATTAAAAATAGATACCTGGTCTTGTTTAGTAAAGAACTCATTTTTAAAATAAAACAAAAAAAACATTACTTTAAAATGTCGAAAAAAGAATCATGTATGCACGAATATTATAAACAAAAGTTTGTGATTTAAGAACAGAAGTAAAGAGTCTTTACAGAATATGTTATAACAATTACATAAACAATATTGAATATAATATAAATGAAAATCCGTCCAATTTTTGGAAACATATTAAAAACAAAAGACAAAACTCTAATACCTCCTACAGATTTGTTTATAACAATGTCGATCTTGATAATGATGAGGCTGTAACGAACGGTTTGCTAATTTTTTTAAATCTGTCTACAGCCCAAGTAATTTGCCCAATAATTTTGATCCATGGTTTCCTACCTAGAATCTAAGTAACTGTAACATAAACAATGTAACAGTAACTGATATATTGGTAGCGATTAAATTACTAAAACCTAAGACAGCGGATGGCATTGATGGTATACCGGCCTATTTTTTCAAAGCATATGGGGAATTGCTTGCAAAGCTATTGTGCAAAATATTTAATATAGCTCTCAATGAAAAAGTTTTTCCCAGTTTAAAATAGGGCGTATAACTTATATCCACAAAACTGGTAATACTAGTTTTATAAAAAATTATAGACCAATAACAGTTCTACCATGTCCTGCGAAAATATTTGAGAGAGTAATATACCTATAATAGAAATTACAAACATGTTAGCCCAGTAATAACCGACCAACAGTATGGTTTTATACAAAAGAAGTCGATCACTACAAATTTGTGCGTATCAGTACCTCAGTTACTAACTTAATTGAAAATGGATCACAAGTTGATGACATATATACAGACTTAGCAAAAACATTTGACAGAGTAAATCATCAAGTACTTATCATTAAAATGGAATTTTAACCAAAACACGTTAGATTTCTCATATTCTTATCTGACAGGAAAAACGCAGTTTGTAAAATCGGGGGTTCCACATAGCTCAATTCTGGGACCTTTATTGTTTGTCCTATTTATTAACGACGAGTCAATATATCAAGCACTCCAAATTCTTGCTTTATGCGGATGACTTATAGTTATTTCACCAAATTGACACATTAGAAGACTGTAATCTACTATAAACTGAATTAAATGATCTTTTAGTTTATTGTAAAAACAGTGACCTGACTTTTAACGAGTCCAAATGTAAATCAGTTACTTTCACAAGAAGAAAAAGTTTTATCATAAATAACTATGCAATCAATACTACAGTATTAGATCGTTTGTCTGAAATAAATGATCTGGGTATTAAGTTCACGAATAACTTCAGCTTCGGTAATCATATGTCAGATATAGTCTTAGAGGCTTACAGAAAGCTTAGTTTCATTACAAGATCTAGTAAAGAATTTAACAGTAATATAATATTCAATTCTTATGTTCGTTCTAGACTAGAATATGGTGTTATTGTATGGAATCCAAAAACTAATTTATATTCAGATATGCTAGAGCAAATTCAAAAAAGACTTCTAAGAGCCTTGTTTGTTAGAAAGCATAATGACTGGCCATTATTCATATCCTATGAAATACAACTTTTAGAAATTATTTCTTCAATAAAAAACAGAAAAAACTCCTATTTTTATTTTTAGAGAACTCTCAGCCAGGTACATGATCAATGTATCCTACGTTTCGTCCGAGTTTTCGGACTTCTTCAAGGTTAAAAGCTAAAAATAATGGTTTTACATAAGTCGTAAATTAGATTAGTAACATAATACATATCTAAAAAAAGTGTTTTCTTACCTAATATAAATTTCCCATTTTGAATTTAGGTATAATTTGTAGACTTTTACACTTTTTTAGAGAATTGATTCTCTCACTTACCCTTACAATTTTGCTGCTAATATTTGTGAATTGTTTTAATTTGTGCAAAATTCGATTGTATTTGTTCAAAGAATCTCATTATTTTCGTAAATATATTGTACCTGGCTGAAAGTCCTCTAAAAATAAAAATAGGAGTTTTTTCTGTTTTTGATTGAAGAAATAATTTCTACCTTAACAGCCAACAACTTGTAAAATATCATCTACAACTTTTAGATTTTAATATTGTCACTACATGAAAGAGGAACAACTATTGAGGTATTATATTTAATGTTTTTAACAAACTGAATGTACCTGACATTTGATATGTACCAGAAATTTCTATCAATGTACAGTCGTGTGCATATTGTCATTAGCACCTTAAAGTTCAATTTCGTTTAATGCGTCTCAACCAATTAGGATGGCTATGTTCCGACCGCAGTCGAAAGCGTGCCGATTGCCGATACAAATTGTAAAACTTTACAGATCTAAATGTTTGAAAGTATTGTCTCTGCTAAACTGTTTGCTTTTGTTTATTCGAGATGTTATAATATGAATCGGAATAAAAATTAGTTTCTTAAAATTTTAGAAGGGTATACTGAAATTAAAGGTAATCCATCCCCAAATGTGTATATGTGTTTGTTTAAATTTAATTATTATAAAGAAACTCTCTTATAGTCGGTGGTATCACTGTGAAATAATTATTACCAGTAGAAATAGAACCAGGAATTGAACAATTTGACTTTTTTATCACAGATTTAAACCGACAGTGTAATGGGCGATTGAGGACGTCGAGCTGATTCCAAAACACTCCCATATGTGCCCTCAATATTCCTTCGTTGATATACAGGGGATTTCCTAATTTCTTCCAAATTTTTGAGACGTCATATTTTTTAACAGTTTTATCCAATTAATTAAAAAAATTGTGCACAAATGTCTTTGGTATTCCGGCGTACACGTAAAAATACTGTGTTTTAAAAAAAATACAGAATTGGAGTGGGGAAAATTATGGTTTTGATAAGTTATCAAAAATCGCACTATATTTTATGGATACGAAAATTACATAAATAATAAATAATAACAATAATAAAATGTATTTATTGAGGGCGAAGTTAACCTTAGAATTATGTATCAATAACAAACAAAATACAATACAAATTTTTGGCATTATTATAACAGATTTTTTTTTAAATACCATTGATTATTGAGCAACATCAAATGGTAAATTTATTTTCTTAATCACTGACCTTATTTAGATCAATAAAAAGTGGAGCTTTAAATGAATTACAATGCAAAATTAAATAAGAAAATAAGATTCCGTTAGATAAGTATGTTATTTTTTAAAATCCAGTCCCGCACTTGGAGTATTTTGTATTTTTTAATTTTGTTTAATGAATGAGCCTCTAGTATATTTCAAATATTCATATTACATAAAATTTTTAAAAAATTTTAAGTTTTAAATTATTAATATTGCTTGTTTAAAATAAAGAACAGTGTAATTTTTAATTCATTAAATGATACCGTACAAAATCAAAAAATCAACTTAGAAAATTCCCTATACATCAGTAACGATTAACGAAGGACATCACGGAGCAAATATGGGGGTGTTTTGAAATCGGCTCCACGTCCTCTATCTCCCATGAACTATATAAATATATGATATTGACCGAAGTAATTAAATTAAAATTATTAAAATGGACATAAACCAAACCAAGGAAATGATATTAGGTTGTTACTTCAAAATTATCAAAAAAAATAATAATAATAATAATAAATAAACAGCAAATTAGATTTATTTATTACTTAACAATAAAAGGAACAACAAAGGAATAAGATCTTAACAAAATTAAAAAAAGTAGTTAAATCAACACAATTATTCACACGGAGTGAAGAATATTTGAGGAGCAGACTTTCTATTATATGCATTTTGTCCATTATTTTAAGTTTTCTACCGAAGCGAAGGTGGAGAGACAAGTTATCAATTGCAGGCGACAATCTTATGTAGAAAAGGACACAAAAAATGCACTTTTCCCATGTAAAGTAATTGATGAAAACGTCATGGACATTCTATGTGTAGCATGCCCAACGTTGAAAGACAAACAAGCAGCAGTTTGTCCTTTAAATGTGGACTGACTATCATTTGATTGTCGTCGTCTGCCCAGAAATGACGAAAATGTTGTCTAAATTGACCAAAATAATATTGAAAAAGATAATGGATATCGAAGAAGATCACATATTATGCGATTGTAATAATACGCTGTTTTTTACAATAAATAAATAATACTTTTCTTTCTTATTATGTTTTTTACAGCTCCATTACCAAGTTAGTAAAATTATTTTGTGCAGCCAAAAAAAAATTCAAATTGACAAATTAAATGCAATTTGCCCATCACATTTTTGAGTTATTTGGAAAATGATCAAAAAGATATTTTTTACATCTAGGTGCGATGACTATGTGATTTTTGTTGCATTTTTTCCGAAATTTACTTTCTGGATAAATTAATCCACAAACCTGTCATAGATTTTCTTTATTTCTGAAAATTACAAATAATGGACAAAATGCATATAGAAAGTCTGCTCCTCATTTATTCTAAAAGGAACTCAAACGTGACCATAGTTTTGTAGTATTTAGGCACGTTTAAACACATTATAGAATACAAATTTTACTATGCAGAGTGGGGCACGTGAAAGTCCCCCCCCCCCTTTATTTTATTTTTGACATTTTCAAAAATTTCAAAATATTGCCCCAGTATTTACCGAAATTTTCAGATTTTCTACGAAAAGTACACTATCTATAGTATGTCCACGGTTAGAGTGGATAAGAGAAAAAACTTTTTTTAATTTTCATTTTACGCGGAAAATTTATTCTTCATAAAAAAGTTTTGCTTTTGTTTAAAATAGGATTGTCATGGAGTAAGTTAACATGTCATATACAGGGTGTTCAAAAAAAATCTAAAAATGATGTAGAGTAAACTACGTTCAATTTTTACGATATGAAAAACTGTTACTAAGAAAAGTTGTTTAGAATTAAAATTTATGTCAGAATTCCAATTTGTTTATAAATCGGCATAATTTTACTATTTTGAAAATGAAAAGAAAAACTGTATAACTGAAAAGTTGACAGTTAATTGACTGTCTTATTTAATAATTTTTGTAAGAAGAAAATTATTTTTATTTTACCGGAAGTTTTACCGCATGATACCACTTGATACTTATAAATTTTTTAAAAAAAAGAATCAGGCAGATTTATTCACAAATTGGAATTTTGACAAATATTTTAATTTTAAACAACTTTAGTAACAGTTTTTCATAATGTTAAAATTGAACGTACTTTACTCCACATCATTTTCAGATTTTTTAATTTTCTGAACACTCTGTACATGACATGTTTACTTACTCCATGGCAGTAATATTTTTAACATAAGCAAAACTTTTTATGAAGAATAAATTTTCAGCGTAAAATGAGAAATAAAAAAGTTTTCCCTCTTATACACTCTAACCGTGGACATACTGTATACAGGGTAGGTCAACAACAAGTTTTTTATCTCTTATGGAACACTCTGTATATTTTTACACATTTTGAAAGAGGATATCGATTTATATATCTCTTAAACATTTTGGGCTTCAAAAATTGATAATGACAAAGTTCAAAGTTATTAACAATCAAAGTTCAAATATCTACTTCTCACTTCAAAGTAAATGCCTCTTTTTAAAAAACACCTGTTACAATACAATCAAAAACAGCAAATATCTTGACATTTATGTCAAACTGAAATTGTAGATGAGTTTTTACAACTTTTATGTTTCAAAACCTACTTCTCAATACAACTCGCCGGATTAGTTTTCCGCACACACCAAAACAGTGGACTCACACTCGGCGCGCGTTTCGCCAACTAAGTTGACATCATCGGGAGATGATTAAAACTGCAAAATGTGTACGGATATACAGGGTTTTCCATAAGGGATAACATACTTGTTGTTGACCAACCCTGTATATCACAAGATCTTGGTACACCCCTTTATTTCTTCCTTATTTGTTTAAGTAAAAATTTTAAAGTTGGCTTAGTTAATATTTGTAGAGGCCCATTTTTTTGACATAAAATAATATTTCCGGCCACTTCCTGTTTCACCGGAATTTATTAAAATTTAGTTATTTTCATGAATTACTTT
Source organism: Rhamnusium bicolor (assembly GCA_029963845.1). Classification (NCBI taxonomy): domain Eukaryota; kingdom Metazoa; phylum Arthropoda; class Insecta; order Coleoptera; family Cerambycidae; genus Rhamnusium; species Rhamnusium bicolor. The sequence continues at coordinate 807,346 of JANEYF010003586.1, forward strand.
CTATATTATTTTTGTAATATACAAATGATTCTGAGTACTCTGATGCTACATAATTGCACAGTTGGCAATGATTTTTTTTTGGAAATTAATTTTACATTCTATTTTAGAGTGCTTTCTCCTAAAAAAAATGCTGAAACATTCCTGACAATTATATTATTACTTTATTAAAACTATTAAGCCATCAGTCAACTTGAAATAATGTAAACATGATTTTGTGGTAAGGGGTTGTACAGCTAACGTTTTATTTGAAAAATAAATAATTACAAGGTGTAATAACGTGAAATAAGAAATTATTATTTATTTATTTATGCATTATTAGGAAAGTTTGAGCTAGGGCACTCTAAATGAAAATTTCAAATTTATTTCCAAAAAAAATCATAGCCAAATATGCAATTGTCTAGTTTTAAAGTACTCAGAATCGTCTCTAGGTAACGAAAATAAAATAAATAAGAAGTGTTCATGAAAACAACCAAATTTTAGTCTTTTTCGGTAAAACCGGAAGTGGCCGGAAATATTATTTTAGTCAAAAAATGACCTTTTCCAAGTATGTTTATTACACCAAACTTCAAAATTTTCCTTCCACAAATAAAAAGGAAAAGGGGGTGTACCAAGATTTTTAAAATGTCACAAATAATTAAAATAAAGGAGGAGGAGTTTTACGTGCCCCACCCTGTATAAAGACTAGAAAATAACAATAAAATTGGTACTTCGACCATTTTGAGATATAAAAGAAAATACATATTTAACGAACAATCAGCAAACGGCGGATATACACGATATTAACATTAATCTTAATATCGTGTATATCCTCCGTTCGCGTCTATCACAGCTTGCAAACGCTCATTCATGGAGGCTACAATATTCCCGCAAAAGTTTCTTCTCCTCATATCCTCCCCAAGCAATGTTGGTGTAACGCCTCAGTTGTTCGTTCATTTCTATGGTCCCACATCTGGACCATTAAACCCCATTAATTTTCTATGGGGTTTAAGTCCGGGGACCTGGGAGGCCATAGAATACGATTCACGTGTTCTGCGTGCTCAACAAACCAGTTACTCACAATGTGCGTACGATGTATAGGGCAATTGTCATCGACAAAATTTATTATAGGGAGTTCATCTACCGGATAAACGGTGCGCACAGAGGGCAACATAACGTCATTTAGCACCTCAAGGTAATTGTGTGAATTGGCCCGCCTCGGAATAAGTATAAGCTCGCCTGGACCACCATCACTCATCCAACCCCATAAATTTACCGTTATGCGACCGGACACTGTGTTCGGTATGACGTGGTTTTCATCATATCGAGTACCGGTTACCCTCCAAAGGGATACCCTACCATGCTGGTTCGACTGGAAGCATTTTTCATCGGAAAATATTGTGTTCCTCCAGTCGAAATTTAAATATTCCCGGGCAAATGCCAACCTAGCTCGCCTATTTTCTTCTGTCAGGAAGATCTTATGTTCTGGTCGCCGATTGTGCAACCCCTCCCTATGCAGCGCCCTTCTTATTGTGCATGTTGATACCTCGAATTGATTGGCAAAAATCTGTGTGGATTCAAAACCATTTTGAAGGTAAGAATTTACCATTTGCTGACTTTAAGCCGCATAAATAAGCCGTGGACGGCCCGTACTAGGAAGAGACAATAAACGATTTTCGTTTGCATGATTCCTCAGCCAACGACTGACGGTCGATCTCTAAAAAGAAGAATGTAATAATTTTTTAAGAGTTCAATACTCTATTTCCGAAAAATGTGTAATAAAATTATTTATGTCTTAACGGAATTAATATGTATAATGCCTGGTGTGCAATATTTTTTTCTGTATTAAAGAAACATTTTTAACCAATGCCATTGAATTCAAGCCTTCACATGTTATGAGAAAATTCAATGACCCGTTTATTATCAATAATACCAAAAATTGTTTATCGTAAACATAGACTAAATGCCTATGACGTAAATGTTAAAATTTCAATTTACAGCTTTATTTAAACATTTGGACACAATATTATGATGGATTTTGTATAACAGATCTGATTTATTATCTTTCATCACGAATAAATTTTTCTGTAAAGTTAGAAGTAGAAATGTTGGGCTCCGGTAGACCCAGATCCAGTTGACCGATTTTGCTCATCAACGAACTCAATCTTTTCTTTGGCCTCTAGAATGTGTGTACCAAATTTGAAAGCTTTATCTCAAAAACTGTAGCTGCTATCGCGATACACACACGCACAGACAGAAATTTTTTTCTTTCTGAAATTTTGTGTATCGTCATAATTCGGCGAGATTCGTCCAGAAATGCAATAAACATTTTAAAAAAATTTGAAAACGAATACATACCTTCCTCATTTTGAGGGGTGAGGAAGTAATTTACTAATTGTTAAATAAAGGGTATTGAAATTTGTGGAATATTGTCTGCCTAGGTTTTATCAACCTATGATGTCAGGGTCGCTAATCACCCTGTATACTACTTATAACGCAAAATAAACTCTACTTTTTGCGTATTTCACGGTTCATAAGATTTTGAAATACCTATAACCATCTCGTTTCAAAATAGTAATTTTCGTTACAATTCCGGTACGAAACTGTAACAACACCTTAACGGACGTGTATCGAATAATATTTTATTTCATACAGTCTTTATAATTCTTTTTAAAATGAATAAAAAACTATAATTATTGACTCGTTGGGTTCATATTAATCCAATATAGGTCCAAATAAAATAAAAATTACTAACTTTGGTTAAGCAAAATATTAAAAATTTTGTAAATAGGAGCCTAATCTATATAGTTGTATAACATTGTTCATTTACTAAAGTTGGTAGAAAAGTATGTTTTATAAGTAGAGGTAAGGACCAAAGTGTTTAATTCACAACTGTGTTAATATTGATCAATATATGTCCAAATAAAATAAAAATTACTAACTTTAGTTAAGCAAAATATTAAAAATTTTGTAAGTAGAAACGTAATCTATAGTTATCTAACATTCTTCATTTACTAAAGTTGGTAGAAAAATAATTTTGCAGTAAAAAACGCTCTATAGCGGTGGATGATTTTCTTCACTAAAATACTTGTCGGGTTGCATTTTTATAGTTGGCTTTGACTTCATTCTTATGTGTTTCTTTGAATTATGACAGTTACTTTTGTCATAAATTTTGAATACGATTGTTGTAGTTAGTGTAAAAATTAACTTTTAATGTATTAAATAATTGCTATACCTATGTATTTAAATATCTTATTTATTTTATTTTTAAGTGAAAATGTCAAAAGTCAAAACTGCAAAAGAATTGCTTCCTAATAACAATAGTATAATAGCGTTGCTAGGCAACACATTACGGTATCAGATACTGTAATGTGCAAATGAATTGGGATCTAGTCATTTACCGTATGAAATAAATATGTATGTATATTTTTCCAATATCCACTTAAATTGTGCACCAGTTTATTTAAAACAATGATATCAAAAGCCTGTTCTTTTTAACATTTGTGAACCCGATGTGCCTTATAATACTTGTTAAGATAATAAGAACCAACATCTTAAAAAATAAATAAAATCTAGAGTTTGGGTGTAATAATCTGTTTAATTAAAATGTTTCATGTTTAAAATTTAGAATATATAAAATAACAGCATAAAAATACCAATATTTACAGAAATGTTTAATTCCCTTCCTATTTGGGATATATTGAGCCCTTCAAAAATATTATTTGATGTCGGGTATTCGCGTCAATGGGTGCTTGCATTTTTTGTTTTCTTTGCGACTGTTAGCTCTAATACAAAATTGCACACTAAACGACTGGAGTGGATGACCGCGGATAGGCCTGTGACATTCTCATCCCCGCCAGTGGGCGGAAACCTGCAAATCCATTGCATACGATTTTGTTTGAAAATTGCTAATGACAATATGCACACGACTGTACCTGATAATAGATTAAATAGAAGGGATCATATATTTAAAACAACAAATATGATTTCACCCGTTAACAAGTGCCTCATTACTACTAATGAGTTTATAAAACAGCACGATATAGATTTTTTTCATATCAACTTAAAAAAAATTATTAGTTTATATATAATGCTATAGCTTCTAAGATGTGTTTGTCAAAATTATGTTTATCCTGTCTGTCTGCCTGTCTACTAATGTTTAAATTTAATCTTGAAGTAACCAACACTGTACACTATGTAAGTGGAAATTTTCAGTATGATGTGCAGTATAAAGTTCTTGAAAATCAAAAAATTAGGCAAGTATGACATAAATAAAAGAACAGTAGTCTAGTAAAATGTTTAGTAAATATTAAAACGGAAAAATATTAAATATTAATAACAATAAGGTCGTTCAACAAATTAACCTGTATTTTAATTGAAATTTAACATATTAAATAAAAACATAAGCGACATCTACGTTTATAAAAATGTTCTTACATCATATAATATGATTCAACCAATTAAAATGTAATATTCATTATTTACTCGTTAACTTTTTCATTTATACTTTTCACTTATAAAAGAATTATGAATTTCGATTTAATCCAAGTGTAACCAAAGAAAGTCAATAAATGAACAAATCAGGCAATATTCATAAAACTGCCAGGGAAGTTTGCTGACAAACTTGGGATAGGTGTGTCAAAAGTTATAAAAGTTATCGACTACATGTTTTTTTACATATATTTCACTAGAGCGCTGTAAATTTTAACGAGACATTTGATCCATTTATAAATTCTCTAGGGGCTCTGACAAAAACATATGAGTGTTTATATTTAATCGTTTACCAACCTACCTGAAATATATTTGAATATTTCTGTTTGAGTATTCAGCTACCGATAAATTAGTTGACAAGGGTCGAGCATAACCTGCCTTTTTAACTTCGTATTTTTTATAGTAAACTAAATAAAATTAACACAAATTTGTATGTTCATATATATTTACAATATATATAAAGACACTGTAATTGCTCTGCTAACACAGTGGCTTCTTCAAGTGTGAGCACTATATTGACCATTAAAACAAGGCTATTGGTGCTAAATCGGGGAATTTGGCTGGCAACCCAAATGGTCTCTTCTACAGATTTATTGTCGAAATACCGACTATTTAAACTTTGACTACCGCGCTGATAATACTTTGTACATAGTAGCTAGCTTAGTGATAATGAAGATCACTATTAACGTTGCTGAATCCTCAAAACGTTGCCGTCTGTTATTGAAGGTTCGATTATGTCTTCAATCACTGTCAAATAAGCATCATTATTCAGTACTACTCTCTATAAATACAAAAATAATACCTTCTTTCATAAAACGCATTTGCGTGTTGTATCCCATACCTAAAGGGATTAAGACTTTCACCGCTTCAGTAGATGGAACTTATGTTTTTATTCTCAATTTATATGGTGTGTTTTTTTTATTACCTTCTGGAAGGAACCAACTGAAATTCTCATTGTACGAAAAATGTCGCAAATCATTGGTGAGTCTTGCTTCCAGTAACACAAATAAGTTCGATTGATTAAAATGGCACTAACGAAAGATGCCACAAAATCTCATAAAAAAAACGAAAATTTGAAAATTGCATGTACAAAATATTCATGCTGATACCTTTGGTCAGAAAATCCCTATACTGTGATTAAGTTCATACAGCCTGCATTGTCGCAATTATTAAAAATTATTTTCGAAACATCAATTTCTTATTCGTAGAACCATTCATAAAATTCGTTTGTAGAAAGAAATCGCCTTCCCGTGTCAACGGTAATTCAAATATATCATAAAGCTGCACTTTCATTGCTTTCTAATCTCCAAATGCCACGCTAATAACCTGTCATCCACGGCTTATAAACATTCTATCAAATTATTAGCCGTGATACCCATTGCATGCCAAGTTTAAGCACGAATTGTATAGTTGAACGAACTTGCAACTAATGATTAATGATAAAATAACTATTTTCGGAGCTGTTTTAATTAATATCAGTAAATCGTGAAAATAATTAGGTGTAATAGTGTGCACGAACTGCAGAGAGTTTTGACATATATCGTACTTGAGGCAAAAAAATTAATAATTAAACCTTAACTTAACTTAAAAATTGTGCCTTGTTGAAAGGGATTAACGAGGGGTAAACCCATCAACAAAGATCTGACAACCTTCTACTTCCGAAGTACTTCCACGGAATTCCACTATTTGGGCTAGTAATTCCAGGGAATTCAAAGAAATCCACGAAATGTCAAGGAATTCCGAAAAGAACTCCAATAAATTCCAAGGAATTTTTTTGTATCTACAATTCACATATGTCATGAAAGTAACTACATGTTAATTCTATTTAAAAATATAACACAATGATAATTATACTAAGAAAGATGGTGTTTGAAACTCAAATTTCAATGAAATTCCGCGGAATTCCATATGATAGTACACCAAACTTCCGATCAGGTTTACCCCTTGGGGAATAATATAATTTACTAAACATCGTCTTCAAATTAATTTCTAAGAACTCTGCCGAACGCTTAAAAAATGAGATGCTGATGTGATCATCAGTGCATTTACCAACTAATCAAGAGTTTTGCAAAAGATCTGGAAAGACATAGCCAACAACAAGTGGAACGAATTACATGATAGTTGATCTAATAAAATTCCTGATCTACGCTTGAAGTGGTATTTTTAACAATTATTTTTTTATCAACTTAATCTCATAACTCCACTTCACCAGCAAGTTACCAACACTCAGATGGCACGAGAAACAGCGAAAGTTGGTGGATTTATATGGAAGACGAAAAAGATACATTTAAGAAGGGATAGTTGTTGTACGGAATAAATTATTTACTTGTTTCTGATATAGTGGCAGGATTTGTTCGGTCAATGGAGCTGTCAAGCAGAGGGAGGTCGAGCAGATGAGTGCACTCTTGGAATCCAATCAACTTTTTGTATAACGAAAATCGAAGTAGTTACGCGGCATGGTATGCCTACTACATAATAACTTTACTTATTAGATTCAGTATCCTGACTTCACGGTAGGTTCACGACGCCGACGCTTATATTGCTGAAAATATAAATAACAGTAGCTATTCAGTTGACTGACAGAAGTTCACTTTTCATTCGAATGAATCAGATTCAAGGTTTTGAATGTGAAGAAAATGTTGGGAGGAGTCTACACGTCTACGTCGATTTTGTGGTGTGGTATATTTATGTTTATTTATTATTTTTGTACATGTTTAATACTCGTATAGTCAATTTATTATGCAAAAAAATATGAATCAAAATAAATTGACAATATTTTCTTGTAAAAGAATCGGTCTGACAGAGCAACAATTAACGTTTATTAAATAAATTAGGCATATTTTTTAAATTTACCAATAACCAAGAAAATTCCATCTAACATTTTTTTATGATACAAAAAAATTTGTGAGTTGTAACATACGTCAATTTAAAATACATCAAATTATAATTTCATGATATTACATAATAGAAACCGTTATTAATGCTGTAATAATGATTACAGTAGTGAATCAAACTTATTATTAGAGTTGGCAAATCGGTCCGCAAGTCATGGGCGGTGCCAGGTAGAGAAATACCCAAATGCGTAAGCGAGACTTGTTTACTATTCTAATAACCTTGTTATACGTAAGGTGGCTTTGAAATACAAAAAATGAACACAAAACATTACAACAGTTGTTCAAAATGCTGTCCATAAACGTCAATGCTCTTCTGAACTCGCATAGCTGTTTCTCGAAGAACGTTTGCCAATTGCTGGGCCATTATGCTATTAATTGCGTGTCTTACTCGTAGGTCTTCACGGGTTGTAAGATAATAGACAATATTTTTTAAATGACCGCAAACAAAGAAATCAAGGGGTGTTAAACCATGTACCCTTAGAAACCACCTCGCAGGACCATTCGTCGAAATTACGTTTTCTCCGAATCTCTGTTAAAGATAATCAATTACTATCCTTGAATTATGGGGAGGAGTGCCATCTTGTTGGAAATACATTTTCTGTCGTAAATGGAAAGGTGATTCAGCTAAACTGTCCTCAATTTCATTTTGCAGAAATCGCAAGTATCTGGCGCCAGTCAGGGATCCTTCAAATATTATTGGACCAATGATTCTACTACCGATTATTCCAAGCCAAAAATTTAAACTCGCACTTGAAAGTTACCCTCCCGTAATAAATTTTGATTTTCTTGTGACCAATATTTTGTATTTTGTCGCTTGAATAATCCCAAATTTGTAAACCTAGACTCGTCCGAAAATAAAATCAGTCCCAAAAAATCATTGTTTGGCTGCACGTTATTTTGCAAAATACAATTGCAATATTCCATCCTACGTTCGTAATCATTTTCGTACAAGTGCTGGTGCAATTGGTATTTCAAAGATTTATAATGCTATTTGTGCAAAATTCGGCTTACTGTTTGGTGACTCATTTCCAATTCAAACCCAATTTGACTTAAAGAAACAGTCTTATCAACTTCTACTCGATCCAAAACATTAATTTCCGTTCCTTCGTCAAGAATGAAATTTTCTTCGGGGTCATTGTTGGGCTCACTTCGGGATTGATTTTCAAGTCGATTAAAATAATATTTCGCTGGACATTGTCTATCAGGATATCGTTCGGTATAAAGGTGTCTAGCCGCAACAGCGTTTTATCTACATTCCCCATAAATAAATAACATGTCCACTTTTTCATTTCTTATATAAATTTGCGGCATTTTGAACACAATTAACAAGAATTTTAAACAATTTTTAAAGACAATAAAAACACCGGTAAACCAACAAATGTTTGACAAGCTAAATATTTCATTGTTTTCAAAGCTACCTTAGTTAGATACCTCTTAACATTTAATTAGAACAAAATTGTATTTTCTTGTTTTCTTTTAGCTGTAATTTTGTTTGTATTTATCACTAAAGCTGGCCGAGGTGGCTGGAGTACAGCCACGGTCTTGCGCTGGCGTCACACGTGCTGATTTAGAAGTGATTTACGCTGCAGTCTTATTTAAAAGGTTAATGCGTGAGGTTGTACCTATAAATTATACATAATGTCAAACGCGCCAAAGGGTAAAAAACGACCGTACGCGAACACAGTGAATAAATTTATCGGTGAATTTCCGGATTTATTCTATGACGGATGCAAAATAATTTGTAAAGTTTGCAATCAAGACTTAATGTGCTGGCACAAAACAGATTGTCGTCGACATATCAATACCGTGCAACATCAAAATAAAAAAAATGGCATGCCTTTGACAACTCAGTTTATGTTTGATTTATTGTTAATGTTAATAGCCTATAATATTCCGCTACACATAATGGATAAACAATCATTTCGGGAGTTTTGGAATAAATACAATCCCCAGGTGAACTTACCGAGTCGTACATCGTTACGTAGATATATTCCAGCTGTTCGTGAAGACATTGTAAATAGGATTAAATGTGAATTAAAAAATACACGGCTCTGGTTATGTATTGACGAGACGACAAACTGTAAAAAAAAATCTATTTTAAATATTATAGTACATGTACTGGACCCTCTTAAACCAACATTTCCACTTTTACTAGCTAGTAAAAGACTAACTGCGTGTACTGGCGAAATAATTACGCCTGTGGTGTTGGAGACATTTGAACTTTCAACAAGTCAAGTATTGATGTTTGTGACTGATGGTGCCGCGACAATGCGCGTGGTAGATTGTTCTCTTCAAAGAGACAATTGTAGGTTTTTACATGTTACGTGTAAAGTTCATGCGTTACATCTTGTGGCAGAAACGATTCGAAAATGTTTTCCAGAGGTAGATGCATTAATAGCAAATACAAAAAAAGTATTTCTCAAATCTCCTAAACGGCTTCGAGCATTTCACAGACAGTGTCCTGGTATCCCTGAACCACCAGAGCCGATTCTTACACGTTGGGGACCGTGGTTGAAAGCGGCTTTTTATTATGCTGAATATTTTCAACAAATAATAGCTGTGATACTACAGTTCAACCCTAACGAGGCTGCAGCTATTAGGGAAAGACAGACAAGCTTTCAAGACGTTTCCCTTGAAACAGATTTAAAAACTATTAATAACAATTATAGAGGACTACACGACGCAATAGAAAAATTGCAAAATAGTTCGTTGTCGTTAGTGGAATCGCTGCAAATAGTGGACGACGTAAATACACAGCTACAGACTATAAATGACGAAAAAAGTAATCGCGTTAGTGAAAAATTCAAGAGTGTATTACAGAAAGATCCTGATTTTAGCAAATTAAGACAAATTTGTGATGGTGCATCTACAACTTCGTTAAGTGAGTTCACAGATTGTTTTACTTATGCCTGTATTACATCCGTAGATGTCGAACGGTCATTTTCAAAATATAAACATATTTTTTCACCAAAGCGAACATCGCTGACGGAGACAGCTGTAGAAACATACCTGATGCTATTATACTTATAGATCTTCCCCACTTTGTGATGACGACAACCAAACTACTTCATAAATCTGCTTAAAAGGGTGAGTTTTATACAAATTTTTATAAAATGTAACATTATTGTTAAAATTTATTTCCATTTATTGTACTTATTCAAGTATTATGATATGATGTAAACATATGAGTCATATGACGGCTCTGTCGGCCAGGTGACCTCGGCCAGCTTTATTTATCACACATATTAATACGCCATAAGAATAAATTCCTTATTAATAGTACTAATTTGGTTCCATTTGAAAAAATTGAGTTTGGCCCCAACAACCATTTTGATGAACTTTATTTGCTCATAAATCACGTAATTTAGTATTTTTGACGGGATTTCGATTTTTGTAGCATTACACGGGTCATTTAGAATAAATCGGAACCGTCAAGGCACACTTTAATGGAAAAAAAATTGTATTATAAAAAATATTGAGTTTTGGAATGTCACTTATTTGGTATCGTTGGATTCAGAATATTATGCAGAATTAAAAAATGCAATAATATACAGGGTGTTCCGAAAGGGAAAAAATCACTTTTATATCAAAAAGTGCGGCTTATTATGTATATAGGATGTCCCAAATTATTTTCAAAACTAAAGGAGAAAAGGGGGTGTACCATGATCCTGTTACACCCGGTATAAGTAACGCATAAAATGATCCCGTTGGAGAAAAGTTTACATGTGTGTTAAAGCAAGATTCCGGTTCTACCAGATTAAGACAAATTTGTGATAGTACTGATGGTGCATCTGCAGATCCGTTAAGTGAGTTCAAAGACTATTTTAAGTATGCTTGTATTGCATCAATAGATGTCGAACGGTCGTTCTCAAAATATAAGCATATTTTTTCACCACATCGACCATTACTCTCGGAGACAACCATAGAAACATACATGTTTATGATAACCAAGCTAGTTAAGAGGGTAAGTTGTGCATATATTGTTATAAATTGTAACAGTTTATTGCTTTTATTACTAGTTAATTTCTTTTATTATACTTATTATGATGCGTACGCCTATGTCCTGCAGCACATTTTTGCCAACTTTACATATTATTCATTTTTTATCGATTGCCATAAAACTCATTATATCTACTATATGCTTTACGATATCATATAAACGGAACTATATACCAAATTGTTAAAAAAATATATCGTTTAATAAGGAAATATAGTTTTTATTCGAATAATAACATTTTTACGTCCAGAATGTGATTGCCAGGAAAGTTTTTAGAACAGCTTGGGCTGTAGTTACTAAAAAATTACTTTTTCAAAAGAAAATATTTACTTTATAAAGTTATTTTCTAGACGGGAGTATGTTTACTTACTATATAGCTGTAATGCAGCAACAAAAAATTTCGTTCATTTTTTTAACACGGAGATAATTAAATTTTTGTATAATAGTTTAAAACTAACTATAAAAAACTGAATTAATTAGAATAAATTCAAAACGACCTCAGTTTCATTTTTGTTTGCAATTGTACTTTACTATAAAAAAATATGTCCCTACTTTTCTGTTGTTTGGAAATATATCAGTACGTATTTACAATATTTATTTATTTTTTATTTATTTATAGTTACAACTACCCAACAGACTAATCCAATTCCAGGACAGGAAATTACAGAACATAATCGATGCTAATTAACTTAACAAAATAACTTAAATATTAATGTAATCCACAGAAAGAACATGATTTCTTATAACCCTAATATTACAATTAATTTTTTCTTGAACCGACATATATTTTGAACACATGATTTATAAAGGTGAACATTTTAACAGATTTGCTCTGAAGCTGGCAAATAAAATAAACTACTAGAACGAGTTTGAAAAGCAAGAACATGAAGGTAGAGACAAGTAATTCAGGACAGTCAATTTGGTTATTCAAAATTTTGTATAAGTTACTATTGAATAATATTTCCATCGAGTAATCAAGTCATTCATGTGAAAGCTTCGTAATAACTAAGCCTGGCCAAGCCATGGTAGATTCAGGGTCGGGCGCAATACCAATGCCATCGCGCGCTTGTTTACGATGACGATGACATGACACACTTCAGTTGTTATCTGTCGGTCGGTGCATAGAATAATAATAAATAATAAATAATGTTGAGCGTAAAGAGTAGAAAACGACCATACGCTGATAAAGTGAATAAATTTATCGGTGAATTTCCGGATTTATTCTATGATGGATGTAAAATAATTTATAAAGTTTGTGATCAAGACTTAATGTGCTGGAATAAATATGGCTGCAAAATTCATGTCAATAGTAACCGGCATAAAAATAAAGAAAATGGCGTGTCTTCTTTGGAACCTCAGTTTATGTTTGATTTACTGTTAAAGGTGATTGCCTGTGTTCCCCTGCGCATATTGGATAAACCAGCATTTCGGGAGTTCTGGAATAAATACAATCCCCAGGTGAATTTACCAAGTTGTTCATCATTATGTAGATATGTACCAAGTGTTCGTGAAAACATTGTAAATAGGATTAAAGGTGCATTAAAAAATACACGGCTGTGGTTATGTGTTGACGAGACTACAGATTGTAAAAAAAAATTCTATTTTAAATGTTATAGTACGTGTACTCTACCCTGTTAAACCAACATTTCCACTTTTACTAGCTAGCAAAAGATTAACTGCGTGTACTGGCGAAACAATTACGCGGGTGGTGTTGGAGACTTTCGAAAAATTTGAACTGTCAACAAGTCAAGTGTTGATGTTTGTGAACGACGGTGCTGCGTCAATGCGTTTGGTGGGCCGTTTTCTTCAAAGAGACGATTGTAGGTTTTTACATGTTACGTGTAAAGTGCATGCGTTCCATTTTGTAGCAGAAACGATTCGAAAATGTTTTCCATAGGTAGATGCATTAATAGCAAATACAAAAAAAGTATTTCTCAAATCTCCTAAACGGCTTCGAGCATTTCACACACTGTGTCCTGGTATTCCGGAACCACCAGAGCCGATTCTTACACGTTGGGAAACGTGGTTGAAGGCAGCTTTTTATTATGCTGAATATTTTCAACAAATAAAAGCTGTGATACTACAGTTCAACCCTAACGAGGCTGCAGCTATTAAGGAAAGCCAGACAAGCTTTCAAGATGTTTCCCTTGAAACAGATTTAAAAACTATTTATAACAATTATAGAGGACTACACGACGCAATAGAAAAATTGCAAAATACTTTGTTGTCATTAGTGGAATCGCTGCAAATAGTTGACGATGTAAATCGACAATTACAGACTATAAATGACGCAAAAAATAAGCCCGTTATTGAAAAATTCGAAAGATCCTGATTTTACCAAATTAAGACAAATTTGTGATGGTGCATCTACAGCTGCGTTAAGTGAGTTCACAGAGTGTTTTACTTATGCCTGTATTACTTCCGTAGATGTCGAACGGTCTTTTTCAAAATACAAACATATTTTTTCACCACAGCGAACATCGCTTACTGAGACAACTGTAGAAACATATCTGATGCTACACAGTTATTACAGAAGTGCTCTAGTTTGTGATAACGACAACCAAGCTACTTCATAAATCTGCTTAAGAAGGTGAGTTTTGTACATATTTTTATAAAGTGTACCAGTATTAATAAAATTTATTTCCATTTATTTATTTATTTATTTATTTTTATTTATATTAATTATCACTTAGATATACAATGTACATGTGTGAACGTCATTTAACAGTTTAATAATAATGTACAGCACTAAGCTTACAAAATATAAGGAAATACATAAAAAAAGAATTTAAAGCGAACGAAATAGTACAAAAACATACATCGCAATATATAAAATATTTTTATTTTTATTATTGTACTTATTCAAGTATTATGATATGATGCATACCCAGTACGTCTCTGCAGGATTAATGACCTTGGCCAGGCTTAGTAATAGCATATTGTTGAATATGTCTTAAAGGGATAACCACCATCCGATACACCATAGAAATTTTACTCTGTATTTTCTCAACATGAAATTTATGAATTTCGTATCCCGGTTCCAGACTAGGCAAGCATATTTTCATTTAGATCTAACGAAAGCATTAAAGAGTAACTGCAATGTAGCAGTTTCCACAAGCTGCTTGTTGTTTCTTATTATAAAATACAAAACCAAGATTTCTACAAGCAGCCGCTACCATATCATTAATGTGGTCAATAAAAGTTAATCTGCGGTCAAACATTACTCCCAAATGTTTAAACTTATAAGATAAGATAAGATATTCTTTATTTATCCATAGATAGATAGTATATAAAAAACATAGTACATAAAAAAAATAATAGATATAAAAATAATAGTTTCAAACTAGTACTAGTTTACATAATATAGACATATAATATATAGAAAAAAAAAACCACAAATCTCAAGCAACATCAATTTGACTGATATGCATTATTTTTTATAAAACATAAAAGTTGACTCTTAAATTGGTTAACGGCATTACTAGTCTTAATTACGTAAGGAAGAAGATTGAATTGTACATTATGGAACAGACTTCTCATTGTACTACTCCTAGAAGTTCGTAATAGTTATTTGCACTAGCCGTTCGTGTATTACACATGTGTACGTCTGCAACAGGCAACAATTGCCGTGTGAGATATTCCGGTAAAATGTTATTAATAATTTTGAAAATGAATGTCATTGTTTCGAAAAATAGGAACTGTTTAATGTCGAGCGATTTTAATGTATTAAGCATTACCTGACTGCTAGTGAAGCACATTCACATGCCGTTGTTGTTTCCAACTTCGATCTTGTACTTCGTCCCGTCATTATTATATTATGGCACTCGACAATGTTTATTGCCGAATTTCGTTATTGACTGAGAAATGTTGATACCTCTGGAGTCACTACACAATAAAAATAAAACACTTTGTATTCTGTCGGTGGAATAATTTTGGGTTTTCCAGCACTATAACTGTTTATTGAGTTTATTATATTCCTCTAAATACTTTTCTCACTTTATTTTAAAATCTTAAGGACCTTAAGCTCTGCAATCTTCTTGTTCACTTTTCGAAGGTTCAGTCACTACATCTAGTTACATTGGCCTCGTTAATTGAATATGTGAACTTATTAATATTGAGAGGTAATAAATTTCTTTCGCATCAAAGATTCAATTTTTTTAAATCTTCATGCAAATTAATACAGTCATCGTTGACAATCGACAAATATAGTTTCAGATCATCTGCATATAATAGAGCATTACAACCAAGTTCACAAAAGACGTCGTTTATGAAAATAATGAACAAAAGAGGCCCCAGAACGGATCCTTGTGGAATTCTTAAAGTTGTCGTCATTTCAACAGACTTAAAACCCTGGAACTGCACATATGGGCTTCTGTTGTCCATATAAATTGCATCACTCTACCGTCCCCGATCTAAAGTCTCAGTTAGAAACTGTGAGACACTTATTAAGTCTGTGGTAATAGATCTACCTTGTAAAAATCTGTGCTGGTTAAAGCAAATTTGAGTTTTTAAATGACTAAATAATATTTCATTTAAAATGACTTCAAACAATTTGTCAAAATTACACAAAATAGTAGTTGGTCTATAATTCTCTATAGAGGTTTATAATTTCAGTCTTCAACAGCATAGTGTAATTCGATAGTGGTGAAATTTCATGTGTAGAAAGTTTCGTTGCATTTGAATCTTAATATTGATAGAAACTATTTTAAAATTAAATTCAGTGTTCAACCATTCAATTCAATTATTTAAGGGTTAGAATTGCGCCATCATCAGCTAAGTCGTAAACTAAATTTTATAAAAAAAATTAAGGTTTAGAGAATTCTCCAGTTGTTGAACTCAACTTTAAATGTTTTCTTCATGAAACTTTTTGAAGTTTGACACCCCAATTTGTTGCAATTATTTTTCAAATTAAATTAATATTATTGAGCAATTCGACTCTGAGGTACATCTGTTTTCCATAAGATTATCCATTCTTTGAGAATAACGGCCCTCTTTTAATACTAAATAATGATTTTCTTCATTTTTGTGTTGAATAATACTAACATGTGAGGCAGAAAAAAAGTTTATTTTATTGTTGAATGTACAGCAGACTATGTATACTATAATTTCGATGAATAAATAATTCAGAAATTTGAAAACGACTTCTGTCTTTAGTGAAATGAAAATATAAGGACCATTTTAAAATTAAGTTAGGACCTTCTTTCGCAATATGAACTTTGTTATAAATTTTGTAAAATTTCTCAAGAAATATATGATTGATTTGTTCCAGTAAGAGATATATTTGCTATGATCCGGATTTAACCAATTTTCCAATAGTAAAATTGACATCAGATTGTGTGAGGTTTTACATAATTTATCAAACATTTATATTCCTAATTCCGGTAAGAGCATAATTCGAGGTATCTACCTCTCTGACCCAATTATGCGAGGATGTTAAATCACTTGATATAAATTGTGTCAAATTTCCTTCCAGCGTCTCTTGAATTTATAACAGGATAGAAATAATTGAACACAATTTTATGAACAAAAGACTACTATAATCCGAAAACAAATGCCTGGTGGATATTTGCATATAAAAGAGAAAAAATATAAAACAATTATAAATAATGAGAAAGATTATTTTTATCATAAATTTTAATTAAAAAATGTCATAGTGTTCAGTATCTGAATGCTAAAATATTATATCATATTAAAATAAATTTGGTATTCATTTGAGAGCTGGTCAGAATGAATGTTCAAATGTTAACTTACGTAGATAATATTGGGTTAACTAGGTTAGATAAAATTAAAAATTGAAGGCCTCTTTATGCTTGGAAATGATAATTTTGACAAAAAATATGCACCTAATTTTCTCTCTATTTAAAATAAACAACATGAAAATCATAGCAGAAGACTTACAAAAACACTCGCTTCTCGCTCTGGGATTATTCAGGTTATTATAAAACACAGTACGTCCAAAATTAATTTTTCCCCTATCCATTTGTACATACATGCCAATTCAAAATGCAAAAACTAAGAGTTAGAAAGCTTGTTCCATCGTGTCCTATGTGCAACATTTATGGCATAAATGAGAACAGTTGAAATTATTAGTTTTTCCCTAGATTTGTCTCACTGATCCCAGTTCTCAAACTAGACACTAATGTGTAGAATTTCCAAAACAGCGGCATCCATGGTTGCAAATCTATTTACTTTTTTTTGTGATAGATGGCACCATACTATGCCATAATTCAATTTAATTTAATTTCGTTAAGAGGGCTAATCGAACCAGTGTTTGTAAGGTAATTTTTCAAAATTTATTTCTTCCATATGGTTTGGTCAAATTACACCAAATTTGGAGAATCAGTAGTTGAAAGTGTACTAGAGGGTACATGTATATCTATTTTAATTAATTTTCATTTTATGTAGGGAAAATTTATACTGTAGATATAAGTGAAATTTGAACGTGATTAGCTCCTGAATTATGATATCAATCGGTAAAATTTGAGGTAAAATTCATACATGTCTTCTAGAATGAATCTTCATAATTATGCTCAGCAAGTTTCAAACTTTTATTCCGTACTATTTGGTTAAAATGAATTTTCTAAATAAGTATCTTTGTCACTAAAAATGGAGCAAGGAAGTGTTACCTCTATCGGGAATCGCACTTCAATGAAGTCGGTGAATAAAACGTCCAGTGAAGGTATGGTCAAGAGCAAAATTATTCAGCGGCGCATGTATAAAAACTTTCTAGAGAGCGTCACAGCTATCCGAAGCTTTTTCCCGCCTAGGCCCCTTAAGAGATTTAAAAAAAGAATCATGTAAGCTACTAATATCAAATAACTATTTGCAGTAATTAGACATTCACATTTCCTGATACAGTTTTTTCATTATGAAATTTAGAATTAAGCCTAATTTAAATGTTGCATCAAAATTTGGGAAAATTGGTTTCGATGAATTGTAATATTCTGATAATTATTCATTTTAAAAATTAGACAAGACAAGAACTTGACCCTTTTTTAAAAATACGCTGTCCTATACCCAGTGAAAATATATGCAATAAAATATCCTAATTTTAATCAGGGAGCACTGTAGTTGTGGACATTTTCAAATCAGTACCAGTGAGAGTAATACACCCTAACAATCCCGCAAAAAACTAGTGTACGTAAACTTCCATACTGAAGTGTATTCATGCCCAGGACTCATGTTTATTATTATAAAATATACTTCAATATGTTTTAATTACAATTTTGTAATATATTCACCAGTGCAAATGTGTAAAGCATCCTATAAATTTTATTTAAAAACAAATTATAAGTTCTTGAATCATTCATTTTAACTCGGTAAAGTGTGAAAGAAGGAAATCCCATTTTTAACTTTAAGTGTTTCTGTCTACTAGATCTCCAGGGAGTTTTATTTTTTTGTAAGAACTCACTCCTGTAAGAGTGGCTCCACTGCCCATTTTTTATTTATAAGTTTATAAATTAAGGTAAAATTTATTTGCTTCTCCAACTTTTCCGCTTCCTATTGACGTGGGGAAATTATATTGTATATGTAGGATCATTCTGAATATGTCGGAACGTTTGATATAGCTAAAAAAGTTTTTATCAACGATGGAAGTATTCACGGAATTATTGCTCTAAGCAAAATTTGACAAGTAAATCGGTTTTTAAGTTATGAACTTGTTCATATATATACAAAAATACACCAAAAACTCTCGTAGGTTGATTCCTCAGACTAGAATATTTCCCTAACGAGACGTTTCTCAACAAATGCTCATAAATACATTCACCTGACAAATAAGCCAACGAGGAATATTGATTTCAATGGTGTTTTTTAAGCCCGATAGAACTTTAAACTTGAATAAATACCACAAAAATGAACTTTTGATCAAAAACCTGTTTTTATTTGAAAGATCAATACATGGCATTAATATTTAAAAATGATTTGAAGCATATGGTCACTACGGTTGTTTCTGACGAAGTGCATTCTATCAGTCCAATTTTGGGTCACTTGCATTTTTTTAATGTAATGGGGTCTGTACGATCTCTTCTGGATTGGTATCACTCCATATCCAACAATTTTTCGTTCGCTCGTCATTAACAAAATGCTGTTCTATTTTAGTATAGCTACTGAGAGCGTTGATTTTCAAATTGAATACATTATTTTGCTTGAATTTCAATATTTCAGAGGGAAATGAGTATCGATCGAAAGACAACTATAAACCATCTTATTGTTCATAATAATAAATAATTTAGCTGGAATTACTCAGCCTACCCCTAGGATTTGTTATAAATCGAAATCAGACACCACTTTATACCAAATACAAGACAACAATCAGAATTAACTGTATTATTAGCTAGACCCACAGGGTGAATTACTCAAGCATTTGGGGAATTCTCCGACAGGCTATTATCAGTTTGAGATTAACTGATTGACATGCTGATAAATTGCCAGTGAGTTAAATTTTCTGATTCTAATACCAGGTGTAACTGAAAGTGTACATTAGTAACCATTCTGTAATATCACAACATACGTGAATCGTGACTTTTTCAAACTAGAAAATGTATGTCTGTATGTCCTATTGTAATTTATTCTCTTTGCATTTATTGTATTCATGTTGAAACAAATTCACATAAATTTCTACATATTTTGTGAACGTTTAGATAAATAACACCTTTGGGAGTACAATTTGAGAAAATTTGCTATAAGAGTGCTCCCTGATTCTTATAGCACATGTATACGAGTATATTATGTAGCTCAGCTCAGAGCTTTGTTACAATAGTTATAGAATCAAAACAGGTTTACAGGTCTATCAATATTTCCAGAAATGTGGAAAAGTTCCTGCGTTTGCCCAATTTACAAAATAGGTCAGAAGGGTAACATTAAAAACTACCGGCCCATTACAATAATCTGCAACTTTGCTAAAGCCTTTGAATTTGCCTTACATGAGACACTATATGCTCACATTGAGTGGCAGATTACGATATATCAGCATGGTTTTGTCCACAGTAAATCCACGAAAACCAATCTGTTCGATGTAATGCAATTCATAGCGAAAAACTTAGATGTCAACATACAAGTCGACGTGATTTACACTGATTTTTCACAAGCTTTCGATAGACTTGACTAGGGAATCCTACTTAATAAACTTAGAATTGCAGGTATGTCCCCTTTATTATTAATATTTTTCAAAATTTACTGAAGTAGTAGAACGCAATACGTAGAATACTGAGGTTTCAAGTCTAACGAAATTCATACTATCTCGGGGGTGCCTCAGGGTTCCATCTTGGGCCCCCTTCTGTTCGTTATATTCATTAATGATATAGTGAGTGACTTGAATGTTGGCATCTTACTGTATGTTGATGATGCAAACATTTTTACCTCCATAAAATCAGTAGATGATTATGAAAATAACTTTTACAAAAAAAGGTGTAATCAAAATAACCTCCCACTTAATGTAGAAAAATGTAATGTTATTTCAAATAACAGAGAAAAAGATCCAATCCTCTATGAATACAAATTGGATGATATTGCGCTGACTCATCTCGACTTTTTCAAAGATCTCGGTGTCACATTCGATTACAAATTCATATTTAAAACCATATCGACGAAATCGTACAGTCTACGTACAGAAACTTCAGTTTTGTTATAAGAAATACTAAAGGTTTTAGAGATATTTCCGTGTTTCTATTATTTTTTAACACCTTTGTGAGGTCAAAATTGGAATATGCATCTCTAATTTGGAATCCCGGTTATTTGGTCTGTGTAGACTTCCTAGAAAATATTTTAAGGAGTTTTTTATAATTAATATCGTATGTAATAGGATAGAGTTTACCCTGAAGTAGGGATCCCACAACAAATACTTCTCACAAGATTTGCTGTAAAAATAAACAATTATTAAATTAATATATATGTGGTAATTTATTTATCCACCTCTACTAGAAAAACTGACTTTTTCTCTACTACGTATTTGGTCCAGACTAGACATGCCAACATTTTCTATCTTGCCACAGCTAGAATAAATCTTTTACAATTTTCTCCCCTCCATTTTGTTTGTAATCCTTATAACTACCTGCATGGCAGATTTGATTATTTTATACAAGTATAAAAACAATAAAAAAATTAAACATTTTAAATGTTTGTTTTACTCAATATTCCGTTTTTCATATGTTATATTTAATTTTAATTTTCATGTTTCTTTTTTTTTATGCATTGTATTATCATCTACTTCTTTCCCTACTCTGTTATTGGTACTTGTACTGTTGGATGATGTATTTCTAAATAAATAAATAAATAAGTAAATATTGTGTAAGTTCAATTATGCAATAAATCGCTTCATACTGTAAATGTTCTTACAGAACTATAATAGTATATTATTCATCTAGCCTATAATGATGGTTATTATTCACGAGGGTGATTTTTTTGACACGAGCCGTAGGTGAGTTTCGTAAATCGCCCGAGAGGTGATTTCAGCAGCATTGGTAATGTACATAACATCTCATTTTCACTATCGGTATCAATAGCTTCACTTTTTTTATTTTAAACAACTAACAAACTTAAATGAATGAGATAAATATGACGCACAAATTTTGACGTTTCAAATCAATAACAAAATTACTCTTTGACATATTGTCAAGGCTTACTAATAAAGTAATACAGTTTGTAGGCACGTAAGTAAATGGTTTCAAAAACAATGTTGCCAATAGATGACGCTTTGAAAAAAACTTACTAATGTAGTTTTTGAGTGTTCATTAAAGTACCTCTTCAACATGTACCATTTGAGTGCTTCCTAAAAAAACTTAGAGTGACAACACTTGTCTTTTGGTTGCTACAATTTTAACATTTTAAATTTTTAGTCCTCATTATTCACTAGTGAATAATGAAATTATTCACTGCAGGGAATAGTGGATAGCACTATCCTTGAGGAAACAGAGACATAATAATCGTAGACAAAGATTATTATATCATTGTAATAAAGCAAATTACAGTTTTGTAGGTACGGTTTAATTTGTCTTATACAATAACTGTGAAACAACTCTACAAACAAGAGAAATGCTATACACATATACGCAAAAACTTTTACAATGCAATATTGTTAATTAAAAATACCCAGCATATATTCGTGTTGAATTTTATAAATGGTAGATAATAATTACACTACACGATGTAGTCTGTGCAATATGAAGAGGCGAAATAAAGTTACAATCTTACGGTATATACAACTTTTTTAATTTGCTCCTAATGTAATGATTTTTATGGATATCAAATTTTAGTGCAAATATGAGTGAGAAAAGTTAAAAAATAACAACGCGGCTCGAAATTAGTATTATTTAATAAATAAAAATAAAATTTGTGACTTTTTAAGATATTTTACTTTTAAAATCTTTGAAATTCTATTTAAAAATTGTACAAGAATATATAAGAGCATTTACTAACTATTTTTACTATATTATTTTATTATTCTTATTAATAAATTTTAAAATTAATTTATTGGGTGCAGCAAACAAGTCTTGACAACGACGTTAACAAAACAGATGTGAAAATCTGCAGATATTACTATCGATTAAACAATGGTTTTGTTCTTAAACCAATAATTATAAAGCTTGTATGTTAGTTGGTATCAATCGTGGGTAAGAAAGCCCAGTACCCTCGTAAATGATAACTGAAAAGTGTTCCAGAAAAGCAGTTTATAGTGAGTTATAACTAAAATATCCAATCAAGTTTCATTCAATTTATTTTAGGGATAGTAAATTCCTTGATCCCGACCTGAATAATGCCGCTACAGAGGAACTCCGACTTTCTGACCTAATGGAAGATTCTTTAATTCTCTTACGTATTCTCTAAAACTTTAAACCTAGTTTGGTTCTCGGAAGACCGAACGTGAAAAGACTTAAACTTTAAGGAAATGTAATGGACAGCAAGATGATCACTCTCAATAAATGTACATTCTAGGAATAATATTTCCTTTTATATGTTCCCTTATAACGGATAAAAATGAAAATAAATATTCATAAGAAATCATGCAAAAAAAATGTATTTTATTGTCAATTTAATAATGGAATAAATATATCGCGATGATAAAAATATATGTGGAGAAATAAACAGTTTAAGTACTTTTAAATATAAAAATACATAATAATTTATTATTCTTCGCAAAAGACCTGCTATTCATAGAAATTTATTCCTTAATATCCTGTACACAAATATCAAAAATACAGTGACATTTTCTGGAGCATAAGATCACTTTTTTAATCCGCATGGATTAGCATTGGCTCCTCCGCCATAAGTTTAAATTAAGATATTTTAGAGTTTCTCTTTATTAACTTAAAAAATCCAAACACATAATATTAATAATGCGTATTACATTTTGTGGCAACTACAGGTGTACTGTTCTGCTTTTTATGTGTAGAATATAATATAGAATAAAATTTAAATACAGAAGATTTTTTGTGATTAAATATCTCATAGACTTAGTAGTAGTCCTTAAGTAACGTATTACATTTGAAAAATTATTTCTTCACAAATATTATGATAAAAAGAAATTCAAAACGATTGAGGTTTGAAAGCTTTAACAAACTTATACAGGACGATCAATGTAAATTCCCAGGCCAATTACTCGAAAACTGTTTCTTTTATAAATTCAGTAAATGTGGAAAACCGTAGTGACTATAATTTATATCATGGACAAAATCGATACCGATGCTGTAGACATCGCGACGTCAAACCATATTTTTTGAAGACAGTAATGTTGATTGTTTGAAATTTGGCTAATACATTAAATTCTGGACAAGTTCATATAACGTTGTAAACTCCAATTAACGGCGTCCAAGATATATTTTCTTAAAAGTTAATAAATACCGTTTCAAATAACCCAAAAATTTTATTTGTCAAAAATCGACGAAACCAAACTTTATTTTTCTTTAATTTTCACTTTTATGGCATTTTTCTCAGATTTAGGTCGATTTTGAACTCTGGATATGAATAAACGACAGTGACAAAAAAAACATCACTAACAACCACAGACATAATATTGTACTATGTATTTCAAAACACAATGTACAATTAGTGTTGTGAGTAAGGAAACGTTTCATATAAATAAAACGTAACGGAAATTTCGAAACGTTTCGTAAGCAAAATTTCCAGGAGGAAACATTAAACTTTTCAGAAATTTTCAAAGTTTCCGAAAAATTCATAGTTTATCAAAATTTCTAATGATTTCTTGAATTTCGTGAGGATTTCATAACATTTCGTGAAAATTTCTGTTGTTTATTATGTAATTTTCATATATTTTGTTATGATTGTAATTTATTAATTATTATAAGGCAAGATTGTATAATCTTCAAACGATTTTAATTACTGTTGTGATTGCTGCGAGTTCTGCATTATTGTTGATTTTCGTTGTTCAGTTATTTTTCTTATTTAATTCTCTTTGAATTTGGATTTGTAAATGACAAATGTAAATAAGTATACCAAAATAAATATTTAACAGGAAGTAAATTTTTTAGAGTACCTACTTTTCATATTCTTAAATAAAAATAAATAGGTATATCACAGAAAAATTAAAATAAACATGTACTTCATCTCAATATGTCAGTTTCATCATATTTTTTTATGCATTTCTAGAAAAAAATAATAAAACAATTATTGGATAGTACACAAGCATTCTTTCATACCTAACATGATAATAATAATAAATACCTATAATATTTTAAATATATGAAGGAAATTTGCTTTTTAATGTTTCAAAAATATTTTATTAGAAACTCTACACGTGTTTCGGCTTTTTAGGCCTTTGTCAAGAGTACAGGGAATACTGAACAGTAAAATTTGTGTCCATTGCTTATATAACTACATCTGGTACCTACTATAAAACTATTGTAAAGTATGTTTTTTATAAGTGGAATATTACTTTATTTTTTAAATCTAAATTATTTTATTTAAAATATGGTGGCCGGTAAAAATTTGTTGTTCATTCGTTAAGTTTTTATTATTTTTAACAGCTTTACTTATTTCTAATTGTTCTAATAGATCAAGTTTCTTTCCTTTCTTTTCGAATGGAGTAATTTGACATTATTTAAATCGATAAAATGATTGTTTTCTATACAATGTGTTGACATGCCCGTATTATATACATTGTTTACAATAGATTTCCTGTGTTCATCGATTCGCTTTTTTATATTTCGTCCAGTTTGTCCAATGTATATAGCATCACAGTCACTACATTTTAACTCATATACTCCTGTTTTTTTGTAGTTTTTCAGTTTTATCCTTATTATTAATTAACATTTTACCTAAATTATTTTTATTTACTGAAATTGGACAAACTGGACGAAATATAAAAAAGCGAATCGATGAACACAGGAAATCTATTGTAAACAATGTATATAGTACGGGCATGTCAACACATTGTATAGAAAACAATCATTTTATCGATTTAAATAATGTCAAATTACTCCATTCGGAAAAAGAAAGGAAAGAAACTTGATCTATTAGAACAATTAGAAATAAGTAAAGCTGTTAAAAATAATAAAAACTTAACGAATGAACAACAAATTTTTACCGGCCACCATATTTTAAATAAAATAATTTAGATTTAAAAAATAAAGTAATATTCCACTTATAAAAACATACTTTACAATAGTTTTATAGTAGGTACCAGATGTAGTTATATAAGCAATGGACACAAATTTTACTGTTCAGTATTCCCTGTACTCTTGACAAAGGCCTAAAAAGCCGAAACACGTGTAGAGTTTCTAATAAAATATTTTTGAAACATTAAAAAGCAAATTTCCTTCATATATTTAAAATATTTAATAATGTTTCACAAGGAGCCAACCGCAGAATCAGTTCAGTGTATTAAAAATACCTATAAATTTTTATATTTTATACATTCTTATCTGAATGTACTAGTACAAAAGTTTTAAGCATATAATAAATCAAAAACAACACTTCCAGTACATTTTATCACAGAAATGAATTAAAACAACTACTCACTCTAGGAGCACGAATTGCATTGAATTATGTATTGGAAGTGTTGTTTTGATTTATTATATGCCTAAAACTTTTATACTAGCAGATTCAAATAAAAATGATAGTATAAAATATAAAAAACAATAGGTATTTACTATTACTATCATGTTAGCTTTAAAGGAATGCTTTTGTAATACCCAATAATTATTTTATTAATTTTTTTATAGAAATGCATAAATACGACGAAATTATATGTATAATTTTTTTAAACATTTTCTATGTATTTCAAAAATGTTTGCCATTTTCTGAGAACAACAAAGAATCATCACAGAACATATGCAATAATTTTAGGTTAGGTTGAGAGTTTTACAGGTTTTACACTTGTGTCACCGATTTAGAAATTTTCCGCATGACTGGAAAATTTTTCGAAATTTGGAAACTCTAAACCCACGAAATCTATGAAATTTTCCGATAAATTTTAATGTTTTAATATGTCACCATATTTATTAAAATTTCAGTTTAAAATATAGGACGATTACGTTTACTTTTTGACGTAAGGGATGGAAAGTAATTACTTCTGAAAGATTTACTTATTTGTAAGTAAAAGTTTATTTTTCGCTTAATATTTGTTTGCCTTTCTCCTTATTGGAATGAAATATTAAGAATCCTATAACTCGGGAGAAATGAAGACATATCGTTAATACTTTATGATTTATTTATTAGAGTTCTTATTGCAAATTGTGTTATCTCTGTAACATTGATATAACGTTATAAACCCAGGTATGTTCGACCGTTATTATCTTTACTGGCATTCCCATTATGTCTAATGGCTTCTAAAGTGGAGAGACTTAAAATTATGTTGAAATACAAAAATGCTATTTCTTTTTAATTTCAAATAAATGGTCGAATTGCCATGCACCAGACATAAAATATCAAATAAAAATTTTATAGACTGTATCTCATAGTTTTTACGATTCTGTTACATTCTGAAAATACAATAGTAAATTGAACTTCGGACTGGAAATAAAGGCTTACATAGCTTTTAGAGCCACGGCATGTACTA
Source organism: Rhamnusium bicolor (assembly GCA_029963845.1). Classification (NCBI taxonomy): domain Eukaryota; kingdom Metazoa; phylum Arthropoda; class Insecta; order Coleoptera; family Cerambycidae; genus Rhamnusium; species Rhamnusium bicolor. The sequence goes on from JANEYF010003586.1 coordinate 834,716, forward strand.
TTGTTTAAAATTATAATTGAATGGATCATTAGAAGAAAGTTCGCATCGTAAACTGGAATGACTTCAACAATTAAATTGAAATGCAAAGTTTGCTTTTAAAATCTGTGAGGTAGTAATTAAAAATTAAAAAAAAATCAGTTTCTTGCGTTTTTTTTTAGAAAAAAAAGCATGATCTGGGTTGGCTGCAAAGTCAATATTATATTGGTTTAGTCAATGATTTTTAAATGCTTGTAATAATGTTTCTTACTTACGGACAGACAAACAAATGTCTGCCCATCTTTTAATTCTATTACCAGGGAAAAAAGAAACTGACGCTTGGTAATTTTTTTGTGTCTGACGGAGATCATAATCATGTTTAATAAATTTGCTAGACCCGTTTAGACCCAATTTTAGTTCATATAATATAACCTATCGAAGACAATCTTCTTAACTATACTGTACTAAAACTTTTACAAAATATGAAAAATATGATAAATCATCAATTCATCATATTCAACAGAAAACTTGAAATTGTGTAAACGTAGACAAAGAGAGATTAAAAATTGCCAAAGTTTTTTGATTCGTACAACTTGAATTAAATATTAGATCTAAAAATAGAATTATATTTCATGATGTTAGTTATTAAATGGCAGCAATAGCATAGACAATGATGACAGGACAGCATAGAAAGATTATTCTACAATTGTAAGAAACCCATTTTCTGCTAAGAACTTTCACGCTAATGGTTCTCTCATAAAAATTAATTATCTCCTTAATTGCTTGTACAAATTAGAAGAAACGGTAGTCCCACTTTTTCGCACGTGTTTCGAGAAAATCACCATCAAAGTTGACACGTGTTTCAATAAAAGTGCACTCTTCAGCGTATTCTCACTAAAGATTTGCATCTCCATGCCTACAAAGTCCAATTAACTCAACAACTTCTGTCAACAACGAAGAGAGAATTGGATCCTTGAACAACAAGAAGTGAATGCCGATTTTGCGGACAAAATCATTTTCAGTGATGAAGCCCATTTTCATCTAGATGGCTTCGTTAATAGGCATTTGAGGCTCAAAATCCACGAATGATTCTTGAGAAAGCAATGCATCCAAAACGTGTCACTTTTCGGTGTGCGTTGTGATCTGGAGACGAGGCAAGTAATGCAGTAACGGTGAATGGCGAACGTTATCGTGCTATCATAACCCAGTTTTTTGTGCCTCAATTGGAAGATATTGCTCTCGACGACATGTGGTTTCAGCAGGACGGTGCCACTTGCCACACCACCCATGAAACATTGACGGTCTTGCACAAATTTTTCTTGATCGTGTCATCTCTCGGTTTGGTGACCAGAAGTGGCCGCTACGCTCTTGTGATTTAACACCATTGGACTTTTGGTTGTAGGATTATCTGAAGTCAAAGGTATATGCCAATAAGCCCGAGACCACTGAATCATTGAAGGCTGAAATTAGACGCTATATCAGCGCCACATGTATGCAACATCGTTATTCAAAATTTCGCCAAAAGATTACGCATGTGCTAGCCGTGGCGGCCATTTACCAGATGTGTTGTTCCATACATAACTCCCAAATGTCTACATTCTAACTCAATAAATATTTCAATACTTTGCTACTGAAGACCATGTTTTAAAAAAACTTGAAATATGAAAATTGTCATTTTGTTATGTCACAGTCAATATTTGGCTAGGTATTCACAATTATTCCATCATAAGCCCTTACATCTTACCTCATCGTTTGTATTCCGATTTATTTCTCATTTTACTTCCTCACCCCTCAAAGTGAGGAAGTTATGTATTCGTGAAAAAATGTTTGAAAATTTTTATTTCATTTCTGGACGAATCTCGATGAATCATGACGATACACAAAATTTCAGACAGGAAATTTTTTCTGTCTGTGTGTCTTTCTGTCTGGTTCGCAATAGAAGCTACAGTTTTTGAGATAAAGCTTTCAAATTTGGACATTCTAGAGGTCAAGGAAGTGATTGAGTTCATTGATGAGCAAAATTGGTCCCAATTTTTGAAACGTTAAAAAATGTGACTTTTTGAAACGTCAAAAAATGTGACCTGTTTGAAACGTCAAAGTGACTTTTTTGAAACGTCAAAATGTGACTTTTTTTGAAACGTCAAAAAAATGTGAATTTCTTGAAACGTCAAAAATTACTTTTATTGTAAACTCCACCACATGTCGAGTTTTACTACGGTGAGGAAGTTCTGATTTCCAAGTAATTGGCAGCGATTTTAGAACGTGATCATGCCAATATGTGGGATGATGTTCCCCTGGATCAAGACTGAATATTTGGTTTCAGTTAGACGGCTGTTCAGCCCATTATGGATCAAATGTTAGTAACTGGTTGAATGTTAAGTTTCCTGAGAGATGGATTGGTCGTAGTGGGACCAGTACCAGGCCTGTTCGTTCTCCCGATTAGCAACGCGTGATTTTTTGCATGGGGTTTATCAAAGATAAAATTTATATCACTCTGGTAGATACAGTGCAGAGTCATTTGTACAGGCAATTTAAAAAATAAATAAATAACTTTTGTGAAAAATCCATTGACGTACAAGTTCTAGATAAGAAAAATGGTTTCAGCCCCAGTCTCTACGCAACTGGATATTGAGACAATTGTGTCGTATTGACAAAGAGATAGAACTGTTAGCGCAAAAAAATATGTACCAAATTCCAATCAAAAGTTTACATCATCACTTGTGCGAACTGTATTTCTGTTTCACTTATTTTCATCATATAATCCTCATGGATCAAATACAATAAAATTAAAAATTTATATAAACTCTAAACAGTGCAAACTAAATAAATTTACTGGCAGATTTAGCAAAGTTTCTGTCGCTGACAGAAATAATCAATAAAAATCCGTTTCCGATTTGGTGTTGCGATTAAACGCGTTCTAATAATAAAACTTTATTTGTCGAAAATAAAAGTTCCAGTGATTAATTAATGCAGTGCGTGTTACTGCCTCTCTAAATTGAACTAGCTTTGTTATGGCTCCGTGAATATTAATCATTCTTTTATTGTTCGATTAATTCAACACTCTTGTAGGACATCTATGAAATAAAAATGATAGAAATAGTAGTTGTACAATTGATTCTCTTACAATAATTACCAATTTGTTGCTACAGATTAAAAGGGGTGGCTTAAAATACATAATTTAGTATCCACGTTTCGTTATTACACCCACAAATCTTGAGTATTTATGATTACACTTCTGTTTTAGTTATAAAAAAACATAAGACAATATTTTCCGAATGAATATACACCTACATTTTGAAGACAAGTTCTGTTTTTCAGAATACTTATAGAATAGAATAGAAAAATGTTTATTATCTTAAGTTACAATACAATATAATTTTGATAGGATTATAAACATATTCAAGAATAAACATATTACACCACAATAAATATTGATGATATTTGTATTTGGGAAATAATAACAATAACAAAGTAATTAATAATTAACTATAACTAATATGACCTAGTATTATATATATATATATATATATATATATATATATATATATATATATATATATATATATATATATATATATATATATATATATATATATATATATATATATATATATATACAGAAATAGCTACACCGTGCTGATGAAGACCAATTAGTCAGAAACACGTGTCCACGGTTTACATCTTTCTGCCATTTGCAATTTTGCATTTTCCACCTTGCAATTTTTTTCTTTATGCGGGAATACCCCGATTAATTTCTACATTTTTACTATATATATATATATATATATATATATATATATATATATATATATATATATATATATATATATATATATATATATATATATATATATACATATATATATATATATACCTACGCGGGAGTATACCCGGAAAACGAATTTAACATTCACCACCCGCGAAAACCTGAAAAACAACATAATATATATATATATATATATATATATATATATATATATATATATATATATATATATATATATATATATATATATATATATATATATATATATATATATATATATATATATATATATATATATATATATATATATATATATATATATATAGTTTTTTAAGAAATTTATATTCTTTTTTATTTCTTGAACCTTGTTTCTATATATTTTCTTGCTGTTTTTCTTGGGAATTTGGTTCTTGTTTTAATAATTAATTTTTTAAATTGTGATGGAATTCATTTATTATTATTTTTTTCCGTATAAACGTTTCGGTATGGATTTATACCTTTTTCAATATATTCTAAAATTGAATTACTAAAATTAACTTACTGTCTATGATTACATAAATTCAAATTAATTAACATACCTTAAATTTAGATTCTTAAATGTGGCACTAAACTACTTTATTAACGTCTTTTTTTAATGGTTCTTATACACTTTTAATTATATTTCTTTTTGTATATCATTGTTCTGTTCTCTCTATGAGCACAAACGATGAACTGATTTTTTAAAATATACTATTTTGTTAGTTTCTTCTCCACCATGTGTTGGGTTATTGTTTAATCTTTTAAAGAGGCTGGCAAGTGCCTTAAAATATTTGTATCGGTTTAGGTACCTACGTTTGTTTACAGACTTTCGTTTCTGTTTCATACTTGACCAATTTTTATGATAGGTTTTGATTGTTTTTTAATTATTATTATTATCTCTAGCGAGATTAAGAATTTTTATTTCTATGTTGTTGTTTGATTGAAAGTTGTCTGGTGTGTGTTTTAATGTTTTTTTAAATTTTATGTGGTGGTTATTTTATTCGTTTGTTTAAGTAGTAAGTTGTTGTAGATTTTATTTAAGTTTTGTGTGTCTGTTTTGTCATTTACTGTGTTTGGATTTTTTTATTTCTATCATTTCGAAATTTCTCTTTTCTTGTTGTGGGTTTCCGTTGCAATTATTTTTGTATTGTTGAAGTCGAATTTGTGTTTTGTTGTCTGTGTATGTTTTGTAAGAGACGTTTTATTATTTTTTTCATATTTATGTGCCTGAATTCTTTTTTCTAAATGTTGGGAAGTTTGTCTATATATACTTTGTTGCAGTTTTCACAAGGTATTTCATATATTACGTGAGTTTTTTTGAATTGGGTACTCTACTTTTTAATTTACTGTAGTTGGACTTAAGTAGATTGTGTCCTTTGTGACTGACTTTGATGTTGTGTCTTTTTAACTTTTTCCTATTTGCTTGGATAGTCCTTTTGTATATGGTATAGATATATAGTTTGTTTTGAGGTTGTTATTTTTAGGTTTTTCGTTCGTCTGTGTGTTGTCATTTGTAAAACTTATTTATTCGTTTTTGAAAATCGCGTTAATGAATGTATTGGGGTAATTGTTTTTGTAAGTGCACCTTTGGCTTTATTTATTGCGTCTTGTCTATATTCTGGGTCTGAGAGTGTGATAGCTCTGTCTGCTAGCCCTATGACTACACTTTTTTTTGGCAAATAGGATGGTTTGACATAAAATTTATATATCTTTCTGTCCATGTGTTTTTGGTAAACCATTGTGTTCTGATTGTGTTGTTCGTGTTAGAGTTGTTAGAGTCAGGTCCAGAAAGTTTAAGTTATGATTTTCTATTTCTATTGTGAATTGTAATTTGCTATGGTATGAGTTGAATAAGTCTAGAATGTAATTAATTTTATTCTGCGGTATAAGTGTGATGCAGTCATCAACGTATCTGTAAAAAAATGGTATGTCGAAGTTTATCTGGGGGTATTATTGTACTTTCGAGATCTTCAAGTACTAATTTTGCGATTACACTGGATATTGGGGCCCCCATTGGCACAACCTTCGATTTGTTGATAATAGTTTTCTTTATATTGAATTAATATATATATATATATATATATATATATATATATATATATATATATATATATATATATATATATATATATATATATATATATATATATATATATATATATATATATATATATATATATATATATATATATATATATATATATATATATATATATATATATATGTATAGAGTGGGGCAATAGTGCGTCGGACCTCAATATCTCAAGTTCTACGATAGCTAGAAATTTTTAAAAAATTGAAAGTAAACTAGATAAAAAAGTCTATAACTTGAAAATTATTTTCGAACATACAGGGCGAGCCAAGACGAAATTACAGGACCAAGTGCCTTTTTTTAAATGGAATGCTATGTATGTCAAAACATTTTTTGAAGCCTCTCTATGGTCTCCTTTCACTCCTGTATTATTATTGACTTTCTCCCAACCACTTCGATGTAATGAATTTTTTGTTGGAAATAATGCCATCTGCAGATGGATATTAAAAAAATCACACAGTCACAATTATGGGTTTTAAGAAAAACTTATGTGAATACCAGTTACGAGACATCTAATTAATGTTTTTGAATCATTTTCATTTCCTAAAATGTACAGGGTTGCTAAAAATTAGTATTCAATTAAGAACTTTTCAAATTGAATTTTCTCAATTTTTTCAAATGGAACATCCTGTATATTTTTCAACGATGTGATGTAAAAATGAAAAAACGAACATTTTTTGCAAGTACTTCCCTATGGCTAATTGCAACCATTTTCGTTTTATTGAAGCAATAATTACAACATTCAAAAATAAACTTAAAAAAGGGTTCCTTCAAATAAATTATAATAAATGTTCCACATGTTGGCCATTTTGATTGACACACATCTCTATGCACTTTTGAAATGAGGTTCCTAAAACTGCCGGTGTGATAGATCTAAAGGCAGTTATTATTCTTTCCTTCATATTTTGTACTGTTGTTGATGTGTCTCTATAAGCAATTTCCCTTCACGTATCCCCATAAAAAGAAATCCATTTTTGTAAGATCTGGGAATCTAGCAGGCCATTTTAGTGGGTCCATTTCTTCCAATCCATTGATGAGGTAGGTATTATTTAAGTGGTCCCTAACTGCATTTAAATAATGTGGTGGAGCACCATCTTGAAACCACATCCTATTTCGAATTCTTCCAAGGAGATTTACCAATAATTGTGGCACATAGTTTTCCAAAAAATGAAGATAAATAGCTCCAGTCAATGTACCATCAAAGAAATGTGGCCCTATTACATGTTCTCCAATAATTCCTCCCCAAATGTTTATAAACCATCTGTGTTGGTTATTAACTTGCATAAAAAAAGTGAGGATTTTCCAAAGCATAATAATGGAAATTGTGCCTATTAACAAATCCATTTTTATGAAAAGTTGCCTCATCAGTGAATAAAACATTATTGAAGAAGTTGACATCAACTTGCCTTTCACCTCTGGCCAATTACAAAAATTGTAGGCGCTTTTGAAAATCGCCATCAGATAATTCCTGGTGCATTTGAATATGATATGCATGCAACTTATTTGTTTTTAGATTCGACCCACAGACCGTCTACTTATTCCTATTAATGAGGTCACTTTTCTTTGACGAACATGGGATTCTCAACCGTTGCCAGCACCACAGAAAACTCATTTTCTTCGTTCACAACACGTTTTATTCTTTCACTTTTTTTATATTCGACATTTCCAGTTTCCAGAAATCTATCTAGAAGGTTTTAGAAGCTGCTAACATCGGAAGCCTTCTTTCAGGATAACGTTGGTGATAAATTCTATTGGCAAGTAAACAATTTCTTTCTGAGTCGCCCAAAACAAAAGTCATGTCTACGAGTTCCGCTTTATTAAAATTCATATTGTAAAATTCCAAATATTTTAAATTCAGTACAAATTGTAACTAACGAGCGATACGTGTGATAAATGCTCCTTTGTACACGACAATTTATACCAAACTGAGGTAGGAGAAAATGATTCAAAAACATTAATTAGATGTCTCGTAACTGGTATTCACATAAGTTTTTCTCCAAAAATAGCAGGTCGGATGACTTTAGGACCTCACTGTATAACACCATTTATAACACCGATCAACTAATGTTTGGTACAAATGATTGTTATTGTCCCACTTATATACCAGCTCTGCAGGCACGGAAATTGTCCGGTGTATAGAATGTTGATAAAAGAAAATTTTACTACTAGTAGTATGAGTTGTAGTAATTAAGACGTTAAAAATGTATATACATGAAACAAAGCATTAAACGAAATAAGAGACAGAGTTGGTTGCTATTTTAATTTTATTCTGAGCAAGTAGTCGTCTCTTTCTGTCATTCATTTTCATGCGCCTTTTTATCCAACTAAGCAATAAGTATTTTAAAAGCTTAAACAGTTCTCCGAGCGATGAATCAATATTTTAAATATCGACTTATCGTCCAACTTCCATAATTCGTAAGTAAACAGGCTTTCTCTTATATCAAAGTTAAGAAATTTAATGCAAACGTGCGTGACTAAAATTTCTTTTAAGTTATTATAGGCGTAAAGTCTGAAGAAATATTTGGGAAATTACCTATCCATCTGCTATCAATGAATGAAGTCGCATAGGAAATTTAAAAGCGACTTAATGTTTGTCTTTCTGAAATAAAAAATACATCAAGCGGAATTAAAAGTTTAAAGGGACCTTATTTCTGCAGGACGCAATACTGCCAGTGCAATTATTACTGTTTATAATATTTCCTAGAAAGTTATAACAAGAAAATTATTAATTCCCTCTCGATTAACAAAAATGTTTTTCGCCTAGCATATATGAAAATGGAATCATATTAACCCTAAAATATGACCGAAAGTAATGTTTATCGTCCCTTGGGCCGCCGATAAACTCATAATAACACGATTTTAGTTTTCCAATCTAGACACCTTTAATTGTCATTTGCATAATTTGACGTTTCACATAATTTTTTCATTAAATGTCAGTTTAAACCAAAATTTGGAATCAAAACAAACAACAAAAAGTGTAAAATAATAATAAGTTGCTAATTAATTGTAATTCTGTGAATAAGTTAAATGAATAGTGACTCAAACAGTGACGAAAAATTTAGAACACTCCACCCAGACTTACAAGAGGAAACTAGCAATGTTTCTCGGAATTTGTTACCTACAAAGTCAACAACGTCACGAAGAGTACTACGCAA